>CAWZZZ010000271.1:120000-207500 GCA_963966595.1 Physocephala rufipes
AGGAAGAAGTTACATTATCTTAACTTGTAATTAGTTTCGGTTTTGTTTCATCTTCGTCAGTATTTTCGTATCGTGATACATTATAAGGCTGTAAGTTATCTAAAAATCCACGTAACTTATCACGCCGAGATGACAGCATACCTATTATAGTCGAACTATCGAAGTTTTAAAGAGCAACTTTATGGAACTACGAACACACCATACTACGAACAATCAACAGCAACGATACAGTCATGTCATACCAAATCAGGTTTACTTGCTTATCTATCCGATTAAATAATCTTCATCTGCAAATAACATAGAGACTAGTTCAGGACAAACTTTACAGAAACCGTCATCGCGACAAAGTGTTGTTTCAAATTAATTAAGAAAGCGGCTATATAAAAACGACTTCATGAGTTTATTCTGTGTGCTTTACCTCGGAATTTTTCCTGGTCAATAACAGTAATTTTTTGAAAAGAAAAGAAAAATAGCAAAATGGTAAGTTTACATCCACACAAAGTATGCTTTTTTAAGTTTTATCTCATTTCCGTTGTCATTTATTACTTTAGGAACGGCGGATCATCGTTCCTATTTGATTTAGGGGTTACAGACTTGAAGTTTCAAATTCCGCTCATACCATAAACTAAAAGAAGAAAATATGTGTATCCCATTACATCGGGTGCCAGGCCCGTCGTGGACAAAAGGCGACAAAATTGCAGTGACTAGCCGTGCTTGCACGTAGTTCACTGCCAAGGAACTATGCAGGCTAGTTCCGCCGCCTTACCAAAGGCATTAAACTGGTGCCACGGGTGGTGTGCATCTCAGTTCGGGTCTTAATCCGACCGCGCTAATTGAAAGACCCACGTACACAGCGCATCGGTGGGTAGGCTTCTCATTGCGAGAGCTTCGTGGTGACTGCGGTACGACCCAAAAATACGCGGGTAGAGACCAAAGTGTCTCCGCGTGAAGTTGCGTGAGTGGGCAGCCTCCGACAACTCAAAATGCCGGTGAGTGTCCCCACCGGCATAAAGAGGTTTTAGATAGGCCTCGATCGCCATACCTGCGAGGAATGTCTGCGTGTCCCAGGCATTCCATAGGTACACAATAGGTGCAACAGGGCAAAGTTGCAGCCGTGGCCGATGATTGCCGGTATAAAAGGTATTCACAGAGTCTACCTAGTAATCCCGAGTGTGGGTAGGCCCACCGTGAGTTTAAGCCAACACGGCAGGCACTCACGTTAAACACCGAGAGGCATCTGTATCCCATTACAGAGGATGAGAAAACAGCGGTAGCGTCGGGAAACGAATAACGTTCGCATCCGTTTTTACCAGTTATTCTCTTCTACTTTGCATTCTTTGTTTACACAAGGAAGTACAGCTGGGAAACCACACCGACCGGCGTCTCTTAATAACATACGAACGCGTTGACGGCTGTATGTTAAAATTTGACACTTTAAGAGGATGGAATGTACTCTCAACTCTACAATATTTTTCCGAATTGTAGGTTCTTCCTAAAGTCGGAACAAGTTGAGAATAGGGGCCTTTTTTCTTGAATTTTTTTAACCTTTACTTTTCGTCGTTAGAAATGTTATTACAAATTTGTATCTGAAACTTATAAGCTTTAGAAGCACTGAAACATTGTATTAGCACAACATTATCAGCCTTATAATGTATCACGATAAGAAAACGTTGGCGAAAATGAAACAAATACGAAACCAATTCCTGGCTCAGATAATAAAACTTCTTCATTCACTTCGTTTCATTTTCCAATTTATTGTTGGGATCTACAGAAAATGTGCGCTTGTTTACCTCCTCTCACTACTCCTCACCTCACATTAATATGCAACAATGCTTCTTTGCTGTGGCGAACGCTTTTTTGTTATCGTCGAATTTTGACAATCCTTTCGTAAAGTAAAAGGAGAAAATATGTGTATCCCATTACAGAGAATGAGGAAACAGTGGTAGCGTCGGGAAGCGAATAACATTCGCCCGTTGTTCATCCGTTGTTTATCACTTATGGCCTTATTATGCTGCCTTAAGGGCTATTTTGCAATTATCAAAGCGCTAACATTATATGGCGTTCGTGAGTGTGTTGCTACAAAACGCGACACTTGACCCGAACTTTAGCCAAATATCAAACCGATTTTGATATTCTCTAAGTAGCGCTCTAAGTAGCGCTCTCTAAGTAATTGACAGTTCAATCATGCTGCCACATCGCATGTCTTCAAATTCTGATGGTGCAATGTAGCCATATCGTTAAAAAATTGTTCTTTGGCTTCATAAACGTTCAAGGGATTGTCCGTAATCGAGACTTTGACCATGAAACTCAATCTGGCACCAGTTTGAAAATTTTGAAAACACCTTGCGTAAAATTTATAGTAAACAACAGAAATATTTGTTATTTGCTAACATGAAAGAGGAAAAGCTCATAAATCTAGTCCAGGATAATCCCGTTCTATACAAAAAAAAAAACGCTCCAGTACCTGTTTCTCCGCAATCGGTCTACGCACAATTGTATCAATTCCAGAATATCGCATCACTCTCTTGTTCCATACTTAGACAATATAGTTTAGTCATGAATATTTTAATACAATATTTAGTATTTCGTAATTACTAGAAACTATCAAATAATTCATTCGGTAAACAATTACTTGGTATTTCTTAGTAATTCAAAAATCTTTCAGATGTTGTGCTTCTACAACGAAAACGTGGTCCAGTTTAGATTAACAGTTTATTTTTTAATTAAATACACTATTCACTCTTATTACATATTCTTACTCACTACACTTTTTATTTCTTAATAAACTTCTGTGTTTGTTTCTTATTTTTTACTTATCTTTTGTCCTTAGCTTCCGCAGTTGTTTCTTATTTTTTACTTATCTCTTGTTCTTAGCTTCCGCAGTTGTTTCTTTATCCTTATTTATCCTCACCGAACTCAACTCAACTGAATTCTATTCGATTGACTTGATTTACTTTATTCACTATTTTTATTCACTCCTTTGACTGCTTCAAAGTAGTCGTATTTATATTTTTAATTGCGGAAACTTAAACTCAAATATGCTGATTGCAGCGAAAAACAACTGCCTCAACACCTGAACGCAAAAATGGTTTAGTGGGTCAAAAACGTTGACATAATTTCAATGCGGAATTGAACGTTCAATTCAATAAAGAAATTGAATGCGGAATTGAACGTTCAACTCGATAAGCAATATTTGCTGAGTCCGCCTAAGAAATTCATTATGCGACCTACAACATCCCTCCACCCCTAGGGAAAGGAAAAATTAATATCGTGAAGCGATGTTAATTTTTCCTTCTATTACAATGTCTTTACTGGGTGGTCTACCATCTAATATTATTCTTACTGCTATTTTAATGCTACTTTTTTTTCTTAATTTTATTTTAGTGCTCTTAATTAAATATGATTGAAATATGACAATCCTTTCTTGTCTGGGCTCTTGTTCGGACGTGCGGATTGAAGGATAAAATGATGATGGATCCATCGAATTATGCTTCATCCTTTTGGATTTCTCGTCTTCATCATTATTTTTTTAAAATTACGCTCCGCACAGCACCCATGATTGAAGAAATGGCTCTTTGCTGTTACAGCACCGGTTAGACATGCTCTTCATAGTTCTGGTCTGCCTTGAACGTAGTGATGTGGTCTTTGTTGGCTTTTCTCGGAATGCTGGGCTTGTGTGTGCGTTAATGACTGTTTGACTGGGTCAGATCCTCCACCTAATTATATCGGTGAAGCTGATTTATCGAATGAGCTCGTATCTTGACCACGACTTCAATATTCCTCCACATCGGGTCATTTGCTTCAATTTGCGACTATAAACTGTAGTCAATTATTAATTTGCGGGGAATGTCCGAAAAGAAAATCGCTTTAGCACGTACCCCGTTGATTAAATTCATCGAGAAGACTTTGCCATGACCTCTTTGTCGAACTATGATGTCTTAATTTAGTTATTGTGCCTTATGGCGTGACGGTTCGGAGAAGCAACTTCGGTGTGTCGCTCGATCAGACTGCAGGTTGAAGGTGCTGAATGCTTATTCTATTTATAGTCTAATACTTATACTACGAAATCATTCGATTAAACTTGTTGTTGTATTTTTTTGTACATATTTATTTTGTGTGCAATTTGCCTTCGTATAGTATTGTCATTTTTTTAACAAACATGCATTCACTTGATTATCTTCCTTCCTTTGCCTTTTCCTTACTTTGACATTTTTTAATTTTCGCGTCTTAAAATTTTTGTATTACTTAACATTTAAATTCAACACTATAATATAATGATTTTATATTATTATGTATTTATCTCCTTCAATTTTGTTTGAATTCTGTGTAAAATTTTCCCTTAATTTCCCTTAATTTAAAGAGCCAACTATTTCCAGTGCCCAAACGGACTAACATACCCACAGTAGCGGGCACTATCTTTTTCTCGCAAACTTCCTCTGCTGTTTTAGACTGTTGGAGTAATCTTAGCTCGCATAACGGGTAATTTGCTGTTAAGTACTTGCCCGAATCTTGGCAAAGTAAGACTTCCGGCCTGTCTCCTACGTTCCTGTCGGTGTCCACCAGAGATACACACTATTCGACTTTACTGCTTGTCAGAGCCATGAACATAGCCTGATCCCTGGATTCGGTCAAATAATCTGATGACAGTTCTGTGATCATATCAAATCTATGGTCTTTAAGAGACGGAAGAGGATACATTCTATACAGTGTGTATCGATCATTATCTGGTAAAGGAATCTTCACTACTACAACGAAGGAATCGTCATCAGGGAACGCTCTCACTTCTGATGCCTTATGAATGTTGAATGCGTTAGCCAACAGCCCAGTTGACCGGCCTTTCACGGTCCGACTTTTCGCTGCCTCTGTCAACACCGTCGTATTTAGAATAGAAGGATGAAGTTTTCCTCTATGCAAAGCGTCTATTACGGACATTTCGAGTAAGACCTTTCCCTGTATTTGAATCAGGCTTGCTTCAACTGCTGTTTATAATTGCATCACCTGCAACATATCCTCTAATGACTCTCCTTCCCTCAAGGTTTTACTATTTATGTCATTCTGTCTTAGGATTGCCTTTCTTAACTCAGTTTGCAATTTTTCAAGATTTTCCACGGTCGACATTACTGGTTCCGCCAGCCTATTGTAGTTTGATCCCATTACGGTGACCTGGTGCTTTAATAGCTCCAAATGCTTTGCCTGACTAGCCTCTAAGATCTTCCGATCGTCTGTAATCCCTTCCTGGTCCCTCTTATTCATTGTTTGAAAAGCCCACTTGAGCGCTCCTCCGACGAAATCCAACAACCTTCGCACCCTCGTATGACTCCCATTCTCCCATTCTCGTATGACTCCCATTCTCCAAAGACTGTATAACTTTTTCGTCATCTCTCCATGTGCCTAAAACTGCTTTTATTGGCTCATTTATTTTCATGCAGACATGAAAGAGATCGGCACAAATCCATGGTCCTATCATTATAATTGCTTAATCTGTCCAGAATTATTTTGAAATTTGTTGGCCTGAATCTTGTCAAAACAATCCATGTTTCGCTATAAAATACCGTTTCGCTTGATTTCTCAAAAAACACAGGCGTGTCCACCAATCGTTTAACTAGTGATCTTCCATCACAGAACTTCCATCCATCCAAATTGCTATTAATAGCAGAATCCTCGAATAAGTGGCTCTCATGGTTTATTCTGACAAGAAGAAAAAACAAAAATAAATAACCTAAAAAATGTAAAAGTCGCTCAGTGTCATCACTGCGGCCCAGCTATCATTCATAACCTTTAATTCACAAAATAGTAGTATATTTACATAAACACGCGTTTCCCCAGTACTATGCCGCTACCAGCAAACAATCGGTTTTCCGACTATCTTCCCCATGGTTCATGGACTTCACCCTATTAAATCAATTTTTATATATGTCATGTATTCATAGTGCAATGAACCAACATCCCTTGAAACTCAGGTGTCTAATTATATTCTTCAAGAAGTATGTTTTTCGTATTTCAGATTACGGGTAAAAAAATTGTTTTTTCTTATATTATTGAACTATTGTATGCACTGAGCATAATCTTTCCGACTTCGTTTTGCTGCGTCCGCAACTATCCTTATTTTACTTGAATTGTTGTACCGTTTGGAAGCAAATTGTTATGGAATGGTTTATCCCTATTTTTAATTTTCCAAACTGTCCTGACTGGGATTCTAATCCCTGTCACGTCATAAGGACCTAACCATATCGGTGAAAATTTATTTTTCCTTGTTTGATTGTCAAGGAAGCTTGTCAAGCTTGTCGTCATACTGCCTTTTGGCCACTTCTTTCGCACGTTCTAAATTTTGCTTAACCATCTCATGGGCCCTTTGTATTTGGAATTTCCGGTCTTTGTTGGGATCGTCCGTGTTGTAGAGTGGTGCACACTTTTTCTACAAATTCGTTGGCATCTGCGCATCGAATCCATACAACGTGCGAAATGGTGTTTGTTTGGTGGTTGTATGTGGAGTGTGATTATTCAAGTGCATTGCCGCTGATAACCACTGGTCCCAATTTGATCCGCCCTCTTGTGCAAAACTTCGCAAATACTCTGCCAGCGGTCTATGACTCCGTTCCAAGGAACCATTGACTTGTGCCGCTATCTGTTACTAGGATTCGTGGAATTCCGAATCGCGTCACCACCTCGTCGTAGAACGCTCTGGCTACGGTACTCGCTTCTGCATCAGAAATAGCTGTGCATGCCATAAACTTTGAAAAATCGTCCTGGAATGTAATAATGTACTTATTACCGGATACGGTCTCCAGTAAAATACCTACAATGTCCATGTAAACCTTATCGAAGGGGCGTATTGGCATGTCCGTTAATACTAGGGGCACTTTCGTTAGTTTTGAGCTTTTGTTCTCCTGATATTTGCGATATGCCCTAACGTATTCTTTTATTTGCTTTTGCATTCCCGGCCACCTGTATTCTTTTCTAATGCGTATAGGTTTTAACTGCTCCTTGATGTCCTCCTAATGGTTTATCATGGAAATCTTTAATTATTATCTTAATTTCCTCTGGGTTTTCTAGAAGAACTGCATTATCATTCTGTTTTGTCCTTGGACCATCTGGTAACACTGATGCGGAAATTTCCCGCGGCTTGACATTATAGCGCGCGTCATACAGATCGTGTTTGAACTTCAGCGACCTCGTTGATATTTTGGGGAATCCTACTCAGAGCGTCTGCGTTTAAATTTCTTTTTCCAGGTTTATATACAATTTCGAAATCGTACTCCGATAGTTTATGTCTAAACCTGGCTAAACGAGAAGTCTGATCCCTTAAATTGGCTATACCCTTTAAGGGTTGGTGGTCGGTACATATTTTGAACGGCCTCCCTAAAAGATATGCCCTAAAATTCTTCGTTGTCCAAACTATAGCCAAGAATTCCTTTTCTATTGTAGAGTACCGTTTCTCGGCTCCACTTAACGTCCTACTGGCGAAAGCGATTGGTCGGTCCTTTCCTACTTCACCTTGAGACAATACTGCTCCCAAAGCTTCGTTGCTGGCGTCTGTTGTTAACAAAAACTGCTTCAAAAAATCGATACGCAAGAACAGGTGGTGATGATATTGCCTCCTTCAGCTTGACGAACGCTTCCTGGCAGTCCTCCGACCATTCGAATTTGGTATCCTTTCTTAGTAACTTATTAATTGGCAAAGTGATTTTCGCCATGCCCTTAATAAACTTCCTATAGTAGATAGCCAACCCTAGGAATGCCTGGACCTCCTTTTTGCTCATGGGAGGTCTTATATTCCTTACACATCCAACCTTCTGTGGATCAGGCAGTGCACCCTGTTCCGAGCACTTATGGCCTAAATAAACTATTTCTCTTCTCAACAACTGACACTTTTCCGTGTTAATTTTCAAATTATGTTCCCTCAGAGCACTAAATACTTTAATCAACCTATCCTCATGCTGCTGTAAGTTTCTACCACAAATTACTATGTCATCTAAATAAACGAAACAATCTACTCCTTGGAGGCCTGTGAGAATATGATTCATTATTCTCTGAAACGTAACGGTCGCTCCCGTTAATCCAAAAGGCATTCTATTAAACTCAAAATGGCCTAATCCCAAACTAAAAGCGGTCTTATCTTTGTCCTTTTTATCCACCAAAACCTGGTGATACCCACTAGCAAGATGTAATGTTGAAAAATACCGACTATGTCCTAGCTGTTCTAAAATCTCCTTAATTCTGGGAATAGGGAAAACCTGCTTAATGGTAACGTCATTTAATTTCCTAAAGTCAACCACTAGTTGACTTAAAAGTCGCCATTTCTTCTGTCCATCTTTTGCGGCTTTCTTTGGCACCAGTAACAATGGCGAATTCCGCGGCGATTTGCTGGGTGATATAATTCCGTCGTCTAACAGTTTCTGTACCTGCCTGTTGATTTCCTCCTTATGCATATGAGGCAACAAACTGTTTCTGATTAATTGGGGCTGGTCTTGTCTGGTTGGTATTTCGTATTTTAAGACCGGCGTATAGGACAATTCATCTCCTTCCAAAACAAAAATGCCATGAAAGGCTGCGCATTCTCTCTCTCTACTGAATACCTTTCTTCTTTATTCAAACTCTCATCCAGAGATACTTTACTTATCAGAGAATCTATTCTATCCTTAAGGTCCATCTCTTCTATTCTATTTATCTTACCCACTCGGGGTTCTTCAAATTTATCGAAACTAGAATAACGTGGCCTACAGCCACTGTCTATTTCCACATGTTGTTCTGTTGAATTTAGTATCGGAACATAAACTACACCTCCTTTCACTTTCGCTAAAGCCTCCCCCATGTATACTCCCGGAATAATTTCCTGTTTGTGAGCCACTAATTCCGGAATTTTGGTTTTAATCCTAACTGGAACCGCTCTGATAGTTCTCGCCATTACTTTCGAACATTCATTATGTAATATCTGATCTGACCTCCCCCTCGAATGCATAACCAGTGTCTCAATATGTTTATTTTTCTCGTCCACAAATATTACTCGTTTACTGACTGAATTTATAATTGATCGGTTCCATAAAATGTCCCTGCCAATTATGCCATCCGCTGGCACTCCTTGTCTAAGCGGTACAATATGTTACTTCAAACAAAGCCGACTCATGCCGTTAGGTTTGATCACCACGGAACCCTTCGTAGTTGCACACCCACCAAAAGCTCCATTAAGGGTTTTTACATCGTTAGTGTTAACCGTTAATAAACTATTCAATGCTCTCTCATTTACTAGGCTTGTGTCTGCTCCAGCATCCACTAAAAGGATGAGTCTTCCATTTGCTGCTACTTCACATGATACTTCCATGAACACGTCATCTATGGTGTCTGGGCGACCCGCTTGCCAGTTCAATCCTGAATTAATTCGCCCACTCCCCGTGTTGTTCCATGCCATATTATATCCTTTACTTATTCCACTTTGTATTATTGAGAAAAAATTTTCTAATATTTTTGTTATGTTTCTCTGCCATGATTTCAATTTTGTCTTTCTGCTACCTAAAAAATGCTCAGTATAATCAAAAACTCTTAATTTATTTTCCTTTATCACATCTTTCATTATACTCAGACACAACATAATCAAAACGAAAATTTGTGCAATACGCACACTTAAGCGTGAAGTCAAAACTCCAAACGTATCCACTGACCCAATGGTCGTCGGCTTAACAGTTTGTTTGTTATCAACTTCTTGCTCTAATCTAATTTCCCTTGCTTCCTTACAACTATCAAAGTTCTTCGGGAATGATTCAGCACTCTTTACAGTTCCACTCGCACTATTGATTTGCTTGTGACTGACTTTCTCGCAACGATCAGAAGAGGACGGTTCAACAATCGCTGTCGACGTATGAACCGTGTGCCCCATGATGTGTGGCCTCAAGTTATTTATCCTTTTGGGTTCCCAGCTCAGTAGCCTTGGCTGGGCCCTCGATAGTTTCCCTGAGTTTTTCCTTGATATTTTTTCTCGGGGCAATTCATTTCTATGTGTCCTATCTTTTCACAACGGAAACACTTGATATCATCTCCCCTGCTTCCGTTTTTCCCATTAACCCATCTGCCTTCGTTAAACTGTTGTTGATGACCACCCCCGCTCATGAGGTCGGTCCTACCAGATTTTGGACCACCTAGATGACGTTCGGCCAAATTTATTCTCGTCGGCTGCCCTCGTGATTGACATCTCCAATTTAGTTCATGCCCATATATCATGCATTTGTCACAAAACGGATTGTTTTTCCTTGCGAGACATTCGTCCCTAGTATAACCCCTTTTTCCGCAGAAACTGCATATTACCCGCGCTTTAGCACTGGCTTCCCCACTATATCCTTGTGGAAATCCCAATCTCCTGCCGTCCCGTGCGATGCTCGGGTGTTTCATGTTGTCATCATTCTGCATCTTTAGTGTAGCAAGGGCATCCATGGGTGTATGGCTTCCAGTCCTTTGGTTCATTTCTGCCGTCCAGACCGGATTCATGCTTGCCAAAAGATTCGGCTGGGCTCCGGAAGGTCTACTGATGATCTCGCTTAGCTGCATTGCTTCTGCGATCAGCTTCTCCATGTCGACCACGTTGGTGCCCAACATCTTCATCCTTATCATTGGGTTTCTTAACCCTAACACGAATGTCCTCGCCAATGACTTGTTAATCTCAAGTCGCAGTCCATGATCCTGGGCCTCAGAATACTGAGATTTTGAAATATCTTCGGCCTGTGTCCTCAAATTTAATAACCTTTCTCCGAACTCCACTATTTCTTCCCTTGGGAGTTGGGACACTGCCTGTATCTCCGAGATTATTGTGTCTAAGGATTTACACTTCAGATAGGACAGCTTTAAGGTACTATATAACTCTTCTAGGCTAGTTATTTTCTTCCACCTAATTAACCCGTAAGCGTTCCCATGAAACCGTTGCCTAACACACGCTAAGAAATTACCTATTCGGAATCTGATACACCTCTCCTCGCGAGTTCACATCCCTCAATAAATTTATACACTTCGTTCCGCAAATCAGGTGAACGGGTACCTGAGAAAAAAGGCACTAAATTGTGTACATTCTTTGCAATTCCTTCTATACTCATATTCAAGTTTGTGTTACCCCTGATTATTTTAAAATCTTTTCTAGGTAGAGTATGATTTCCAATCGGATCCTCCTGCTGCAGGGTCTTATTCGCTAATAATTTTTCCTGTCGCAGGAGTCTATTTTCTTCTTTTAATTCCTCTATTTTCCTATGCGCCTTTTCTAAAGAGTTAAAACTGCCTTTCTGGTTTAAAAATGTCGAAAGAATATTTTCTGAAACTCCTTTGTTCTCAATCAACTTTCGCAATTTAATATTTTCTTTTTCCACTTCTCTTACTAAAATCGCCTCTAAATTTTTGTCCGCCAAGTAATTATCGTATCTGTTTTTTAAAACATAAAATTCGGCTTTCCACCTCTCTAATTCTTTTAGCGCACTTTTATTTACAAAATTGAGCAACTCGTCTAAAATTGCATCCGCCTTCTCTACTCTGCAGAGACTGTCCAGATATTTATCTTTTCCTCTATTAACACTAAATTTTCCTTATTGTTTACGGTGGACGAAAGATTATCCCAAATTTTATCCATAATACCTGTCTAGCTGACCAACTAAATATTTATAATCTCTTCCTAAATCTCTGAACCGTGCCTCCGGATCGAGCGAAATATCCATATAGTAACAAAACAAAAGAAAACAACAAGACAATGTTTTCTATTCAACACCTAGAATCCGAGAAAAGAGATTAAAACTTCAGCAACCTTCTTCCGCTGAAATTTGAAACAAACGTAAGTGCCACCGTCACTCTCGCATTTCACATCACGACACACTTCGCGTATTTTGTTTTACCACTCGCAAAACTGCTGAATTTTAAAAAAAAGAAACTACAAGGAAAAAATTTGCTTTCTATTCTTTATTTGCCTATCAGAGTAAATCACAATTATTTTTTAAAAAAAGTAAATTATTAAAATCATCCAAATTGAAATAATTCAGACTATTTATACAATACAAAAAAATTTCTCAAAATTAATTTATTTATTACAATAAAAAATATTTCTACAATGACTATTTATACAATAAAATTATTATTGAAGAATAAAAATATTAAAATAATCCCCCTATGGCCAGACTCAGCTACAGGATTATAGGTAAAGGAGTCTTGCCCAGGATTATATGTGATATTAAAACAATTTCTCAAAATTAATTTACTCACTTGTGCGAACGGTTTTCGGCTCGCAATAACCAGCTGCGCCATATATGTTGTGCTTCTAAAACGAAAACGCGGTCCAGTTTAGATTAACAGTTTATTTTTATTTAAATACACTATTCACTCTTATTACATATTCTTACTCACTACACTTTTTATTTCTTAATAAACTTCTGTGTTTGTTTCTTATTTTTTACTTATCTTTTGTCCTTAGCTTCCGCAGTTGTTTCTTATTTTTTACTTATCTCTTGTTCTTAGCTTCCGCAGTTGTTTCTTTATCCTTACTTATCCTCACCGAACTCAACTCAACTGAATTCTATTCGATTGACTTGATTTACTTTATTGATTTCATTGACTCCTTTATTCACTCCTTTGACTGCTTTAAAGTAGTCGTATTTATATTTTTAATTGCGGAAACTTAAACTCAAATGTGCTGAATGCAGCGGAAAACAACTGCCTCAACACCTGATCGCAAAAATGGTTTAGTGGGTAAAAAACGTTGACATAATTTCAATGCGGAATTGAACGTTCAATTCAATAAACAAATTGAATGCGGAATTGAACGTTCAACTCGATAAGCAATATTTGCTGAGTCCGCCTAAGAATTTCATTATGCGACCTTCAACACAGAGAATAAAAGCCGATACCCAATTAATTAAAGAAAAGAAACGAATCAGTTGATTATGTTGAAAACACATGATTTTAACACGAATATGTCGAGTAAATGAATGAATCAATAATTGATAAAAATCATTCGATAGTTAAAATTATTCAGTTACTGTTGTGACCGTTATTTAAAATTGTGGTTATATTTCATAGAAACGTGTGAAAGATGAAATTTGTAACCATCTTATCTGGCTAACGCACATTCGCCACCCCGCCTAGCCTCCTCCTCTTTGTTTAACAACTCTTTTAAGATGGCTACTCAACCAAAGTTAACGAAGAGGAGCGAATATTGTGTTACCAGATAATAATTATATTCCAATCCCCATATAATTAATACATCTAATAGGAGATAATACATCTCCCTTTGTTTTTATTGAAACATGAAATCTTTTCGCCATGCTGGAGGACGTCTATTGCGACCGGAGCGCCGTTGTGCGGTAGGATGGAATGGTTCAGGTTCTTCACTAGCTTCTAATTGATAACGACTGCTTTGCAGGTGCACTCTATCATCGCTATTGTTGGTGGTTGAAGTACTGCTGTTTGGTTCTACTACAAATCCTAAGTCTTCTATGTTTATGCGGCGCTTTTGGATCTGATTTGCATGTGACTTTATCATTTTTGAATAACTGTTGTAAAAGACCTCGACTTCATAATTAACGTTTCCGAGTTTTTGTTTAATAATTCCAGGTGTCCATTTCATGTTATTATTCTTATATACTTTAACAAAAACTTTATCATTAATTTCAAAATTCCTTTGCCTAGCTCCATGCTTTTTGTTGAACTGATCTTGTAATCTGGTGTTTCTGTTAGTAGTTTGCATAGACTCATTATTCTTTAGTAAGTCTATTTGTGTTTTCACTTTCCTTCCGAGAAATAATTCTGAGGGTGTTTTTCCCTCTTCACAAATTGGATTTGGAGTTGACCGATAATACAATAAAAACTCTTGAAGATTATTGTTATCCTGTGAGTTCTCCGTGGAACACTTTTCCAATGCTCTTTTGACAATATCGAAAACCTTTCTGCTTTTCCGTTACTTTGCGGGTGAAATGGGGCTGTTTGCATGTCTTTAATTCCCCGATGTTTGCAAAATTCTTTAAAAATTGCGCATACAAACTGTGTGTCGTGGTCTGACACAATGCTTTCTGTGTATCCGAATCGACTGCAAAAGTCTGACATTAGTTCTGTTATTTTGGCTGTTGAGATGGTACTGCACTGGTACGCTTCTGGCCACTTAGAAAAAGAATCTAAAATGATTAAGTAATACTGTGATCTGATAGGGCCTGCTAAGATCTATGTGAATCCGCTGCATAGGTCTTGTAGAATTTGGCCACGGACTCAAGGTAGTCTTTGTAGGTGATTTAGCATTATACTGACATTGCGGGCACTGATGAACCAATTCTTCAATATTTTTGTCAATGCCCGGCCAATATACATAACTGCGAGCGATGGCTTTCATTCTCTGCTGACCTTGATGACCCTTGTGTAACATTTTTAGGATACGCTTTCTAAAAATGTCTGGAATTACAATTCGTTCCCTGTTCAGTAAGCAATTATTTACAACGGATAAAGATTGTAGTCGGTGGAAATATGGAATCAATTCTGTTCAAACATGAACAGGCGTCATAGTCTAATAGTGGCGGGGACCCTTTCTATAATATAAATACAGCCTTTTATGAGATAAGAACATAACCAAAGCAACCAGGATAGACGATAAGCAGTTCAAACATAAACAGGCATCTAATATGACAGCGACCTATTTCCGATAATAGAATTAGGATAGGATAATACAAATATATTTTAAGCCACAAGCAGAATGTAAAGATAAGAAAATGTAGATATGCGAATATGGTGAAACTAGCTTGTAAGTTTCAGCTTGCTAGTTACTAGAAACTAGCTTGTAAGTGTATATAAAGGAGAAATCTTAAGAATAAAGTACTGAAAAGTATTCAAAGATGTTAAGTCATTAACATTTGGTCCTTCGAGCAATTCTTAGAGCTTTCCCCCACCAGTGGTAAGAGACTAAGAAATTTGAACCTGGATTGAAAAGCGTTACCAGAGCTACAATACTGGTAGTGATTAGATCAGGCAGAGTGAGAGAGCAAAGTGAATTGAAAAGCGTTACCAGAGCTACAATACTGGTAGTGATTAGATCATACAGAGTGAGAGAGCAAAAGTGAATTGAAAGCGTTACCAGAGCTACAATACTGGTAATGATTAGATCATACAGAGTGAGAGAGCAAAAGTGAATTGAAAAGCGTTACCGGAGCTACAAAACTGGTAGTGATTAGATCATACAGAGTGAGAGAGCAAAAGTGAATTGAAAAACGTTACCAGAGCTACAATACTGGTAGTGATTAGATCAGGCAGAGGGAGAGAGCAAAGTGAATTGAAAAGCGTTACCAGAGCTACAATACTGGTAGTGATTAGATCAGGCAGAGTGAGAGAGCAAAGTGAATTGAAAAGCGTTACCAGAGCTACAATACTGGTAGTGATTAGATCAGGTAGAGTGAGAGAGCAAAGTGAATTGAAAAGCGTTACCAGAGCTACAATACTGGTAGTGATTAGATCATACAGAGTGAGTGAGCAAAGTGAATTGAAAAGCGTTACCAGAGCTACAATACTGGTAGAGAACAGATAATACAGATCTTAAAAGAAATAAGGAGCAAAACGTCAGCATCACATAAAAAACTAGTTGAGCAGCAAATAGCAATTTGGCAGGAACTAGAAGCGATCAAGGAAGAAGCAGAAAAGGTTACAACAAGAAAAAGGATTCAGGATATACAAAAGAATGTAGAGAAGAAATACAAGGTATTTGTAGAAAATGACAAGGCATTATGGAAATTGGGGATATGTGATATTCCTTATTTTAATGATAAATGGAACAAGAAAGTGGAAAAGCTGCGTAAAGAGATACAGAATGTATTTTTCAGAGGAAAAATAGAGCGATGGAATAACCGACATCAAGAACAGCTTCTGAAGTTTTCATTAGCAGATGAAATGAAACTGTGAGAGGAAAATTTCATCGATGAAGTAGAGATCGATGTGCAAGAATGGTTGGAGGAAACTGAAGGTCATTTGGAAACAAGTGAGACGAAGTTTAACATAGCAGCCAGATATCCACAAGTTGAGTTGCACAAATTTGATGGCAAATCGGGAGAATGGAAAATGTTTTCAGAGCTATTTGAAGATATTGTAGACAAAAATGCGGAAATGCCAGTATCCATAAAACTTGACTACTTGCGGTCCTGCGTGAAGGGCGAAGCACGAATGTCTATATCACACCTGTTACGAGGAGCTTCAGCAAATTACAATGAATCATGGCATACTTTAAAAAGACGATATGAAAACAAGATAGTAAATTTTTCAACGCAGATGAAGCGAATTTTTAATTTGCCAAAAATAGACGCAAAATCAGCAGTTAGTGTAAAAAATTTATATGACACATCACAGGAATGCATCTATTTAATAAAAAGCTATTTTTCAAAATTATTAAATGCAGACGAAATATTTGCTTACTTGATTCTACGCAAACCTGATAACGAAGGATTGCAGTTATACGGGCAACATGTGAAGAAACCTAGGGAAATACAGAGTCTTATTGATGTAACAGAATTTTTGGAGCAGTTATATCAGACATTAGGGTCGCAAGGAAAAACAAAATTAAACAACGAGTATAGAAGAAGTTGTAACAACCACAATTGTTACAATGTGCTTAACAGAGTAGTCTGCTAAAAACTCAACTATAGATCATAGTAACTACCGACAGTAAATAGCATAGCGTATGACATCGCACACTCAGGTGCGAAAGTACGACGGTTCGAACCTCGAACTAAAGAAACATTTTTTCATAATTAAAATTAAGTTGACGGACATAACGACAAACAGGCAGACAAAAGACGGCCCCACCGAAAAGTGATGTCACGATTTATCACAAACGTGTTTGTAGTGACATCACAAAACTAAAATAGGAAACTGAAACTATTTAGCTTTTGCCAACCACCACAGCTTATAATTCACACAGTGTTTATACAACCATATGCACTTAAGCACACTGCTGAAACACTGCAATGGAGCTGCGCAAGGCTGATATCTTCCTTGTGTATAAGCACGCCACGTCACCTGTCGACTGGTAGCTATTCTAAGAGCTCCCTTGATACATTTCACCTTTTGATTTTTTTTCTGGTGGTCACGTAACCTGTCTACTGGCTGCCAGCAAAAAGGCTTTGCCTTAATTTTGATTTTTTTTCTGGTGGTCACGTAACCTGTCTACAGGCCGCCAGCAAAAGGCTTTGCCTTGACTCTTGTTTTATTTCCTGGTGACCACGTAACCTGTCTACTGGTCTCCAGCATTTTTTGCCGTCCTGGTTGCCATACTGGCCTCCAGTGAACCAACTCTAGTGGCAGTCTCATAACCTGAGACTTGCATAAACCGACTCGTATATTTTAAGAAACCCTTCATCCCAGTTTGTAAGCAGCCTTCTGCTGTCGGGCACTAGACCTGCCTCTTGGTATTTTAGGCATTTCCCCTGACCAACAGATTGTACGCAGCCTTCAGCTCTCTGGCATTTGGACAGTCTAGGAATTTGTAAACAGCCTTCTGCTGTGAGGCAATTGGCCTGCTAATCATTTGTGAGCAACTTTCGGTTGCAAGGCACTTTGCCTTTATGATAATTTGTAATATTTTATTAAGTATCAACTGCATCATCGACCGAGCTGAGCTACCTTCGGTAGCCAATGAATAGACTGTTGTAACTCGACAGTCGTGCGAACCTTTTAGGTTTAATTCTATTTTAAGCAAGAAATCCTGAGGTTTACGAGGCCCTTCTGAGATGGACCCTGGGGCCGCTGAACTTACCCCAGCTGGAAAAGAAAACTCGTTACAAATGACGCCCGAGCAGGGACCGCCTTCATCACAGGGCGGTTCCAACATAGAAGACACGAACAAGGAAGAAACCTTACCACAACAATTAAGCTTTATCTACAAACTAAAGAAAGAAGAGTTAGAAACGCAAATGGAATTGCTCGGTCTACCAACAGATGGCACCATGCGAGAAATGCGACAACGTTTGAGTAACTTCCTAAAACTAAAACGGGAAGAAAAGAAAAGTCCAATACGTACATCGAGCCCGACACCAACCATGAGCATTATGGTACCGCAAACTACCACTTCATTTGTATACCCTACATCAGCAGCTTCCTCACCGGCCATGACAACTACAGAAACGAATACAGCAGCAACTACACCGGCAATACCCGACCTAATGAACACCGTGCGTAAGTGGAATGTTCATTTCAACGGCACCCGCTCCATTTTAGATTTCATTGAAAATATGGAAGAATTGGCCGATTGCTATCGTATACCGCACGATCAGCTCTTACTACCACTCAATGAATTACTAAGAGAACGCGCCAGAGATTGGTGGCGCTATAAACGAGGAGAAATTATGTCGTGGGAACAGTTCAGGGAAGCCACATGTCAATTTTTCCTCCCACCACGTCACCTTCAACGCTTGGAAGAAGATATCATCCGACGGCGACAGGGCGGCAGGGAGAAAACCAAAGATTACATAATGGGCATGACGGCCATGATACGTCAACACCCACGTTTGAAACGTGAAAACTTCGTGGATAGAATATACGAAAGTTTGCGTCCCGAATATCGCCTTTACATCCGGCGTGGCGATTTTAACAACCTCGGCACATTAATGGCACAAACCGACGAATACGAACACATCAGTGGCGAGGAAGCCAGAACGCAATCGCGTCCACATGTCTCGAACTGGATAGCCAAGACACCCTACTCACGAGAAACTCATTGTTGGAAATGCAAACAGCCAGGACACACCAAAACTAATTGCACAGGGACAAGAATTTTGTTCTGCTCGTTTTGCGGAGAAACTGGAATTATGACTCGCGATTGCCAGTGTCGCAACACACCGGCTGATGACTCAACCCACCGGCGGAGTAACACCAGCGGCTACGACATGTACCGCGTCCAGTTAATCTGCAACAACCGACCACTGAAGGCCACCATTGATACGGGGGCCTCACTGACGTTCATCAGCAACGACTTCAAAAATCTTGTACGACAAGATACCCCGATGGTCAAAGAGAGTAAAACACTTGCATTGACCAATAACCAATTGATCACTATTACACAGAGCTACTTCGTGACCATACAGATTGGCGTCATGAAAGTGCGGCATCCCGTGTACTTCCTACCAGGCTTACAGGAAGACCTTATAATCGGCATGGACCTACTACCGAAGCTCAACTGCCGATTCAGCATTGCCGGGCAAGCCCTTATTCCACATGTTGGCCAATCGAATTTGCCGCATCTCCAGACTCACCAAGAAAGATGTGGAAGATGCACATACAAGATGTCAAGGATTACACTGGCTCAAATACCTCAATGCCCGACACCACTCAACAGGTTTGCATCAGACGCAAAGATGAAGCGAGACCGACAGAATCAAGAAAAGGAAAGACTACCACCACAAGTTCGCGAAAGCGCAGCACTACCAAAGACATACCGACCCCCTCCCCAACAAACACGGGACGGCACCGCACGCCGCACTAAGGCGAGAGTTATAAGAATGGTACATGGGGAAACGGGGCCCGCAATCCGCCGCGAGCTAAAGCCCGTCATCAACCCAGCACCCGTAAGACGGATCGCATCGCCTTTATTGAGACGTAACAATGCTGTGCTGAAAGCAAAAACCCAGCAGCGCCGTAGGCCAGAAGAAGCATTGAAAACGAGTAGTCATACCGGCCAGAAAATCGCCAGCTACCAAACCCGCACCAACACCGTCCGAACCACCTCCAATTCCATCAGCAGAATACGCCGCAAAGAATTCGTCGAAATATAGTTGGTACCGCGGCACACCAAACGACGGCGAGAAATTACAACGTGCGAAATATCACGCGTCATTCCCATTAACAACCGATCGCCAGAACCACCGTAAACTAAATTATATTATAATTAAATTAGAACTTTGATTTAAATTATTTACCAAAAAAAATTTTGAATTACCTACCTGAATTAAGCTACTTGCTTCTAAAAAGAACCCAACTTTAACTACCTTAAGCTACCGTTAAGTAATTTTATATTCCTGAATTAACTTGAAGCTTCTTATTAATTTTATATTATTAATTTTATTTATATTACCTAATTAATTTTATATTATTTTTTTTTATATTGATTTATCCTGAGCTACTCAAGCTCCCACTACCGAACATGAAATTTAAATTACTTGAGCACAGCTTGCTCTTTTCCGCTTTCCTTACCCGAAGCAGAGGTAGACTGTAACAACCACAATTGTTACAATGTGCTTAACAGAGTAGTCTGCTAAAAACTCAACTATAGATCATAGTAACTACCGACAGTAAATAGCATAGCGTATGACATCGCACACTCAGGTGCGAAAGTACGAAGGTTCGAACCTCGAACTAAACAAACATTTTTTCATAATTAAAATTAAGTTGACGGACATAACGACAAACAGGCAGACAAAAGACGGCCCCACCGAAAAGTGATGTCACGATTTATCACAAACATGTTTGTAGTGACATCACAAAACTAAAATAGGAAACTGAAACTATTTAGCTTTTGCCAACCACCACAGCTTATAATTCACACAGTGTTTATACAACCATATGCACTTAAGCACACTGCTGAAACACTGCAATGGAGCTGCGCAAGGCTGATATCTTCCTTGTGTATAAGCACGCCACGTCACCTGTCGACTGGTAGCTATTCTAAGAGCTCCCTTGATACATTTCACCTTTTGATTTTTTTTTCTGGTGGTCACGTAACCTGTCTACTGGCCGCCAGCAAAATGGCTTTGCCTTAATTTTGATTTTTTTCTGGTGGTCACGTAACCTGTCTACTGGCCGCCAGCAAAAAGGCTTTGCCTTAATTTTGATTTTTTTGCTGGTGGTCACGTAACCTGTCTACTGGCCGCCAGCAAAAAGGCTTTGCCTTAATTCCGATTTTTTTTCTGGTGGTCACGTAACCTGTCTACTGGCCGCCAGCAAAAGGCTTTGCCTTGACTCTTGTTTTATTTCCTGGTGACCACGTAACCTGTCTACTGGTCTCTAGCATTTTTTGCCGTCCTGGTTGCCATACTGGCCTCCAGTGAACCAACTCTAGTGGCAGTCTCATAACCTGAGACTTGCATAAACCGACTCGTATATTTAAGAAACCCTTCACCCCAGTTTGTAAGCAGCCTTCTGCTGTCGGGCACTAGACCTGCCTCTTTGTATTTTAGGCATTTCCCCTGACCAACAGATTGTACGCAACCTTCAGCTCTCTGGCATTTGGACAGTCTCGGAATTTGTAAACAGCCTTCTGCTGTGAGGCAATTGACCTGCTAATCATTTGTGAGCAACCTTCGGTTACAAGGCACTTTGTCTTTATGATAATTTGTAATATTTTATTAAGTATCAACTGCATCATCGACCGAGCTGAGCTACCTTCAGTAGCTACCTTCAGTTGTAACTCGACAGTCGTGCGAACCTTTTAGGTTTAATTCTATTTTAAGAAAGAAATCAGGAGGTTTACGAGGCCCTTCTGAGATGGACCCTGGGGCCGCTGAACTTACCCCAGCTGGAAAAGAAAACTCGTTACAAAGTTATACACATCATGCCGAATTAAACAGAGAAGTGCGAAACTGCGAATTTTGTAATAAAACAAACCATAGGTTGTACAACTGCCAAAAATTTTTAGATGCAACAGTTGGTAATAGAGTAGCAATGTTTTAAGCAAGAGACTATGTGAAATATGTTTAAATCATAACCAGAATACTGAATGCTGGTGTAAATCAAAGTGTAGGAAATGTAATGGAATGCACAACACACTTCTGCATACCGACGACTATAAACCGCGGAAATACAATGACGAAAAACACATAAAAAAGAATTTAGAGAACGTCAATAATAATAAAAATAAATCTATTTTTATGACGCAAAAGGAAACAAAAAATAAGATGGTATTACTAGCCACAGCACATATACAGGGAGTTTCGGTCGATGGTAACCACTGCTTACTGCATGCGTTACCAGACCAAGGATCACAAAGTTCAATGATTTCAGAGGAAGCGGTGCAAATGCTTTCCTTAGCCAAAACGAAGATTAACACGAAATTGACTGGACTATCAGATGCAACCGTAGGAGTTTCCAAAGCCAAGGTATGGTTAGATATTACGCCAAGGTTATCAAGCAATATCAAAATGAAAGCTCAGCTGCTGGTATCACCTAATCTAATAAAACCAATGCCGGATGATTCATTCCAATTTGAAATCGACAATTGGAAAAACTACATACTAGCAGATCCAAATCTAAATAAAAGAGATCGTATTGACATTATAATTGGTAGTGATCTCTATTCACAAATTATAGAAGAAGGTGTACGAAAGCACAATAATAATGTTGGACAAAAAACTATATTCGGCTGGGTGATATCTGGTTCAATACAGAACGTAACATCAAAAAAGAATTCAACAACAGCAGTAACATCAAGCATAGAAAAATTTTGGGAAACTGAAGAAATACAAGAAGATACCAATGATGGCGTAGAAAGCGACTTATGCATGCAGATGTATATGGACACAACAAAGAACGATGAAGACGGCAGGTAATGGTAATGGTAAGGATACCATTTAATGAAGGTTTCACATTAGGTGAATCAAAAAAACAGGCTATAGCACGATTCTTATCGATGGAGAGGAAACAGGATGGAAATATCAAAAGCGAGTACATACAATTTTTAAGGGAATATGAACAATTTTGACACATGGTCAAAGTACATAGAAGAGAAGAAGGGAAAGGGAAATATTATTTACCTCATCAGGCAGTGGTTCGAACAGAGAGTCTAACAGCGAAAGTCAGGGTAGTATTCGATGCATCTGCAATAACATCAAATGGATACAGCTTAAACGACATAACGATGATTGGCCCAAGATTACAAAGAAATATTTTTGATATAATTCTCAAGTGGAGATTATGGAAATACGTACATACAGCAGACGTGGAGAAAATGTATAGACAGATTAAAGTTGCTGAGGAAGACCAAGATTACCAAAGAATAATTTGGAGAGAACGACCAGACCAGAAATTGGCTGAATATAAGCTAACAACAGTAACATATGGAACAGCAGCAGCCCCCTTTTTAGCAGTAAGAACACTACATCAAATTACTAATGAGTGCGAGGATCAACTGATTGGAAATATTATGAGGAACGATTTTTACATGGATGACTTGATAACAGGTGCAAACAATACAGAAGATTGTAGGTTTATCATGGAAAAGATAAGTAACCAATTAGAAGGAGCTGGACTTCAGTTGAGAAAATGGGCATCTAATGATCAGCATCTACTAAGGTTTGTAAAACAGGGCAGCGAGTATGCAGTTCTTCAAATCAATGGTGATGAGACAACAAAAACACTTGGCATACAGTGGAACCCAACTGAAGATAATTTTAGGTTTTTAATTAATCTACCTATTATTACCCATACAACGAAAAGAAACATATTAGCACAGATAGCTAAGCTCTTCGATCCAATCGGCTGGTTAGCACCTATCACGGTAAGAGCTAAAATTTTTATACAGAAGCTTTGGCAAGAAGGTTTAGAGTGGGACGAAGAATTAGGTGATCAATTAAAAATAGAATGGCATAAATTTCAAGAAAGCTTAAAAGAGGTAATATCAATTAAAATTCCTCGATTGCTAAGCGTCTCAGACGAAGACGACTGTTTAGTGAAACTCCATGGATTCTCGTATGCATCATAAAGAGCATATGGAGCGGTGATATATGTAAAAGGTAGATCAGCAATAACAATATTAACTGCTAAAACTAAAGTATCACCTATAAAGAATAAGAAGACGTTACCAAAGTTGAAATTATGTGGTATGAATTTATGTGCAAAATTAATGGAAAAGGTAAGAGTATATTTTCCTAAGACAGTGGAAGTATTTTGCTGGAGCGATTCTATGATAGCCTTGTGGTGGATCAAGAATGAGAAAAATAAGGACAAATTTATACGCACTAGAGTAACAGAAATAAGAACAAAAATTAAAACTGCCAAATGGTCACATATAAAATCAAATTTCAACCCAGCAGATGTAGCTTCACGCAGTGTTTGCCCTTCAGAACATAAAGATCATATATTAGGTGGTCTGGCCCAAGCTGGTTGAAGAAGCCTCAGGAAAAATGGTCTCAACAAAAACCTATGGAGGAGACAACGATAACAATTGCTACAAGTACAGAAAATGAAAGAAATCACTTTATTGAAAAGCTGTTGGATACGGTGTCGGATTTCAAGAAAATTGAAAGAATAGTTGCTTACGTCCTCCGGTTTACAGAACAATTGAAAGGTTTACGGCCAGTTTCTGAAAACTTGACTACCAAAGAACTTTGGGAAGCGAACAAAATTATAGTCAAACAACAGCAAGAACAGCAATTCGGAGAGGAATTACGAAAACTGAGAAGAAAACAGGAAATCCCTTTAAAAAGCAAACTTATACGTTTAAAACCATTTATAGACGAAGAAGGAATCCTGAGAGTAGGAGGAAGATTAAAGTATGCTATGTTACCAATAGACCAAAACTACCCAATTACTTTTGATAAATGCAGGTTATCAGAATTAATAATTCAACATGCTCATGCAGCTACTCTACATAGTGGAAACACAGTAACAGAAGCGTATATTAAAAGAAGATATTGGATAATAGGCATAAAGAAAGGCTTAAAAAAGTGTTATCATAACTGTGTAATATGTATTCGGTACAGCCAAAAAACAGCAGAGCAAGTGATGGGAAATTTACCGAAGTTTAGAACAAATGTTGCATTACCATTCGAGCACATTGGTGTAGACTACGCTGGACCAGTATTAATGCGGTGTTCAAAAGGAAGAGGACAGAACGCTTTTAAGGGCTACATCGCTGTATTTGTGTGCATGACTACGAAAGCAGTACACCTAGAAGCAGTTAGTGATTTGACGACGGAAGCCTTTCTTGCAACGCTCAGAAGATCTTTTGCAAGACGAGGTAAGAGTTCACACTTATATTCAAATAATGGCTCCAACTTCATTGGAGCAAAACGGCACCTAGATGAAGAATATCAAAATGCAATAAGAAATAATACATCAGTCGCACCAAAGGTGGCAACAGAAAATCGATGAAGTTCATAAAGGATCCGACGGAAAGGTTAGAGTAGTAACTCCAAAGACGTCAAAAGGAACAGTGAAACGGTCAATTCAGAGAATTCACTACATTCACTACAGAGTATTCAGTAGAGGTACCTGAAATCCAGATAAATAAGTTGAAGAACAATGCCGCAATTTATTTAGATCCAATAAGAAAAATGAGTACTACTGCGTCAAAATGGAGGTTAGTTGTTTACTATAATTTAGACCCCTATATAAAAGAAACAATTGCTGTAGAGGACTACATCATCAAATTAAAAGAACAATGCTCAAAATTAAGTAATTTTGATCAACAATGCCGGTTGATTACAGCAGGGTTACAGCAAAGGTATGAGATGCTTAAAGTAAATAATAGATTATTCATAACAGATAGCAGACATAAAAGAGCAATACTCAACAGCATAGGATCACTGTATCATATTCTATTTGGGTTAATGGGTGATGATGATCGCGAAAAATTAGAACAAAATATGCGGAACCTACTGGATAACCAACACGATATAGATGGGTTAATTAAGAAGCAAACCTCCTTGGTAGATATTAAAGAAAACAACGGCAGAAGTGAATACCGAGTTTGCAAAAATGAATGATCATATAATGGAGATACATAATATGACTGCACAATACCGTAGATCGTATAAGACGGGAATGACATTTCAATTATTGGCCGTGCAGTTATAAACGATGTTAAGAGACTGTAAAGAAATACAAACGTCCATAATAATCATGCTAATTGACATTAATCACCAACGTGTTAATCCATTCTTAATAAGTCCATTACAGCTACAGGAAGAAATACAAAAAATTCGAATTAAACTGCCTTCAAAATTAAGGCTTCCTTATTCTATGAAAATAAAATTCTATTCTATAAAAGAAGTACTTCTATGGATGACAGCCAAAGGAATTATAATTGGTAAGCGAGTGGTAATAGATATAGAGATTCCACTATTGCAGCCGGAAGTATCAGAAGTTTTCCGAATAATTACCTTACCAATACGAAAGGAGGATACAATTGTAATTCCTCAAATACGATCTGAAGTGCTAATATTTAATGTAGAAAATGATCATTATTTTCTCATGAATCAAGTACAGCTAAATGAATACGTAAAAAAGAAACCAAATAATTACGTATGTTATGGTAACTGGCATTGGAAGGCAACAACGGACGACTCCTGCGAGATCTCGCCTTTAAGACCAGCTGAGGTAAACATATGTATATTCGATCAAGTGAACCAAGAAGATAAGTGGGTAAAATTGGGCGCACCGTATGTATGGCTGTTCAAACTATTCAACGCAACATATATCAGCATAATATGTGGACAATCGCAGCCAAAGCAGATCCAGTCAGAGGTGCACTACAATCCTGAAAATATTGGAGTTAAGAATATAATTCAAGTGAAGAAAGAAGACATTCGGCTATTTAACTTTACTGCAATCGACAAAAGTGAAGACTTAGCTAAGGTACAGAAGAACCTGGATGAATTCAAGCAAACCCACCTTCATCTAAGAGCCTTGGATTTTCATCACCTCAGTGGACATACCTCATTAATTTTAGTATGCATAGTAATAATAATATTGTTAGCATATTGCATAAGAGCAGCTATAATTAGAAAGAATATATTAGCACTTTCGCGCGGCCGGCAGAATGTTCAAACATGAGCAGGCGTCATCGTCTAATAGTGGCGGGGACCCTTCCTATAATATAAACACAGCCGTTTATGAGATAAGAACATAACCAAAGCAACCAGGATAGACGATAAGCAGTTCAAACATAAACAGGCATCTAATATGACGGCGACCTTTTTCCGATAATAGAATTAGGATAGGATAATACAAATATATTTTAAGCCACAAGCAGAATGTAAAGATAAGAAAATGAAGATAAGAAACTAGCTTGTAAGTGTATATAAAGGAGAAATCTTAGGAATAAAGTTAGTACTGAAAAGTATTCAAATGTGTTAAGCCATTAACAAATTCTGCATTCTGGAGCGATTGAGCTTTTCTTGGCCATGAAGTTTTTTGGTGGAAAATAACTTTTTGAATGGTGGAGTCTTTCGCTGTTGCTGCTTTCATCATATGATGAGTAATTGGAAGTGCGTTAAAGTTATCTTGCAATATTGTTTTAACGTTAAATTCTAAAGTTGCACAAGCAATAACGAAGTCTTCGTCTTCCTGTGTCTTTAAAGGTAAAAGTCTTGATAATACGTCCACATTACCAAATTTGTCTGTATTAACATGCCCAATGTCATAGTTATATGTCAACATGGTGAGAGCCAATCTTTGCAGTCTGCTGGCTGAATGCACTGGAATACCCTTGCGAGAGTCGAAAATAGCTACTAATGGCTTGTGATCGGTACGAAGTATGAATTTCCGACCGTACATCATGCGGTGAAACTTTTTAACCGCAAAAACTAAAGCTAGTGCTTCCTTTTCTATCTGTCCATAATTCTTTTCCGCTGTTAAAGCTCTAGATGCGTGTGCTACTGGCTTTTCTGTTCCGTCAGGCATAATGTGTGAGATTTGAGCTCCAAGTCCTTGCATGGATGCATCTGCTGCAACTATTATTGGTAGCTGTGGATTAAAATGAGTTAACATTAAGTCTGATGATAAAATTTGTTTAAACTTCTGAAATGAGTCCTCGCAGTCTTTTGACCATTCCCATGCTTTATTTGCTTGAAGCAGATTGTCTAGTGGAGTCCTTAGTGCTCTCATTGAACTTATAAATTTACTATAAATGTTTATTGATCCGAGAAGGGAGCGTAATTCGCTGACATTGCCTGCTATTTTATCAGGATTTGGACGAATACCTGAAAAATCTGCAATGAAGCCTAAGTATTTAATTCTGGATTCAAAAAAATCCATTTGCAGATTTTAACTGTCAAGTTAAAATCTGAAAATCTGCATAAAACTTGTCGAATTGAGTTGATGTGCTGCTCACGAGTTTCGCTCGCAACAATTACGTCATCGAGATATGGCGTGGCTTCTTGAATTCCTGATAGTCATTTTTCAGTTGTTTGTTGAAAAGCTCCTGGTGCGGATCTGATTCCACGTACGAGTCTGTTAAATTTGTATAACCCACGATGAGTATTGATAGTGAGAATAAACTTTGTTTCATCATCCACATCGAATTGCATATAAGCATCATTCAGATAAATCCGTTTGAAGAACTTTTTATTTTTCAACCGAATAAAAATATCTTCAGGTAGTGGAAATGGATGAAAATTTGGTTGAACATTTTCCTTAACGCCTGTTGAATAATCAGCACAGATTCCGATTTTCCCGTTGGCTCGTTTCACTATAACAATTGGTGTTGCCCAATCTGAAAAATTTGTTGGTGAAATAACTCCGGCTGCCTCAAGTCTATCTAGGTCTGCATCAACTAGTGGTAACACGGCATATGGCACTGGCCGTTTTGGCCAAAATTTTGGAACTGCATAATCTTTGAGTGGTAAATGAATTTTCATTTTCTCACAATGTCCTGGATCTTTACGAAAAACTTGTGGAAATTCCTTTTTTAATTTTTCAATTTCTGGCAATTTCTTTTGTGGTGACTGAACGAACATGCAAAATGCGTTTATGGATAGTATCACAAACTAAATTCTTCGATGAAGTCTGTTCCAGCGATGTTGAGGTCATCCACTGATGTTACTTGAATTTTGATATTTTTACTTTCGCCATGAAATGATATGTTGCCAAAAAAACCCCCCAATGAATTTAATAGTATTGCGCCTTGCGTGTTCTAGCTGTTTCTAGCTGTAATTCAATTTGCACATTGTTGATTAGCATTTGTACATGCATCCGACGTTTTGAGAAATTAATTTCGTGGTTAATGCTTCTTGTTTGTGCTGGTTGTGTATTTGGCTGTTTCCTTTTTTTGATTTATTAAAAAGACTATGCCGCCTAGTTGATTGAAATTTTTGTTTCTGCTTTCTGCTTTTGTTTGCATTACAATGACCGTCTTTGTGGCCACTTAAACCACATTTGTTACATTTGTGATTTTTATAATTGCAATCACGAGAGTAATGCATGGCACCGCAGAACCAACATGGAGCAGGTGGTATTTTTAGCTGACCAGCTTGTGGTGTTGATATATTGGTTTTGTGATCAACAGTGTGAATTGCGTGCGTTTTAGATTGCATATTTGCAATTAAATTATTGTCTTGCTATCGCTGTAATGTGCGTTGGATTTCTTTGTTAATTGCATCGAGTGTAACTGGCTCATCTTCTTATTTTTCATCCAACATTTTCAATATTACGTTCCGGAAATTTTTATCTTTGGAACTATGAAGGCCACTTACAAAAATTAAGCATTTCAAGTTGTCTTTCGTGAATTTGTCCAACTGAAAGTTTTTACAATGCCGATTGACTTTGGCTATATAAGAAACATAGTCTTCTAATTCAGTTTTATTAACTTGAAAGCATTTGTATCGACTGTTAAATAATGATTGCTTTTGCCCAAACATTGATTTTAATCTATCCACTGTTTCTTTAAAATCAATTTCGTTTGGTTTTAGTGGCAGTACAACATCTGCGTATTGTTGGTAGACTGCCTGGCTGATTTTTCTTAACAGCAATTTGGTTTTGTCTTTGTCAGTTAGTTCCTTTGCGTCATTTATAAAAACACCTTCATACCTTGCATACCAGTTGCCAAACGTGTGATTTTCCTCCGGATCGTGAATAAATTCTTTTATCTGCTGCGCCAAAATGTCCATAAGTTGCTCTTTGTTGAAGTTCACTGTCGAGTGTGCCTGAACTGAGCCGGCTTCATTTGCGGATGTGCCTCTGTTCAAATGATGTATTATTTGCGTGAACATCTCCGCTTGCTGGTTTAGTTGTTGTTGTTGGGCTAATAGTTGTTTTTCTTGCCGTTCCGACGCTTCTTGTTGCTGGACCAGTAATTTCCCCATAACTTGCTCAAATACACTCGTCATTTTTATTTGTAGGCAAGATTTATTAGATTAAAATTTATCAATTTTATTTCACTTTTATCCTCGTCGCCAATTTTTATGTTGTGATCGTTTATTTAAAATTGTGGTTGTATTTCATAGAAACGTGTGAAAGATGAAATTTGTAACCATCTTACCTGGCTAACGCACATTCGCCACCCCGCCAAGCCTCCTCCTCTTTGTTTAACAACTCTTTTAAGATGGCTACTCAACGAAAGTTAACGAAGAGTAGCGAATATGGTGTTACCAGATAATAATTATATTCCAATCCCCAACAGTTACTAACTTGCAGTTGAAATCAGTCGATAATTCCCAACTCTAATTTTAATATTAATATAATGTTTTCGTTACAACAAATTTGCACGGACACATGGTAAAGTAAAGTAAAAGAATAATGTTGAATCAATAATCAACATAAAATTTCCCATACTTAACTTAACTGTCAGAAAATTGTCAAATATGTTTAATTTATGAAACGGGATCAAGATTGGAAAATGGAAATTTATTAGGTCTATTAACAATATATGTTCAATTTAAGAATGGAAGAAACAAGTCTACATATTTTATAATACCAGTATAAATTTTGGGCCTTAGTACGGCATACAAAACAAAAGCAAGAGAACTTTCGCACGGGACACTATCCAAATCGTTTCTTTTGCGTAATAAGGCGTAATTAAGTGTTTAATGTTTTTAAAGTAACGAATTGACTAACAAATACTTGGCAAATATAATACAATACTTTTATTGGTCATAAGAATAAACAATTATGGGAACGGGGTAGTGAAGTGCGTAATATGAATAAATTTGTACCAATATTGCACCAGTATACCCTAAAATAATATGATAACATCCAAACACAGATGTTTGTTTCATGCTAGTGGCAACGCTTTCAAAATTGCTAAACAAATACGAAACACGGCTCGGATATCTAATTTCCCCTTTTTTCACATTTCTTCTGCTCAGCCAAGTTCGTGTAAAGGCAGCATAATCAGACCATTAAGGTACAAGTAGAAAACCCGTAACGTAGCGGGACGTGCTGTAGAACTCAACCTATCTTATGGAGAACAGTGTATACGGTTATAGAAATCGTGACGGAGCGTGACGGAGCGTAGGGACCTATTGAAATTTGTTTCTCCTCCGTCGAGTTACGAAAGCATTTCATACACCTAGCCATGCTCTTTATGATTCCTATGCGTAATATATGGGGTAGAGCGAGACAGCATTTTAGTTTTCTCGTCCGTATTTTACAACAAATAAATGACAGCAAATATTTGCCGAAACTCAGTTTTTATTTTGACGTGTTCACTAATCACTACCACGTATTCTACAGCACGTCCCGCTACGCTACGGGTTGACTACTTGTACCTTTATTCTCTTCTACTTTTCATTCTTTGTTTGCACAAGGAAGTACAGCTGGGAAACCAGACCGACCGGCGTCTCTTAAAAACGTACGAAAGCGTTGACGGCTGTACGTTAAAATTTGAAACTTTAAGAAGATGGGATGTATTCCCAACTCTACAATATTTTTCCGAACTGTATGTTCTTCCTAAAGTCGGAACAAGTTGAGAATAGGGACCTTTTTTCTTGAATTTTTTAACCTTTACTTTTCGTCGTTAGAAATGTAATTACAAATTTGTATCTGAAACTTACAGGCTTTAGAGGCACTGAAACATTGTATTAGCACATTATCAAATATGAAACCAATTCCTGGCTCAGATAATAAAACTTCTTCATTCACTTCGTTTCATTTTCCAATTTATTGTTGTTGGGATCTACAGAAAATGTGCGCTTGCTTACCTCCTCTCACTCCTCCTCGTCCCACATTAATATGAACCATGCTTCTTTGCTGTAACGAACGCTTTTTTGGTATCCTCGAATTTTGACAATCCTTTCGTGAAGTATTCGTGATGCATTATCAAGTGATCTCCAATCGAACACGGGAAAGCATATAAAAAACACCAACAAAAGCCTAGTTTTCGATTCGTGTTCGTTACGCTTTCGTTATCGTTTTTCTGGTGGTCTTCTTTTTTTCGTTAAATTGCAGAAAGGAGGGGAAATAGCAAAAGAAAATCGAAGATTGAGTTTCGTTTTCGCGATACATTATAAGGCTGATAATGTATCACGAAAAGGAAACTCAATCTTTGATTTTTATTGCTATTTCCTCTCTTTTTTCGATTTAACGGAGAAGAGATGAAGAAGCACATAAAAATAACGATAACGAAGGCGTGACGAACACAAATCGAAAACCAGGTTTTTATTGGTGTTGTTACTTGATAATGTAACGCGAATACTTCACGAAGGGGTTGTCAAAATTTGACGATAACAAAAAGCTTTCGTCACAGCCTAAAAGCGTTTTTGTATATAAGTTCCGGGAGAGGAGGAGTGAGAGGATGCATGCAAGCGCACATTTGCAGTAGATCCCAACAACAATAAACGGGAAAATGAAACGAAGTGAAAGAAGAAGTTGCCTTATCTGAGCCAGGAATTGGTTTCGTATTTTTTTCGTGTTCGTAAACGTTTTCGTATCGTGATAAGTTATAAGGCTGTATATCTCTATAACCAGGTGAGGTATTTTGATATTTCTGAATGTACTAAGCACATATAAGAAAATAATTTTTCGTTTCTAAACGAACACATTAACATCCTTAAAATGTATCACGAAAACGAAACTCAATCTCTGTTTCTCTTTTGTTATTTCACCTCCTTTTTTCGATTTAACGAGAAAAGGTTTAAGAAGCACGCTAAAAGAACGAGAACGAAAACGAATCGAAAATTGGTTTGTTGATATTTTACGTGCTTTCCAGTGTTCAATCGGAACTCGCTTCATAATGTAATATGGAAACTTCAAGAAAGCGTTGTCAAAATCTAACGAAAAAAAACCTGTTTGCTGGAGTCTTTTGCTGCATAATATTGTGAGAGGAATTCTACAAGCGTGCTTTTTTTGACATTATTTTTATAGCTATTAATAATGAAACGGTTTGCAAATGATTTATTATAAATTATGTTCGGGTTATACAAAAAGCAGGAACATCTTTACCGCCGCACAAATTCACCGTTTTTGACGTTTTTTGCTGTTGTTGTTGTTGTAAACAAAAATAGCAACAAATTTTTGGCGCTCTTGCTTAATTTCCGAGAAAAAGGTCCTTGAAGTTGAAAATCCTTTAAGTTGTATCTCGTAAACTAAACACAGTATTTTTATAATATAGCACCCAAATGGTAGGTAATAATAATATCTTTCATTTGTGTGATTAAACTTTTTTTCGAAAAACGTGTAATGTTCAAAAAAATTAAACATTTCCATTTTTAGTACTTTTTTCCGTGTTTATTAAATTTTTTCTTTCTAAAATGTATAATTAACCCCCTGTAAATTTCCAATATTTAAAAAATAAAGGCTTGCCAGCTTTCTGCGTAAATTTTTTTCATCAAAATCAATGCAGTTATTGCGGAGAAAACAAATTTCAAAAGTCAAAACTACTTATGTATAAGTCCTTATTTGCAGACCACAACACTGACCATGATCTTGTGTTTTCACACGGTAACATTGCACTGTATACGATAACACATAACAGCTATGTAAATGTCGAGTGATTTACACAGCGGAATGAATATGTGTGCTGATATTCATTAAAATTTAGCTATATATTTTTTAATAAATATCGATCGTTGTATACTTAAAAATTATGTATGATATTTTTTGCACTGATTTTTCGAAAAGGCAATAAACTTGAGTCAGCATAAATCTGTGGATAATAAATTTTGTTTTCATAAAAGTATCCACAAGTGCCTATACCCTCAGCGCGTACTGAGTACTAAGGGATATATAATATTGTTTGCATAAAAAGTGTTCATATATGGCGGCCTTCGGTCGCGGCAAGGATTAAAACCTTCAGCACATAAAATACTAAGACAAATATAATTCTGTTTGCATATAAAGTACATATATGGCGGCCCTCGGGTGCAACAAGGATTAAAACCCTCAGCACGTAAAACACTAAGGCAAATATAATATTGTTTGCATAAAAAGTGTTCATATATGGTATTTTCATGAAAATTAATGTAACAGATTAATGTACCAGAATAATGTACCAAAATAATGTACCAGAATAGTGTACCAGAATAGTGTACTAGACCAAGCATTTTATCTTGAACACATAGAAATTACTGTTTCTGCCGGCAGTAACAGCATTTCATTATTGAACACATAGACTTCTCGGACAGAAGGCAGTAAATTTCAAAATGCTTTACAAAATGTAAATAAGAAGTTAGTGTAAGAAATTTCGTTCATGAACAATTGGGAAAAAATTTTATTGATATACAAAAGTATAAAAATAATATCAAATAATACCATATAAAAATGATATCAAATAATATAATAAAGAAATAATAAAAATATATAAATTTCTATATTATAATAATAATAAAAAATGGAAAATTCTTTAAAAATAATTAAATTGATTTTTATGTGTTACCAAGATAGTTTCTGTGGCCTATGAAATCTATGAACTTGCATTGGATGAAATTGGTCGGAGGTGGTGGGTTCGCCCAATGAATTTGTCCCGCGAAAGACATGGCTTCTTTCATACATGTACTAAGAAGCTCAAATTGATCGACGAAGAACATTTTTTCAAAGCGGTAAGGATGGATGTCTCAATGTTCAACTACCTCTTGGACATTCTTTGATTAAGATTACAGCGAAGCTCCAACAGACCTTCATTCTCGTCAGAGATAAGGCTATCCCTAACTCCTTTGTGAGTGACTTTTTCTATTAACTTTAGATTAACAGGCCGATTCAGGCGCTCTGTCTCTGTAAGTTTAAGAAAACGTCATCACTCATATTTTCAGTTTTTTGGCGCAAGGATGCAATGTCCAAGTCTTGGCTTGGACACATGAAATAGGTATTTCCACATTCCGTAAAATCATATATGAGACTTGCGACGCAATTTGGCATACTCTCAATGAAATTTACATGTCGGCACCCAATATGGAAGATTGGAATAACAACGCTAATATATTCTACGTTAAAACCGGAATGCCAAATTGCTTGGGTGCTATCGATGGCAAGCATATCAATATACTGCGGCCAAAGAACAGTGGGTCGTTATACTTTAATTACAAAAAGAATTTTAGTATCGTATTATTGGCTGCTTATGATGCTAACTACAAGTTCACATTCGTGGACGTAGGTGCCTTGGGCAGCCAAAGTGATGGAGGCATATTTTTGCGCAGTGCTTTTGGCAAGCAAATTTTGGATGGAACTTTAAGTGTTCCGCCAGCGCGTCATTTGCTGGATGGGTTAGAGGCGATTCCGTACTACTTTGTAGCAGATAGCGCCTTCCCATTAAAATCTAATATTATGCGGCCATTTCTGGGACAAAATTTAACTCCGGATAAAAGAATACTTAACAAATGTATGTCAAAAGCTCGCGTGCACGTTGAAAAATCCTTTGGAATATTGGCAAATCGTTGGCGAGTTCTCCAAACGACTATACGAGCAAGCCCGGAAAACGCTGACAAAATTATATTGGCGACTGACATTCTACATAACTTCTTGATGTCAAAAAAGGACACATTTTATTTCAGCAACGAATTGGTGGACAGTGAAAATGTCCAGCATTGGAGAACAGAAACTAATCCACTAAGATCAGTTAACTTTACTACCCCAAATCGATCAACAGATGCTGCCTTTAACATTAGAAATGTTATAAAAGGTTTTCTTTGTATTAATGTATATAGTTAATTCATTAGTATCAAAAATTTACATATATATATAACACTTCATTTTATTAGAAATGTTAAATTAAAATAAAATTATGAAAACAAAAATACTTAATTTAATTTCATTTCATTTTATTTCATATAAAAATTGCGCTATAAAAAAAAGATATGCTCTGGGAAAGCATCGGGCAGAGCTTAAAATTAAAATTTTAGAAGCAACCAAAAAGAGGTGGAAAATCTTGCGAGATGCCTACCGCTGAAAGAAAAAGGGTTTGCCTCCAGTAGCGCTGCAGCATTGGTCTACTTTTTGCTGGAATTCCAGTTTGCAAGCCACCCAGCACAGCGTTGGCCACATCCTGGCTGATCGCCTGCATCACGTGTGGTGATGCATCCATCTACCAACCTACCCAAGCTTGCGTAGAGAGCCTCCGTCGGACTCTGCTGCTTTACCGGCTCTAAATTTCTGACGGCCTCATTGAGAGTGCTCGTTAAATCTCCCAGGAATTCGGCAAAGTCCTTCTGTATTTGTTTCTATAAACACAATTTTTATTTATTACTTGTAAACTTGTGCAAGTCAAAAATTATTTATTTTTCTTTAGCTGAGGAACCACGCGGCTTTTCATGGGATGATGAGGATGCCTCCGAAGGTAATGGTGATGGTGACAGTGGTGGTAATGATGGCGATGGCAATGGCGATGGCAATGGCGACGGTAATCATGGCGATGGCAATGGCGACGGTAATCATGGCGATGGCAATGGCGACGGAGATGATGGCGATGGTAATGATGGCGATGGCAATGGCGACGGAAATGATGGCGATGGCAATGGCGACGGTAATGATGGCGATGGTGAAGGGAACGCTGGTGATGGTACCAGTACCGGTGGAGATGGCGACAGAATCGGTACGGGCACTTGCACATTTCCAATCGTACTAAAGTAGAAAAAGTATAATTTGTGCCGATAAAATATGTTAAAATTTAGCTTACGCTCTGTGAGTCTGCACCTTGTCGAGGAATGACATCACCTCGGAATACCGCCACATTTACCGTGGCAATGTTGCAGCGCTACCGGAGAGAAATACAACCTTTTTCTCCCGGCGGTAGGCATCTCGCAAGATTTTCCCTCTTTTTGGTTGCTTCTAAAATTTTAATGATAAATCATTGTCCACGTGCTACAGATAAAGAGCTTACTGTCCAAATCCAAGCTCTGCCCAATGCTTTCCCAGATCATATCCTTATGAGCGCAATTTTTATAATTCTTATTCTCCAAATCGTATAAGCAACGATTGCTTCTCACCAGCTCAATCAAGCCTTCGTCGACATCCATGCTAAATATAACAACACGTATAGATAAATATTAACATATATATTTGAATAATTAACATACATTTTCAGCTAAATACTTACATTTCTCCCTGGTATAAATTAATATAAATTAGAATGTTGTTGTTCAATTTCGTTATTGTCAAAAAATGTAAAAAAAACAAAATAAGAAGAACAAGGGTAGCAGACGGCAGTAAAATTAGGAATTTTCTATTACCTGGCAGTAACTGCATTTACTGCTCGACAGAAATTATTTTTTTTCTCACTTCCCATAAGAGCCAATGTAAATTTTGACATTTCTGCTACTGCCGGCAGAAACAGTAATTTCTATGTGTTCAAGCTATTTTGAATGCAAACAAGCCTGAAAAGTTATGTGAATGAGAAGGACCAATGCATGAACGCAACCATGGTTACTTAAATCACGATTTTACAAATGGGACAAATTGGGAGACATTAAAGTGTAAAATAAGGCGTTATTATTACATAGAAGTTTTCAAAACGAATTTTCTCGTAAATTAATGGAGCAATTTTGGTGAAAAAAATACGTGCAGAAAGATAAGAAGGTACTGTTTTGCAATTTGGACTGAATTAAGTATGATATGTGTATATTATTTATATAAAAAAATTTATAAATATACTATATTATTTGGATACAAAATTAACTAATGGGAAAAAATAATAAAAATAAAATTTTTTGGGTAAAATTGAAAGGTGAACAATAAAAAGGCATTACAAATGTTTATAAAGATATATATTTTATACCATGTTGTATGGTATATGAGATATTGACAATTTGTTTTGAATATTAAAACGGTCATAATTCTTAAACTAAAGGTGAGCGACAAACGTGTTTTTGTTATTTAGTGTTAATTGGACCACATTAAGCCCACGAAGTCGCATAAAAATTATTGGAGAGTTTGTGGGAAGGTAAAGTTAATCCAAAAAGCATCCTGTACAAGTATACTGAGTAATACAATAAGATCGGTTGATTTGCGGGTTGCAACGGGTTTTCTATATCGTTATTCGAAAGAGTATTTTGCCAATTTATGGTGTTATTACATAAAGCGAAACTATGCTACTTTTTCGATTCCCTTTTGTGTTTCCTGTCATTTTTCTCTGCTTTGAGAGCTTACAGATAAGCAGCAGATAAAATTTCGCTGGGCACGAATAAACAACCGTTGTAAGTGCTTATCAGTGCATTACAGGCAAAACTGGATGCCGAACCCGAGTGTTGGTTGAGTGCCAGTACCTAAACAGCTAGTGAATAAAACACGAGCAAGGAACCTTTCGCTTGGGTATGAGTGAGAGATCGGCGTCGTAATAATTTATTCAGTAACATTCAGGACGTCGTTTAGCGAGGAGGGTGTTTTTGTTGCGAACAAGCAGATGGGTTGCTAACAGGGTTTCTTTCAGACACCTGCACTTCGGGGGAGGGGGCGGCCGCTACGGAGGTTCGGGGGGCAGACTAAATAAAATGATAGTTTAAATAACATTTAAATAATATTCTATTTTATAACCAGCAATCCATCAAATTCTATCAGTTCTATTTTTTCAAATTTGTATTCTTTCTTTTTCGTCTTTTTTGCTATCCTGTTACTTACCAATTAATTTTAATATTATTTATTCCTTGTTAATTACCAATTCATGTGAATTTAATAAAATCGCTTCATTCATAAAATATATTCCACTTCATTTCAAAAAAAAAAACAAAAATTAAATTTTATAAATTAAATGAAATTAAATTTTTACGCATGCTTCTCAGCGACACTACATAAACCAGGGACTGAAACAAAAAAAAAATGGGTTCGGGTTCAGCTTCGGGTTAATCACTCACAAATTCGCTCGCTTTCGAACGTTTTCCGTCACTGGTTGCTAACGTGTAAAAGTAACGGTAACGGAACATTTTCATGTGCCATTATTTCAACACGATCTATAGCACTTCTATTGCGAACGCTAGCATATAGCGTGACTATGTAGTGTGCGTAGTAGTATGAGCACTGTTTCTGTATATCCAAAAAAAAAGATGTTGCAAACCGAAGCGAAAGTGGTGGAAGAAGTTACATTATCTTAACTTGTAATTAGTTTCGGTTTTGTATCATCTTCGTCAGTATTTTCGTATCGTGATATATTATAAGGCTGTAACTTATCAAAAAATCCACGTAAGTTATCACGCAGAGATAACAGCATACCTATTCTAATCGAACTATCAAGTTTTAAAGAGCAACTTTATGAAACTACGAACACACCATATGAAAACGAAACAGTCATATCATTCCAAATCAGGTTTACATGCTTATCTATCCGATTAAATAATCTTCATCTGCAAATGACATAGAGACTAGTGCAGCACAAACTTTACAGAAACCGTCATCGCGACAAAGTGTTGTTTCAAATTAATTAAGAAAGTGTCTATATAAAAACTAGTTCATGGGTTTATTCTGTGCGCTTTACCTCGGAATTTTTCCTGGTCAATAACAGTAATTTTTTTGAAAAGAAAAGAAAAATAGCAAAATGGTAAGTTTACATCCACACAAAATATTATTTTTTATGTTTTTATCTTATTTCCGTTGTCATTTATTACTTTAGGAACGGCGAATCATCGTTCCTATTTAATTTAGGGGCTACTGCCTTGAAGTTTTAAATTCCGCAGATACCATAAGCTAAAAGGACAGAATATGTGTATACCATTACACGGGTGCCAGTCCCGTTGCGGTGTGGGCAACAAAATGGCAGTGACCAGAGTGCAAGCTGGTTCACTAGCCATGAACTATGCACCCTGGTTCCGAGGCCTCACCGAAGGCTTAAAAGCGGTACCACGGGTGATGCACGTTGTATAGGGGTCTTTCCAACCCCGCTAATATAAAGCCCACGCATATAGTGCATCGTGGGTAGGCCCCCTAGTGGGAGCTTCGTGGTGGCTGTGGTTACCACCCAAAGACACGCGGGTAGAGACCTTGAGTCTCCGCGAGAGTTGCGCGAGGAGGCCGCCTCCGTCAACTCAAGTGCCGGTGAGGTCCCCACCGGCACAAGGCCTTAGATAGTGCCGAAATAGTTACCTGCGAGGAATGTCCTGCCCACACACAGGCTTCCACAGGTACATGATAAAGCTACGGTTGGCTACGGTAAGCGAAATGGGCGTCGGTTGTCGCTATATGCAAAAAAAGGTACGTTCACAGAGTTCGTACTCGCAACCCCGTGCGGGATGGCCCGCCGTGTACTTAAACCAATCATGGTAGGCGTACACGTAAAGCACAAGGCAGAAATCTGTATACCATTACAGAGAATGAGAAAACAGTGGTAGCGTCGGGAAGCGAATAACATTCGCATCCGTTGTTTATCACTTATGGCCTTATTATGCTGCCTTAAGGGCTACTTTGCAATTATCAAAGCGCTATCATTATATGACGTTCGTGTGTGTGTTGCTACAAAACTAATGCTTGATCCGAACTTTAGCCAAATATCAAACAGATTTTGATATTCTCTCAAGCAGCGCCAATTGACAGTTCAATCATGCTGTCACATCGCATGTCTTCAAATTCTGATGGTGCAATGTAGCCATATCGTTAAAAATTGTTGTTTAACTTAATAAACGTTCAAGGGATTGTCCGTAATCAAGACTTTGACCATAAAACTCAATCTGGCACCAGTTTGAAAATTTTGAAAACACTTTGCGTAAAATTTCTAGTAAACTACAGAAATATTTGTTATTTGCTAATATGAAAGAGGAAAAGCTCATAAATCTAGTCCATAATAATCCCGTTCTATACAAAAAAAAAAACGCTCCAGTACCTGTTTCTCCGCAATCGGTCTACGCACAATTGTATCAATTCCAGAATATTGCATCACTCTCTTGTTCCATACTTGGACAATATAGTTTAGTCAAGAATATTTTAATACAATATTTAGTATTTCGTAATTACTAGAAACTATCAAATAATTCATTCTGTAAACAATTATTTGGTATTTCTTAGTAAATCAAAAATCTTTCAGAGAATAAACGCCGATACCCAATTAATTAAAGAAAAGAAGCGAATCAGTTGATTATGTTGAAAACACATGATTTTAACACGAATATGTCGAGTAAATGAATGAATAAACGAATGAAAAAATCATTAGATAGTTAAAATTATTCAGTTACTAACTATCAACAGTTGAAATCAGTCAATAATTCCCAACTCTAATTTTAATATTAATATAATGTTTTCGTTAAAACAAATTTGCACGGACACATGGTAAAGTAAAACAAAAGAATAATGTTGAATCAATAATCAACATAAAATTTCCCATACTTAGCAACATATGGCCTGTCAGAAAATTGTCAAATATGTTTAATTTATGAAACGGGATCAAGATTGGAAAATGGAAATTTATTAGGAATATTAACAATATATGTTCAATTGAAGGATGGAAGAAACAAGTCTACATATTTTATAATACCAGTATAAATTTTGGGCCTACGGCATACAAAACAAAAACAAGAGACCTTTCGCACGGGACCTTTATCCAAATCGTTTCTTTTGCGTAATAGAGCCCTTAGTGTTTAATGTTTTTAAAGTAACGAATTGACTAACAAATACTTGGAAAATATAATACAATACTTTTATTGGTCATAAGAATAAACAATTATGGGAACGGGGTAGTGAAGTGCGTAATATGAATAAATGTGTACCAGTATTGCACCAGTATACCCAAAATAATTTGATAACATCCAAACACAGATGTTTGTTTCATGCTAGTGGCAACGCTTTCAAAATTGCTAAATAATCACGAAACACATTTCGGATATCTAATTTCCCCTTTTTTCAAATTTCTCCTGCTCAGCCAAGTTCGTGTAAAGGAAGCATAATCAGACCATTATTCTCTTCTACTTTTCATTCTTTGTTTGCACAAGGAAGTACAGCTGGGAAACCAGTCCGACCGGCGTCTCTTAAAAACGTACGAAAGAGTTGACGGCTGTACGTTAAAACTTGAAACTTTAAGAAGATGGGATGTATTCCCAACTCTATAATATTTTTCCGAACTGTATGTTCCTCCTAAAGTCGGAACAAGTTGAGAATAGGGGCCTTTTTCCTTGATTTTTTTTAACCTTTACATTTCGTCGTTAGAAATGTAATTACGAATTTGTATCTGAAACTTACAAGCTTTAGAGGCACTGAAACATTGTATTAGCACAACATCATCGGCCTTATAATGTATCACGATACGAAAACGTTGGCGAACACGAAGCAAATACAAAACCAATTCCTGGCTCAGATAATAAAACTTCTTCATTCACTTCGTTTCATTTTCCAATTTATTGTTGTTGGGATCTACAGAAAATGTGCGCTTGTTTACCTCCTCTCACTCCTCACCCCACATTAATATGCAACAATGCCTTTTTGCTGTAACGAACGCTCTTTTGCTATCGTCGAATTTTGACAATCATTTCGTAAAGTATTCGTGATGCATTATCAAGTGATTTCCAATCGAACACGGGAAAGCATGTAAAAAACAGCAACAAAAACCTAGTTTTCGATTCGTGTTCGTTACGCTTTCGTTATCGTTTTTCTGGCGGTCTTCTTTTTTTCGTTAAATTGAAGAAAGGCGGGGAAATAGCAAAAGAAAATCGATGATTGAGTTTCGTTTTCGTGATACACTATAAGGCTGATAATGTATTACGAAAAGGAAACTCAATCCTCGATTTTCTCTTGCTATTTCCTCTCATTTTTTCGATTTAACGAAGAAGAGATGAAGAAGCACATAAAAATAACGATAACGAAGGCGTAACGAACACGAATCGAAAACCAGGTTTTTGTTGATGTTGTTACTTGATAATGTAACGCGAATACTTCACGAAAGGGTTGTCAAAATTTGACGATAAAAAAGCGTTCGTCATAGCAAAAAAGCGTTATTGCATATAAGTGCAGGGAGAGGAGAAGTGAGAGGATGCATGCAAGCGCACATTTGCAGTAGATCCCAACAACAATAAACGGGAAAATGAAACGAAGTGAGCGAAGAAGTTGCCTTATCTGAGCCAGGAATTGGTTTCGTATTTTTTTCGTGTTCGTCAACGTTTTCGTATCGTGATAAGTTATAAGGCTGTATATCTCTCTAACCAGGTGAGGTATTTTGATATTTCTGAAAGTACTAAGCACATATAAGAAAATAATTTTTCGTTTCTAAACGAACACATTAACAGCCTTATAATGTATCACGAAATCGAAACTCAATCTTTGTTTCTCTTGTTATTTCCCCTCCTTTTTTCGATTTAACGAAAAAGGTTTAAGAAGCACGCTAAAATAACGAGAACGAAAACGAATCGAAAATTGGTTTGTTGATTTTTTACGTGCTTTCCAGTGTTCAATCTGAACTCGCTTCATAATGTAATATGGAAAGTTCAAGAAAGCGTTGTCAAAATCTGACGAAAAAACTGTTTGCTGGCGTCTTTCGCTGCATAATATTGTGAGAGGAATTCTACAAGCGTGCATTTTTTGACATTATTTTTAAAGCTATTAATAATGAAACGGTTTGCAATTGATTTATTATAAATTATGTTCGGGTTATATAAAAAGCAGGAACATCTTTACCGCCGCACAAATTCCCCGTTTTTGACGTTTTTTGTTGTTGTTGTTATAAAGAAAAACAACAACAAATTTTTTGGCGCTCTCGCTTAATTTCCGAGAAAAAGGTCCTTGAAGTTGAAAGTCCTTTAAGTTGTATCCCGTAAACTAAACACAGTATTTGTATAATATAGCACCCAAATGGTTGGTAATAATAATACCTTTCATTTGTGTAATTAAACTTTTTTTCGAAAAACGTGTAATGTTCAAAAAAATTAAACATTTCCATTTATAGTACTTTTTCCCGTGTTTATTAAATTTTTTCTTTCTAAAATGTATAATTAACCCCCTGTAAATTTCCAATATTTAAAAAATAAAGGCTTACCAGCTTTCTGCGTAAATTTTTTTCGTCAAAATCAATGCAGTTATTGCGGAGAAAACAAATTTCAAAGGTCAAAACTACTTATGCATAAGTCCTTATTTGCAGACCACAACACTGACCATGATCTTGTGTTTTCACACGGTAACATTGCACTGTATACGATAACACATAACAGCTATGTAAATGTCGAGTGATTTACACAGCGGAATGAATATGTGTGCTGATATTCATTAAAATTTAGCTATATATTTTTTAATAAATATCGATCGTTGTATACTTAAAAATTATGTATGATATTTTTTGCACTGATTTTTCGAAAAGGCAATAAACTTGAGTCAGCATAAATCTGTGGATAATAAATTTTGTTTTCATAAAAGTATCCACAAGTGCCTATACCCTCAGCGCGTTAAGTCCTAAGGGATATATAATATTGTTTGCATAAAAAGTGTTCATATATGGCGGCCTTCGGTCGCGGCAAGGATTAAAACCTTCAGCACATAAAATACTAAGACAAATATAATTCTGTTTGCATATAAAGTACATATATGGCGGCCTTCGGCCGCAACAAGGATTAAAACCCTCAGCACGTAAAACACTAAGGCAAATATAATATTGTTTGCATAAAAAGTGTTCATATATGGTATTTTCATGAAAATTAATGTAACAAATTAATGTACCAGAATAATGTACCAAAATAATGTACCAGAATAGTGTACCAGAATAGGGTACCAGCCCAATCATTTTATCTTGAACACATAGAAATTACTGTTTCTGCCGGCAGTAACAGCATTTCATTATTGAACACATAGACTTCTCGGACAGAAGGCAGTAAATTTCAAAATGCTTTACAAAATGTAAACAAGAAGTTAGTGTAAGAAATTTCGTTCATGAACAATTGGGAAAAAATTTTATTGGTATACAAAAGTATAAAAATAATATCAAATAATACCTTATAAAAATAATATCAAATAATATAATAAAGAAATAATAAAAATATATAAATTTTTATATTATAATAATAATAAAAAATGGAAAATTCATTAAAAATAATTAAATTGATTTTTTATGTGTTACCAAGATAGTTTCTGTGGCCTATGAAATCTATCAACGTGCATTGGATGAAGTTGGTCGGAGGTGGTGGGTTCGCCCAATGAACTTGTTCCGCGAAAGACATGGCTTCTTTCATACATGTACTAAGAAACTCAAATTGATCGACGAAGAACATTTTTTCAAAGCGGTAAGGATGGATGTTTCAATGTTCAACTACCTCTTGGACATTCTTCGATTGAGATTACAGCGAAGCTCCAACAGACCTTCAATCTCGCCAGAGATAAGGCTATCCCTAACTCTTTTGTGAGTGACTTTTTCTATTAACTTTAGATTAACAGGCCGATTCAGGCGCTCTGTCTCTGTAAGTTTAAGAAAACGTCATCACTCATATTTTCAGTTTTTTGGCGCAAAGATGCAATGTCCAAGTCTTGGCTTGGACACATAAAATAGGTATTTCCACAGTCCGTAAAATCATATATGAGACGTGCGACGCAATTTGGCATACTCTCAATGAAATTTACATGTCGGCACCCAATATGGAAGATTGGAATAACAACGCTAATATATTCTACGTTAAAACCGGAATGCCAAATTGCTTGGGTGCTATCGATGGCAAGCAATCAATATACTGCGGCCAAAGAACAGTGGGTCGTTATACCTTAATTACAAAAAGAATTTTAGTATCGTATTATTGGCTGCTTATGATGCTAACTACAAGTTCACATTCGTGGACGTAGGTGCCTTGGGCAGCCAAAGTGATGGAGGCATATTTTTGCGCAGTGCTTTTGGCAAGCAAATTTTGGATGGAACTTTAAGTGTTCCGCCAGCGCGTCATTTGCTGGATGGGTTAGAGGCGATTCCGTACTACTTTGTAGCAGATAGCGCCTTCCCATTAAAATCTATGCTTCCCATGCGGCCATTTCCGGGACAAAATTTAACTCCGGATAAAAGAATACTTAACAAATGTATGTCAAAAGCTCGCGTGCACGTTGAAAATTCCTTTGGAATATTGGCAAATCGTTGGCGAGTTCTCCAAACGACTATACGAGCAAGCCCGGAAAACGCTGACAAAATTATATTGGCGACTGTCATTCTACATAACTTCTTGATGTCAAAAAAGGACACATTTTATTTCAGCAACGAATTGGTGGACAGTGAAAATGTCCAGCATTGGAGAACAGAAACTAATCCACTAAAATCAGTTAACTTTACTACCCCAAATCGATCAACAGATGCTGCTTTTAACATTAGAAATGTTATAAAAGATTTTCTTTGTAACAATATATATAGTTAATCCATTAAAATCAAAAATTTACATACATATAACACTTCATTTTATTAGAAATATTAAATTAAAATAAAATTATGAAAACAAAAATACTTAATTTAATTTCCTTTCATTTTATTTCATATAAAAATTGCGCTCATAAGGATATGCTCTGGGAAAAGCATTGGGTAGAGCTTAAAATTAAAATTTTAGAAGCAACCAAAAAGAGGTGGAAAATCATGCGAGATGCCTACCTCTGAAAGAAAAAGGGTTTGCCTCCAGTAGCGCTGCAGCATTGCTCTACTTTTTGCTGGAATTCCAGCTTTGCAAGCCACCCAGCACAGCGTTGGCCACATCCTGGCTGATCGCCTGCATCACGTGTGGTGGTATGTTTGAGCCATCTACCAACCTACCCAAGCTTGCGTAGAGAGCCTCCGTCGGACTCTGCTGCTTTACCGGCTCTAAATTTCTGACGGCCTCATTGAGAGTGCCCGTTAAATCTCCCAGAAATTCGGCAAAGTCCTTCTGTATTTGTTTCTATAAACACAATTTTTATTTATAACTTGTAAACTTGTGCAAGTCAAAAATTACTTATTTTACCTTAGCTGAGGATCCTTTCATGGGATGATGAGGATGCCTCCGAAGGTAATGGTGATGGTGACAGTGGTGGTAATGATGGCGATGGCAATGGCGACGGAGATGATGGCGATGGTAATGATGGCGATGGCAATGGCGACGGAAATGATGGCGATGGCAATGGCGACAGTAATGATGGCGATGGTGAAGGGAACGCTGGTGATGTTACCAGTACCGGTGGAGATGGCGACAGAATCGGTACGGGCACTTGCACATTTCCAATCGTACTAAAGTAGAAAAAGTATATTTTGTGCCGATAAAATATGTTAAAATTTAGCTTACGCTCTGTGAGTCTGCACCTTGTCGAGGAATGACATCACGTCGGAATACCGCCACATTTTCCGTGGCAATGTTGCAGCGCTACCGGAGGGAAATACAACCTTTTTCTTCCGGCGGTAGGCATCTCGCAAGATTTTCCACCTCTTTTTGGTTGCTTCTAAAATTTTAATGATAGATCTTTGTCCACGTGCTACAGATAAAGTGCTTACTGTCCAAATCCAAGCTCTGCCCAATGCTTTCCCAGATCATATCCTTATGAGCGTAATTTTTATAATTCTTATTCTCCAAATCGTATAAGCAACGATTGCTTCTCACCAGCTCAATCAAGCCTTCGTCGACATCCATGCTAAATATAACGATACGTATAGATAAATATTAATATATATATTTGAATAATTAACATATATTTTCAGCTAAATACTTACATTTCTCCCTGGTATAAATTAATATAAATTAGAATCTTGTTCAATTTCGTTATTGTCAAAAAATGTAAAAAAACAAAATAAGAAGAACAAGGGTAGCAGACGGCAGTAAAATTAGAAATTTTCTATTACCTGGCAGTAACTGCATTTACTGCCCGACAGAAATTATTTTTTTCTCACTTCCCATAAGAGCCAATGTAAATTTTGACATTTCTGCTACTGCCGGCAGAAACAGTAATTTCTATGTGTTCAAGCTATTTTGAACGCAAACAAGGCTGAAAAGCAGAGACGACGAGATAGGAAACTCTTTCCCGGAAAAAAATGTGTCAAAAAAATGACAAAATTTTACACGACCGAAACTCACATACAGGGGTTATGTATACGTATGCGTAATCCACCAAATTAAATGTCACGTATGTCATTTCATGAAAATATGTAAACAACAGTTCGCTTCGACGGCTTCATTTGAAAGCACATTTTGTGCTCTATAGTGAAAATAATAAGAAAAAGAGTCACGAAAAATAATTTAAATTCAATAAGTTCTATATAGTTTAAGTGAAAGAAAATATTAATAATTAAAAGTGGAACAGAACATGGGCTTCAGCTAGAATTCGAATGTGTTGGCCAACACCACTTTGAGCTGGCCAACACCACTGGTGTCTTGTTTTCATGTCACCACAAATCCCAAAATAGAATAAAGAGCTGATGAATATTGTGGAATCCCGTAGGAAGGAACAACAAGAAAGAGTTGAGGACGATGTTGACATTACTCCGGATGAACTCAATATTGCCATAACTCGTCCTTCGGTGATGGCAAACAGCAAAATCAAATACTATGCGCGGATATTTTTGAGACCGATAATGTAGAAATCGAGCCGTTGCGAACGTTGTTTAGGAAACGTCAGACGAAAACGCGTTAAATTCAGCTGATGCTGAGAATATTGAACCAAAAATGGGTTTAGTAAAAAGCACTATTTTCTAAATTGTTAACATAAATTATAAAGTCGCGGGGAGGCTTAACTAAAGCATAATTTTCGAATTCCTTCTCGGTGGTAAAAAGGAAATCTTCCGTCATGACATCATTTCCAAGGTGCGGCAAAGGCTTTGAGCAATTATGAAGTTTGTAATACTTCAAATACAACCAATCGCTAATGTAAGCCATAGCGTTTTCTTTTAAAAAATTCATTTCATCAAAGCTTATTTCTATTCTAAAATAATCAACTATGGAGAGTTGTGGCCTTGGAAGACTTTGGAATTGCTGCCATGAATTATATTCTACTTGCGAGTCATTATAAACCTGCGTTAAAATGGTATCGGAGCTGAATTCAGTCCTTTCTGATTCAAATGACTCGCAGTTCCTCCTAAACCCTTTTTACTTTTATTGAAACTCAATAATTTTAATTTACGTGTTATTTATATACTTAGTATGTATTTCCAAATAAAGAAAGAATATGTTTCTCTATTCTGTTTTGAACGAAAAACGACGGTTTCCCTTGTTTTTAACTATAGATCCTATATTTTTCGAGCATGCAGTTGACTATGTCTTATAATATTCTCATGAGTTGCAAAAGCGAGTAGACGTGTTTTTTAAGTGTCGCGTGATTTCCAACTTTCTGCCGCAATATTCGCATTTTGCTTGTGTTTTATCCTCTTTGCATTTGGTGGATGATTATATATTGGCTACGCTGTCTTTTCTTATTTAGTCAAGTCGGTGTTAAACAAAATTTAATTGTGGAAATTTTTGGCAAATTACTTTGATCATACTCTGCGCTTCTTAAACATGAGTTCTAACGGGAGTAAAACTAACTTGAACATCAAGAGAATAACGAGAAGTAACCCCTCCTCTTCCACGTACTCCACTCTTTCCACATCAAATCCTGTTTCGCCCGTTGGATCTGCCAACAACACTGATGGCGGCACCACTAATCATGCAGTTCTTGATGTTAAATTGGAAGAAATGAGAGAGAGAGCATAATTAGTCACATGCAGAGCATGTTGAAGATGTCTGAGGACCGCATTCTTGAGAGGCTTGGTGAGGTGTCTGCTACGATCTCTAATATAAAGGCTGAAGTGAGAGGTATGTTAGATCGAATTAATGCTGTAGAGATCGTGTACAAAGATGTAAAATCGGAGAGAGCTGAGCTGAATGCTGTTACTAACAGTCTCTGTAAACTTGAGAGAGAATTTGTTGCTACAGACGCTGTGGTCGCCGGCATTCCTTGCGCTGATAACGAATGCCTCCCATCTCTATTCAAAAAAATTTGTAACATAGTCGGTTTGGGAGATAACCCTCTTCCTTTGCGCAACATCTTTCGTGTTAAGGCCAGCTCTGGCTCTGGACCATTAATAATTAAATTTTCATCTGTGCTTGACCGATCATCTTTCATACGCTCTGTTAAGGCATTCTGCCGCTCCCGTAATAGTTCTCTCACATTTGGTGATCTCGGATTTGCTGGCAGCGGAAGAATTTATATTAATGAGAGCTTGCCTTCAACTCTACGTGCTGTGCTGCGGTATGCCCTTGAGCTGAAACGAAAGAAATTGTTGTCTGCGGCTTACAGTCGCAATGGCAGAGTTTTTATTAGGATCAACGCCGATGATCAACCAGCCTGCGTTGCTGATATTCATAGTGTAGATTCTATTGCCGGCGCTAAAAAGTCATTGGGATAATTTATTTACTGTATTTCATTTTTCTTCTTCTTTATTTCCCTCTGCGCACCCATTTAGCCTATTGTTCGTGGATGAGATATAGTTTCACTGTAGTATGTCTGTGGTAAATCGGATGTCTGAGTCTAGTGCTAATGAAAATCTTAAAACTGTTATCGATATTATATCAAAACGATATTGTGGCTTAAGAGTTGCACACTTCAATGCAAGAAGTTTAAATGACTTTAAGCTAGATGTTGTTAAATATATGTTTGAGGAATCTTCGGTGGATATTTTATGCATATCTTAAACTTGGTTCAGTAGTGATACTCACGACTCATATTTGAAATTGAGGAACTATAAGCTTCTACGCAATGATAGAATTGGAGGCACTGGTGGAGGAGTGGCAATATACTACAAGACTTTTTTAAGCACCAAGATTGTTAGTGCAAGTGTTGGGGCTGGAGTGGAGTTTTTAAATATTGAAATTTTGAATAGAAATGTGAAAGTTTTCCTTTCTTGCATTTATAATCCTAATCGCTCCTGTAGCCTTGAACCTTATTTCTCCTCAATATCAGACTGTGCTGCGAATTACGATTATCTTATTGCTTGTGGTGACTTCAATATTAATTTATTGCAAGGTGACCATGTCGCTGAGAATCTTCGAGATCGATTTGCCGAAGCTGGTATTTCTTTAATTAATACAGGTTTGCCTACTCGTTTTGGAAAAAATGTGCGCCCTAGCTTGCTTGATTACTTTGCTGTCTCTGACACTTCGTCTATTCTGCTTTATGATCAAGTGTCCTTTCTGTCTGATCATGATTTGATATTCTGTACAATCGATATTGACCTTACTCCTATTTGCCCGCCTCCAAGTACTTCATTTACATTCCGTGATTATAACTTAATTGACTATAATTCTCTAGTAGCTGATTTTTCTCTAATCGATTGGCGCGCCTGCTGGTATCCTGCTTCTACTGATGATAAGTTGAAAATTTTCAATGAATTAGTTAGTCACATGTATAATTTACATGTGCCTCTGCGCACGGTCAATGTTAGAAATAGTTCTTGCCCATGGTTTAATCCATCCGTAAAGCTGTCAATTTGTGATCGGCAGAAAATGAATTGTAGATGGAAAAGAAATCCAACTCCTGAAAATTGGGAAGTTTACAGAGTAGCTAGGAACCAGGCTACCACTACGGTGAAGTTGGCCAAAAAATCTTATTTTACTTCTAGGCTAAATACTTCGTTACCTGTAAAGAAGCTCTGGCGCAATCTAAGAGATTTGGGTGTGTGCAATAAGAGTGATCTCCAGTGCAATATTGATCCTGACATTTTAAATAACTATTTTATAAGTTCTTCTGTTAGTACTAGTTGTTCTACTATTGAGGCTGCGTTGTTCTACTATTGAATTCATTACCTGGTTTCAATTTTGTTCCAGTTGATGCCTCTGATATCATAAGATGTATTTCTAACATCAAATAGAATGCTGTGGGCGATGACGAGATATCCATCAAGTTCATCAAATTAGTCCTTCCTTTTGTCATTAAACCGTTATTACACATCTTCAACCACTGCATAACGACTTCCTCTTTCCCTAAGATGTGGAAATTGGCTACAGTGGTTCCAATTGCAAAGAAGAGTAATGCCTGTGACTTGTGATTTTAGACCCATTAGCATATAGTCATCTGTCTCTAAGGTTTTTGAATCGCTGTTAGCTGAGCAAATCTCGCGGTACTTAAATGAAAATAATCTTCTGTCCCCTTACCAATCAGGATTTCGTCGTGGTCATAGTTGTGCAACTGCGGTGATGAAAATATTAGATGATATCAGGATCCCATTTGATAGCAGGCTCCTCACTCTTCTTACACTACTTGACTTCTCGAAAGCGTTTGACAGTGTGGACTATGCTTTATTATGTCAGAAACTTAGAATGATGTTTTGCTTCTCCATTAATTCAGTCAAACTTTTGAACGATTATTTAGTCGGCAGATTGCAGCGAGTCAAAATTGGGACCTCTTGTTCGAACTATAAGCCTTCCCTTAGCGGTGTGCCGCAAGGCTCTGTACTTGGGCCATTGCTTTTTGTCATTTTTGTCAATGACATATTTAGTGTGGTTAAGCATGTGAAAATACACGCTTATGCTGATGATTTGCAGGTATACCTATCCAGACCCGCTGACTTAGTTGAGGACCTCTGTGCTTGTCTAAATGAGGACCTTGATGCCATCTTCAACTGGGCGAAAGCAAATGGGCTGCGCCTAAATCCATTAAAATCATTCGTACTTCCCGTATGGAAGAACAGCATACGTTCGGTGGACTTAGCGCCTGTAGTTCTTAATGGTACTCATCTTCAGGTCGTAAATAAAATAGTTAACCTTGGTTTTGTAATAAATTCCTCATTGACATGCTGTGACCATGTAAACTATGCAGTTAGTAAAATTTTTTATACTTTGAGAAAATTGAGATTATCTGCTGCATATGTTCCTGTGCAAATTAAGCGTCAACTAATTTTGCAGATAGTAGTGCCCTTTTTTACATACTTTGAAGTAGTCTACAGCAAACTTGACGCTAATTGTTGTAATAAGCTCCAAGTTGCGTTTAACAATGCAGTCAGATATGTCTATGGTCTCAAGAGGTATGATCGCATTTCGGCGTTTAACAAGAGCATTCTTGGTTTAAATATATTTAATTATTTAAAGGCTAGGAATTGTCTTTTCCTGCACAGTTTGATATGTACAAGACGTCCTCCTTATCTATATGAGAAACTCCAGTTTGCCAGGTCAACTAGAGGCGTTAATTTTATAGTTCCAAGGTTCAGATATGGTGTAACTAAAAATTTATTTTTCATTAGTGCTATACAGACTTGGAATTCTCTTCCGATTGTCAAAAAGTGTGAACGTAATACTGCGAACTTTAGGCGCTTGATTTATGAATACTTCTCTTTGTAACTATTCTCCTCACTTTTCTTCTCTTTTCTCTCATTTTTCCTTGTTTCTTATTTCTCTTTTCGACTCCTCTATTCAAGTACTCTATTCGTATACTAGTTTTATGTTAGCTTTTACGTTTTATATTAAGTTTTCTTTGTAATACTTATTGAATTATTATCTGTATTAGTGCATTCAAAAGATCTGTCTTACATGCCATACATAAATAAATGAAATGAAAAAATGAAAAAAACGAAAAAAAAAATAAACCGAAACCGACCCGACCACCTTGTAATTTTCGCAAAAATAGCGCGGAAAACATTTTTTTAAATCTAGATAGCACATATTCTCGTTTTATTTCATGTTTCCAATCGGAGCGGTTTCCAATTGGAGCGGTTGGAATCTTACAACTAGATAAAACCAATTACCACTATTCTTACCGTTTTCCATCAGTGGCTGCGTCTGGAAACTTGTGTAAGTGCAGATCCCCGGAACACCCATCCTGGCAACATGTCCGCAAGTCCGGCATTTCTATTTATTTGCTTAAATTTATTGAATTTTAAATTTTTTGTAAAATGTCAAATATTTTATAGTGTGGTGAAAAAATTTTTTGAGAAATTATCACAGCGGTGCAAAATAAATTCATAAATAGAACTAAAACAGAATGAAATGGACAAAATGCACTTAAGTAAATGCAAACATTTTATGAGCATCCTTAACGTCCCAATTGATATAATCTAATCTGAAAATACATGGTTTAGCTTAAAAACATGTTAATATAGCATAGAAATTATCGAAGCGTTTGAAATTTCAATCCAAAATGGGTTCAAATTTTTGTATGCAGTACCAAAAATTATGAAATTTGGTAAATTTTATTGTTCTTCGATACATAGCCAGCAATACTAATATATTATTTTATTAATATTTTTAATAATTAACAAAAAACGTGAATATAACGCTTATTACCGAATACTGGCAACACTGCTTTAATGCAAATACCCAAAATGGGCCATTAAGTAGTAAGCGCCGCAAATGATGGCAACACTAAAATCATCGAACTTATGGGAGAGGTGAAGAAATAGTTAGGATATGCCAATGCCAAAATGTTTTACACATTTGATTTTTCAAGAGTTTCTCTTGATGATAATAAATAAATAATTCCGTGTAGGCGTGGTTATTAATGTCAGCACCAGACGCTCAAAAGTTATATTAAATGAATTAGGACGAAAAAAGGAACTTATTAGTAATTATACAATTTATTTGAAACTAATAATAGTCATATTTGTGTATTGATATACTCAAGTAAAATCTTTTATATTTTAAATGCACCAGTGCGGCTAATACTTGGCTTCAAAGTAATGGTTGCAGAGTCCTTAATAAATCAATGTGAAGAATTTCTTCAAATAAATTATTCTATGTAATTTTATCTTTAGGTTATTTTTAGATTCTGGGGTCCAAAAATTGCCTTAAATGATTTGAGTATTCTATTAACGAAATCAATCGAATTTGTTATACATTAAAATATTTCATAAAATTTAGTTTCATTTATGTTTTTATGCATATGAAATAAATACATTTATTTGTTTTATATAAATATTTTATACAAATAACTAGTTACCATAATTAGTTATTACAATAATTAGTTATTTTATACAAATATTAGTTATAACAATTTATACAAATATTTTAGTTATCAAATAAATCATGCACACGTTGTCTACGCATCTTAAATTAAAAAAGTGTACATGAAAAATAATTGAATTCTTTAAACCAATAACTACGTTGGCATATCAAAACATAGCTGGGGAACTTATAAAATAGATTGTCATTCGGGGTCTGAAAAAGGTGTAATGGCCGGGTCTTATGCTTGAATTTCTAAGAAAAAACATTAGTCAGGGTCTAAAGGTCCAATTAGTCAAAACGTAACGTAACGTAACGTAACGTACGTTGAAAACTGCGATTAGTCAAAACGATACAGCTGATTGGGACCTCTTGTTCGAACTATAAGCTTTCCCTTAGCGGTGTGCCGCAAGGCTCTGTACTTGGGCCATTGCTTTTTGTCATTTTTGTCAATGACATATTTAGTGTGGTTAAGCATGTGAAAATACACGCTTATGCTGATGATTTGCAGGTATACCTATCCAGACCCGCTGACTTAGTTGAGGACCTCTGTGCTTGTCTAAATGAGGACCTTGATGCCATCTTCAACTGGGCGAAAGCAAATGGGCTGCGCCTAAATCCATTAAAATCATTCGTACTTCCCGTATGGAAGAACAGCATACGTTCGGTGGACTTAGCGCCTGTAGTTCTTAATGGTACTCAGCTTCAGGTCGTAAATAAAATAGTTAACCTTGGTTTTGTAATAAATTCCTCATTGACATGCTGTGACCATGTAAACTATGCAGTTAGTAAAATTTTTTATACTTTGAGAAAATTGAGATTATCTGCTGCATATGTTCCTGTGCAAATTAAGCGTCAACTAATTTTGCAGATAGTAGTGCCCTTTTTTACATACTTTGAAGTAGTCTACAGCAAACTTGACGCTAATTGTTGTAATAAGCTCCAAGTTGCGTTTAACAATGCAGTCAGATATGTCTATGGTCTCAAGAGGTATGATCACATTTCGGCGTTTAACAAGAGCATTCTTGGTTTAAATATATTTAATTATTTAAAGGCTAGGAATTGTCTTTTCCTGCACAGTTTGATATGTACAAGACGTCCTCCTTATCTATATGAGAAACTCCAGTTTGCCAGGTCAACTAGAGGCGTTAATTTTATAGTTCCAAGGTTCAGATATGGTGTAACTAAAAATTTATTTTTCATTAGTGCTATACAGACTTGGAATTCTCTTCCGATTGCCAAAAAGTGTGAACGTAATACTGCGAACTTTAGGCGCTTGATTTATGAATACTTCTCTTTGTAACTATTCTCCTCACTTTTCTTCTCTTTTCTCTCATTTTTCCTTGTTTCTTATTTCTCTTTTCGACTCCTCTATTCAAGTACTCTATTCGTATACTAGTTTTATGTTAGCTTTTACGTTTTATATTAAGTTTTCTTTGTAATACTTATTGAAATATTATCTGTATTAGTGCATTCATAAGATCTGTCTTACATGCCATACATAAATAAATGAAATGAAAAAATGAAAAAAATGAAACAAAAATAAACCGAAACCGACCCGACCACCTTGTAATTTTCGCAAAAATAGCGCGGACAACATTTTTTTAAATCTAGATAGCACATATTCTCGTTTTATTTCATGTTTCCAATCGGAGCGGTTTCCAATTGGAGCGGTTGGAATCTTACAACTAGATAAAACCAATTACCACTATTCTTACCGTTTTCCATCAGTGGCTGCGTCTGGAAACTTGTGTAAGTGCAGATCCCCGGAACACCCATCCTGGCAACATGTCCGCAAGTCCGGCATTTCTATTTATTTGCTTAAATTTATTGAATTTTAAATTTTTTGTAAAATGTCAAATATTTTATAGTGTGGTGAAAAAATTTTTTGAGAAATTATCACAGCGGTGCAAAATAAATTCATAAATAGAACTAAAACAGAATGAAATGGACAAAATGCACTTAAGTAAATGCAAACATTTTATGAGCATCCTTAACGTCCCAATTGATATAATCTAATCTGAAAATACATGGTTTAGCCTAAAAACATGTTAATATAGCATAGAAATTATCGAAGCGTTTGAAATTTCAATCCAAAATGGGTTCAAATTTTTGTATGCAGTACCAAAAATTATGAAATTTGGTAAATTTTATTGTTCTTCGATACATAGCCAGCAATACTAATATATTATTTTATTAATATTTTTAATAATTAACAAAAAACGTGAATATAACGCTTATTACCGAATACTGGCAACACTGCTTTAATGCAAATACCCAAAATGGGCCATTAAGTAGTAAGCGCCGCAAATGATGGCAACACTAAAATCATCGAACTTATGGGAGAGGTGAAGAAATAGTTAGGATATGTCAATGCCAAAATGTTTTACACATTTGATTTTTCAAGAGTTTCTCTTGATGATAATAAATAAATAATTCCGTGTAGGCGTGGTTATTAATGTCAGCACCAGACGCTCAAAAGTTATATTAAATGAATTAGGACGAAGAAAGGAACTTATTAGTAATTATACAATTTTATTTGAAACTAAAAATAGTCATATTTGTGTATTGATATACTCAAGTAAAATCTTTTATATTTTAAATGCACCAGTGCGGCTAATACTTGGCTTCAAAGTAATGGTTGCAGAGTCCTTAATAAATCAATGTGAAGAATTTCTTCAAATAAATTATTCTATGTAATTTTATCTTTAGGTTATTTTTAGATTCTGGGGTCCAAAAATTGCCTTAAATGATTTGAGTATTCTATTAACGAAATCAATCGAATTTGTTATACATTAAAATATTTCATAAAATTTAGTTTCATTTATGTTTTTATGCATATGAAATAAATACATTTATTTGTTTTATATAAATATTTTATACAAATAACTAGTTACCATAATTAGTTATTACAATAATTAGTTATTTTATACAAATATTAGTTATAACAATTTATACAAATATTTTAGTTATCAAATAAATCATGCACACGTTGTCTACGCATCTTAAATTAAAAAAGTGTACATGAAAAATAATTGAATTCTTTAAACCAATAACTACGTTGGCATATCAAAACATAGCTGGGGAACTTATAAAATAGATTGTCATTCGGGGTCTGAAAAAGGTGTAATGGCCGGGTCTTATGCTTGAATTTCTAAGAAAAAACATTAGTCAGGGTCTAAAGGTCCAATTAGCCAAAACGTAACGTAACGTAACGCAACGTACGTTGAAAACTGCGATTAGTCAAAACGATACAGCTGATTGGGACCTCTTGTTCGAACTATAAGCTTTCCCTTAGCGGTGTGCCGCAAGGCTCTGTACTTGGGCCATTGCTTTTTGTCATTTTTGTCAATGACATATTTAGTGTGGTTAAGCATGTGAAAATACACGCTTATGCTGATGATTTGCAGGTATACCTATCCAGACCCGCTGACTTAGTTGAGGACCTCTGTGCTTGTCTAAATGAGGACCTTGATGCCATCTTCAACTGGGCGAAAGCAAATGGGCTGCGCCTAAATCCATTAAAATCATTCGTACTTCCCGTATGGAAGAACAGCATACGTTCGGTGGACTTAGCGCCTGTAGTTCTTAATGGTACTCAGCTTCAGGTCGTAAATAAAATAGTTAACCTTGGTTTTGTAATAAATTCCTCATTGAGATGCTGTGACCATGTAAACTATGCAGTTAGTAAAATTTTTTATACTTTGAGAAAATTGAGATTATCTGCTGCATATGTTCCTGTGCAAATTAAGCGTCAACTAATTTTGCAGATAGTAGGTCCCTTTTTTACATACTTTGAAGTAGTCTACAGCAAACTTGACGCTAATTGTTGTAATAAGCTCCAAGTTGCGTTTAACAATGCAGTCAGATATGTCTATGGTCTCAAGAGGTATGATCACATTTCGGCGTTTAACAAGAGCATTCTTGGTTTAAATATATTTAATTATTTAAAGGCTAGGAATTGTCTTTTCCTGCACAGTTTGATATGTACAAGACGTCCTCCTTATCTATATGAGAAACTCCAGTTTGCCAGGTCAACTAGAGGCGTTAATTTTATAGTTCCAAGGTTCAGATATGGTGTAACTAAAAATTTATTTTTCATTAGTGCTATACAGACTTGGAATTCTCTTCCGATTGCCAAAAAGTGTGAACGTAATACTGCGAACTTTGGGCGCTTGATTTATGAATACTTCTCTTTGTAACTATTCTCCTCACTTTTCTTCTCTTTTCTCTCATTTTTCCTTGTTTCTTATTTCTCTTTTCGACTCCTCTATTCAAGTACTCTATTCGTATACTAGTTTTATGTTAGCTTTTACGTTTTATATTAAGTTTTCTTTGTAATACTTATTGAATTATTATCTGTATTAGTGCATTCATAAGATCTGTCTTACATGCCATACATAAATAAATGAAATAAAAAAATGAAAAAAATGAAAAAAAAATAAACCGAAACCGACCCGACCACCTTGTAATTTTCGCAAAAATAGCGCGGACAACATTTTTTTAAATCTAGATAGCACATATTCTCGTTTTATTTCATGTTTCCAATCGGAGCGGTTTCCAATTGGAGCGGTTGGAATCTTACAACTAGATAAAACCAATTACCACTATTCTTACCGTTTTCCATCAGTGGCTGCGTCTGGAAACTTGTGTAAGTGCAGATCCCCGGAACACCCATCCTGGCAACATGTCCGCAAGTCCGGCATTTCTATTTATTTGCTTAAATTTATTGAATTTTAAATTTTTTGTAAAATGTCAAATATTTTATAGTGTGGTGAAAAAATTTTTTGAGAAATTATCACAGCGGTGCAAAATAAATTCATAAATAGAACTAAAACAGAATGAAATGGACAAAATGCACTTAAGTAAATGCAAACATTTTATGAGCATCCTTAACGTCCCAATTGATATAATCTAATCTGAAAATACATGGTTTAGCTTAAAAACATGTTAATATAGCATAGAAATTATCGAAGCGTTTGAAATTTCAATCCAAAATGGGTTCAAATTTTTGTATGCAGTACCAAAAATTATGAAATTTGGTAAATTTTATTGTTCTTCGATACATAGCCAGCAATACTAATATATTATTTTATTAATATTTTTAATAATTAACAAAAAACGTGAATATAACGCTTATTACCGAATACTGGCAACACTGCTTTAATGCAAATACCCAAAATGGGCCATTAAGTAGTAAGCGCCGCAAATGATGGCAACACTAAAATCATCGAACTTATGGGAGAGGTGAAGAAATAGTTAGGATATGCCAATGCCAAAATGTTTTACACATTTGATTTTTCAAGAGTTTCTCTTGATGATAATAAATAAATAATTCCGTGTAGGCGTGGTTATTAATGTCAGCACCAGACGCTCAAAAGTTATATTAAATGAATTAGGACGAAGAAAGGAACTTATTAGTAATTATACAATTTGAAACTAAAAATAGTCATATTTGTGTATTGATATACTCAAGTAAAATCTTTTATATTTTAAATGCACCAGTGCGGCTAATACTTGGCTTCAAAGTAATGGTTGCAGAGTCCTTAATAAATCAATGTGAAGAATTTCTTCAAATAAATTATTCTATGTAATTTTATCTTTAGGTTATTTTTAGATTCTGGGGTCCAAAAATTGCCTTAAATGATTTGAGTATTCTATTAACGAAATAAATCGAATTTGTTATACATTAAAATATTTCATAAAATTTAGTTTCATTTATGTTTTTATGCATATGAAATAAATACATTTATTTGTTTTATATAAATATTTTATACAAATAACTAGTTACCATAATTAGTTATTACAATAATTAGTTATTTTATACAAATATTAGTTATAACAATTTATACAAATATTTTAGTTATCAAATAAATCATGCACACGTTGTCTACGCATCTTAAATTAAAAAAGTGTACATGAAAAATAATTGAATTCTTTAAAGTTTAAAGAATTCAATTATTTTTCATGTACACTTTTTTAATTTAAGATGTTCTCTGTGATTCACAATCAGCTGTATCGTTTTGACTAATCGCAGTTTTCAACGTACGTTACGTTACGTTACGTTACGTTTTGACTAATCGGACCTTTAGACCCTGACTAATGTTTTTTCTTAGAAAGACAATCTATTTTATAAGTTCCCCAGCTATGTTTTGATATGCCAACGTAGTTATTGGTTTAAAGTTTAAACCAATAACTACGTTGGCATATCAAAACATAGCTGGGGAACTTATAAAATAGATTGTCTTTCTAAGAAAAAACATTAGTCAGGGTCTAAAGGTCCGATTAGTCAAAACGTAACGTAACGTAACGTAACGTACGTTGAAAACTGCGATTAGTCAAAACGATACAGCTGATTGTGAATCACAGAGAACGCGACTTCAAAATGGCAAACAATAGGAAACTAAAATTGTTTTTAATAATATTAATAGGAATAAAATTAAAGCAGCGACGGATCCGAAAGTGGAAGGTGCGCCCAATCAATAGTGATTGGGCTAAATATGGCTACCATCAAAGAATTTTTAAAAATATCAAGGCTCTAGACAGTGGTCAGCTCTTTTTGCACACAAGAATGACGGCACCTATATACGATTTGCTGCTGAAATTGCTGTTAAAACACCTACGAGGGCCTCGTCAACGAATTGGTCCTGAGGAACGGCTGTCTCTTACAATATTGTATGTATTATAATATTGTATAATATTAGTTATAGATGTGTTAATTATTGAATATATAGGTTCCTAGCGCATGCGGTGCCATTACAAACTATTGCCTGGGCATATAAACTGGGGAAAAGTACAGTGCGCAATATTATACTGCAGACATGTGGCTTGATATGGAATCTCCTGGCTCCAGTTTATGTGAGTGAACCTACAACATCGCAATACAAAGACATTGCGAAAGATTTCGATACTATATGGAATATGCCGAATTGTGTCGGCGCCATTGATGGCAAACATATTGCTGTTAAATGCCCACCGAAATCAGGATCACAATTCTACAATTACAAAAAATTTTTCAGCATCGTGTTAATGGCGATTTGCGACGCTAGATATACGTTTACGGCGGTAAGCATTGGAAGTTTCGGAAGTCAAAGCGATGGAGGTAGAGAATCACATATATTTTGAAATGCAACATTACTAATTGGGCAAATTAATTATTTATTATTTAATTATTTATTGTTCTTCGATACATAGCCAGCAATACTAATATATTATTTTATTAATATTTTTAATAATTAACAAAAAACGTGAATATAACGCTTATTACCGAATACTGGCAACACAGCTTTAATGCAAATACCCAAAATGGGCCATTAAGTAGTAAGCGCCGCAAATGATGACAACACTAAAATCATCGAACTTATGGGAGAGGTGAAGAAATAGTTAGGATATGCCAATGCCAAAATGTTTTACACATTTGATTTTTCAAGAGTTTCTCTTGATGATAATAAATAAATAATTCCGTGTAGGCGTGGTTATTAATGTCAGCACCAGACGCTCAAAAGTTATATTAAATGAATTAGGACGAAGAAAGGAACTTATTAGTAATTATACAATTTTATTTGAAACTAAAAATAGTCATATTTGTGTATTGATATACTCAAGTAAAATCTTTTATATTTTAAATGCACCAGTGCGGCTAATACTTGGCTTCAAAGTAATGGTTGCAGAGTCCTTAATAAATCAATGTGAAGAATTTCTTCAAATAAATTATTCTATGCAATTTTATCTTTAGGTTATTTTTAGATTCTGGGGTCCAAAAATTGCCTTAAATGATTTGAGTATTCTATTAACGAAATCAATCGAATTTGTTATACATTAAAATATTTCATAAAATTTAGTTTCATTTATGTTTTTATGCATATGAAATAAATACATTTATTTGTTTTATATAAATATTTTATACATATAACTAGTTACCATAATTAGTTATTACAATAATTAGTTATTTTATACAAATATTAGTTATAACAATTTATACAAATATTTTAGTTATCAAATAAATCATGCACACGTTGTCTACGCATCTTAAATTAAAAAAGTGTACATGAAAAATAATTGAATTCTTTAAACCAATAACTACGTTGGCATATCAAAACATAGCTGGGGAACTTATAAAATAGATTGTCATTCGGGGTCTGAAAAAGGTGTAATGGCCGAGTCTTATGCTTGAATTTCTAATGGCCTGATTATGCTGCCTTAAGGGCTACTTTATAATTGTCAAAACGCTATCATTATATGGCGTTCGTGTGTGTGTTGCTGCAAAACACGACACTTGACCCGAACCTCAACCAAAATATCAATCCGAATTTAATATTCTCTCAAGTAGCGTCAACTGACAGTTCAATCGTGCTGCCACATCACATCTCTTCAAAATCCGATTGTGCAATGTAGCCATATCTTTAAGAAATTTTTCTTTAGCATAATAAACGTTCAAGGGATTCGTCGTAATTCAAACTTTTACCATGAAACTCAATCTGACACCAATTTGAACATTTTTGAAAACATTTTGCATAAAATTTATAGTAAACAATAGAAATATTTGTTATTTGCTAACATGAATGAGGAAAAACTCATAAATTTAGTCCAGGTGAATCTGGTTCTATACAAAAAAAAACGCTCCAGCGTCTGTTTCTCCTCCTTCACAACCACTGCACACAGTTGTATAAATTCCAGGACAACGCATCACTCTCTGATTCTCTACTTGCACATTATTGTTTAGTCTATAATTTTTTATTTCAATATTTAGTATTTCAATTAGTGTTAGGAACTATCAAATAAAAACCATCGAGTTATTCGATAGTTGTTAATTATTCATTCATTCGATAGATTTTGGTAATCCAAGCATCATTCAACGAGGCAAATCTGTCTCCAAGAATTCGTAGTTACCAGAAACAATCGAATAATTCATTCGATAAAAAATAATTCATAGTAATTAAAAAAATCATTCAGAGAGTAAAAGCCGATACCCATATAATTAAAGACGCGAAACGAGTCAGTTGATTATGTTGTCAACACATGAGCTGAACGCGCATAAGTCGTGTAAATGAATGGATGAATGAATGAGAAAATCATTCGATAGTACCCAACACTAATTTTAATATTAATGTATTATTTTCGTAACCACAAATTAGCACAGACACAAGGTAGCATGAAGTAAAAGATGTATATCGAATCAATAATCAACATAAAATGTCCCTTACTTGACAGCACGTGTCCTGTCAGAAAATTTCCAAATATATTTAATTGATGAAACGGGATCAAATTATTAGGTCTATTAACAAAATATGTTAAACTTATGGATGGAAGGAAAGAAGTCTACATATTATATAATACCAGCATAAATTTAGGGCCTTAATACGGAATACAAAACAAAGTCTCTTGCTTTTGTTTCGCTTACTTGACTTGCATTCGCTCCGGACACTTTGTCTAAGGAAGCTGACTAAAGTTTTGCATACTACAAAAATTTTGAGCTTCTCGTCAAAGCCAGCGTCGCTGGTTCCCCAATCGTTACTTTTTGCGTAATAAGGCCCTTAATGTGTAATGTTTTTAAAGCATCGAATTGACTATTAAATACTTGGAGAATGTAATACAATACTTTTATTGGTTTTATATTTTATTGGAAAATATAAAATAATACTTTTATTGGTTATAAAAGCAAGTATGGCAACGGGGAAATAACATGCGTTATATGAGTAAATGTGTACCAATATTGCACCAATATACCCAAAATAATTTCATAATATCCAAACATAAGTATTTGATTCATGGTAGTGGCAGCGCTCGAAAAATTGATGAACAAACACGAAACAGTGTTCGGTTATCTCATTTCCCCTTTTTTTACAAATTTCTCCTGCTCAGCTAAGTTCGCGCAAAGGCAGCATAATCAGGCCATAAGAAAAAACATTAGTCAGGGTCTAAAGGTCCAATTAGTCAAAACGTAACGTAACCTAACGTAACGTACGTTGAAAACTGCGATTAGTCAAAACGATACAGCTGATTGTGAATCACAGAGAACGCGACTTCAAAATGGCAAACAATAGGAAACTAAAATTGTTTTTAATAATATTAATAGGAATAAAATTAAAGCAGCGACGGATCCGAAAGTGGAAGGTGCGCCCAATCAATAGTGATTGGGCTAAATATGGCTACCACCAAAGAATTTTTAAAAATATCAAGGCTCTAGACAGTGGTCAGCTCTTTTTGCACACAAGAATGACGGCACCTATATACGATTTGCTGCTGAAATTGCTGTTAAAACACCTACGAGGGCCTCGTCAACGAATTGGTCCTGAGGAACGGCTGTCTCTTACAATATTGTATGTATTATAATATTGTATAATATTAGTTATAGATGTGTTAATTATTGAATATATAGGTTCCTAGCGCATGCGGTGCCATTACAAACTATTGCCTGGGCATATAAACTGGGGAAAAGTACAATGCGCAATATTATACTGCAGACATGTGGCTTGATATGGAATCTCCTGGCTCCAGTTTATGTGAGTGAACCTACAACATCGCAATACAAAGACATTGCGAAAGATTTCGATACTATATGGAATATGCCGAATTGTGTCGGCGCCATTGATGGCAAACATATTGCTGTTAAATGCCCACCGAAATCAGGATCACAATTCTACAATTACAAAAAATTTTTCAGTATCGTGTTAATGGCGATTTGCGACGCTAGATATACGTTTACGGCGATAAGCATTGGAAGTTTCGGAAGTCAAAGCGATGGAGGTAGAGAATCACATATATTTTGAAATGCAACATTACTAATTGGGCAAATTTTTTTAGGAATATTTCGGTCCTCACGATTCGGACAAGATCTTCTTGCAGGAAAGTTGCTTTTGCCGCCAGATGCTCCCTTATATATAGGTTCCCTTTGGAGATTCCGGCACTACTTTGTAGGCGATGCGGCCTTTCCGTTGCAGCCAAATTTAATGCGACCATATGCTGGCACCAATTTAAATAGGGAAAAAAGTATTTTTAATTATCGCCTGTCGAGGGCCCGTCGCGTGATTGAAAATATGTTCGGTATTTTAACTGCTCGTTGGCGCATATTACGAACAACTTTAGAATTTAGCCCAGAAAATTGTGAAAATATAGTGCTCGCATGTATTGCGTTGCACAACTTCATTATGTTGAACGACCACGAAAAGTTTTACAACCCGCCACAATATGTGGATTGCGAGCGGCCAGACCGCCAAGTAGAAGACGGCCTTTGGAGGACAGATCTAAGTGCTTTGGGGGGACCACTTCGATCCATATCAACTGCGATTCGCAGAGGCCCTGCGTTGGCGGTGCAACTTCGCAATGTTTTGGCAAATTACCTAGCTATAAGTGGAGCTATTCCTATTCAAGATATTCATATCTCCAATCGAATTTAGAAGTTATTTAGAAATTTAGAATTCTTCTGCCCAAATCTTTGAAACTATACAAGAAAATTAATATTTATAATAAATACATTTACAACACAACTGCATATAAAATTTCATCCTAATTATGCAGTTTTCATTAAATACGTTTTAATTTCAATTTTCTTTTATTTCATTTTATATTTATTTAAATTCATATCAAAACCATAACATAAATTCATTTATTTATTCTAAAAAAAACATAACAATTGATTTATTTAATTTCATTTAATTTCATTAAAAAACAACAATTACAAAACAAACATAACATAACAAAACAATTCATTTCACTTAATTTCAAATGAAATGAAATGAAATTTAATCAAAATTAAATTTCATTTCAAAACACTGTAAGACACTGTAAGGTACTGTAATTCTATCATTCCATTTTAATGGACAAAACTATATCCATAACTTCACGCATTGCGCTTGTTTAAATAGATCCATGTCATTTATGAGCGCAGCAGTCATTTTGCCAAAATTATTGGCTGCATTATTTGCCTCGTCTTCTTTTTTAAATAATTCCAACGCTTCGTATAGCATATTGTCCAAATCGTGTCTTCGTCTTTTTTGTTGCGAGACTGGCGAAGGCGACGGTGGTTCTTCTGGTATCGGTGACTGTGAAAATAATGGTGGTTCTTCCGGCATCGGTGACTGTGAAAATAATGGTGGTTCTTCTGGCATCGGTGAAAATAATGTTGGCGATGTCGTCAATGGCGATGGCGTCGATTTATAAATATTAAATGATGAGCGCGATCTGTAAAAAGATTTGATTTCATTATTCAATTGTAACAAAATAAGGCACTTCTTACGGTCGTGGCGCTATGTATGGTTTCAAAAAATTCATTGTATCAAAAAGCGGCCACGGCTTCTCCCAAGGCGATGCACCACTACCCGACGAAGCATTGAGCCGCCGGCACTCTCTCGCATATCTGTCCCTTAAGCTCGTCCACCTCTTTATGCACAGATCCTCTATAAATATATGCAATAAGTAATATATAATATTATACTATTATAATATAATCATAAAAGTCAATGTGCAAGTGATATATAACATGGATGTGCGCTTACCAGGTACTCCTAGTTTTTCGGCAATTATTTTCCACTTCGCCTTCTTCCTTTCCGGGATCCTGTAGCCTAAACAACTTTTGTTAAATAAGGCCTCCTCTTCAGAAATTAAATTTATTAACAGCTCGTCGTCCATCGCTTTAGAAATTGAACTTGCAATAGAAAATGCTTATATTAAAAAACAGCTGTTTGTCATTTTTCCCGCGTCGTCGTAGAAATCGTAGAGCGAACCTAATCAATTTAGGTCGTTACGATATGATACGTTACGATACGTTTTGAGTAATCGCAATCATTAAGTCTAATGTAAATGTTTCCATCAGCTGATACGATACGTTACGTTACGTTACGATACGTTTTGACTAATTGGACCTGTTGAAATTGATATACTTTGTTTGTTAATACTTTAAATTCGAAATGATTTTATATCTGTTTACTTCAGCAAATTTGTTTTGTGTTCTAGAATTTTTCTCTAATAAAATTTATTCGCTCAATAATTATCTTCGAATCAGGTCGTTTAATTCTAAAAGGTTATGGGCCCAGGGACATTAAGTTCTTATATAATTATTAATTAATATATACGTACAAGAACCTTAAGCTGCTAAGATGGAAGGAGAATTGCATAAATTTGAAAAATTGACTGGATCGGAAAACTGGATGACTTGGAACTTTGCAATTGAAACTCAACTGAAGCTAGAAGGCTTGTGGCAGTACGTGGATGGATCTGCTGGAACTGTGAATGCTGAAAAGGAAGAAAAAGCACGATGTCGCTTAATTCTTTCCCTGGATAAGAGTCTATACGTTTATGTGAGAGACTCTAGAAAAGCAAAAGATGTCTGGAAAGTGTTAAAGAATATTTTTGAAGACTCTGGATTGGATAGAAAGGTTGGTTTATTACAAAAGCTATGCTCGGTACAATTGGAGGATTGTAGTTCTGTAGAAGAATATGTATCACAGATTGTGACCACTTCACAGAAGTTAGGATCTATTGGTTTCATCGTAAATGATGAATGGTTAGGCTGTTTGCTGTTGAAAGGGTTGCCTGAGGTGTATAGGCCCATGATAATGTCATTAGGGAGTACCGGAACTAAGATTTCAGCCGATTCCATAAAAATGAAGCTTCTGCAAGATGTTTGCATTCAAAATCCGAATCATGCTCTGATAAGCAAGAAAGCATTCGGTAAAAGTAAAGGAAAGCAAAAGATACCGTGGCCGACGTCTTCTGCTACCGATCGTAGATGCTTTACATGCAATGGACTTGGACATTTTAGTGCTGAATGCCCCAATCGCAAAAAGAAGGATTTTAAAAAGAATTGGAAGAAAAATTCTGCGCTTTATGTTAACAATTTTTTACAAAGTTCCGGTAAAGACGCATGATATGTTGATAGTGGCGCTTCGTGTCACATGACTAAAGATGCAAGCCTTATCAAGAACCCAAAGGTGCATCATGGAGAAGTCAAAATTGCTAACGATGCTACTCTCAATGCAGTTTCCAAAGGTGAAATTAATCTGAATATAATCAGAGACGGTGCTGCATGCTCAATACCAGTTAAAAGTGTTTTACATGTTCCTGGAGTAGCTGATAATCTACTTTCCGTAAGCCAAATAGTAGAGCGTGGAAATCGTGTGGTGTTTGACCAGTCTGGCTGCAGAATTTACAATGAAGATAACATGGTCATAGCAACTGCTTCATTGGTTGGCGGAATGTACGTGCTAGATGTAGCTTCAGTTGACAAGGCGTTTTCATCAAAAGAAGACGACAAAATTGAAAAGTGGCATAGGCGCTTGGGTCACCTGAATGTAGAAAGTATCAATAAACTGAAGAATGGTATGGTCACTGGTGTGAAGTTCCTTGCTGATAAATTATCCGCAGTATGTGAAGGTTGCGCAGAAGGGAAACACATCAAAATGAGTTTTCCATCAGACGGTCATCGTACCTCAACAAAGCTAGAAATGGTTCATTCTGATGTCTGCGGACCTATGGAGGCAAAATCGTTGGGTGGAAGCCGATTCTACGTTGTATTCATTGATGACTATTCTCGAGAAATTTTCGTCTATTTCATGAAAAACAAATTTGAAGTACATGAAAAGTTTTTGGAATTTATGTCAGTAGCTGAAAATCAATCTGGTAAGAAGATTAAAATTCTACGAAGTGACAATGGCACCGAGTACATCAACAATCAAATGCAGAATACTTTAAAACGTTGCGGTATTGTACATCAAACGTCTGTACCGTATAATCCTGAACAGAATGGCTTAGCAGAACGAGTGAATAGGACACTGACTGAGAAGGCACGGTGTATGCTGTATGACGCGAAACTTCCGAAAACTTTCTGGGCCGAAGCTATAAAGACAGCAGTTTACGTCACAAATAGAAGTCCCCATAAATTGTTAAATACAACTCCAGAGGAAATGTGGTCTGATAAAAAGCCTGATATCAGTCATTTAAAGATTTTTGGTTGTTTGGCAATGGCGCTTGTACCGAAACAACAAAGGAGAAAATGGGACGCGAAGTCGAAGAGGTGCACATTCGTCGGTTATGGTATCAACGTTAAAGGATATCGTGTGTATGATATTCAGAAGCAAGAAATAGTCACACGCAGAGATGTTATATTCGACGAGAACGTGAAAGGATATTCAGCAATGAAAGCTAACAAACGTGAGTCCTATTATTTCGATTTTAAAAATAAAGAAGAAAATTTGGTGGATGATAATACTGATAATTCCTCTGGTTCAGAAAGTAGTTCATTGTCATTTGATTCATTAGAAGATGACAATGAAGTGGGGGAAATCATTCAAGGTCACGAAGAAGCTGAACAAATTTTTCAAGATCCTGAAATCATTCAATGTCATGAAGAAGTTGACAACCAAAGTTCGGTTCAAGAAAATATTGATAGAGTACAGGATTCTGCTCAACAAGATAGTGGCAGTCGAAATTCGAAACCTCAAGTAACAGTAAGGCGAAGCGAACGAATTGCTGAGCGAAAACAAAGAAGCGCGATTGGTTATATTGCAAGACTACCAGAAGACGAACCGTCAACATTAGAAGAAGCATTATCTGGTGATGAACGCGAACAATGGAAAGTTGCCATTAACAGTGAACTGAAATCGTTAGAAGAAAACCAAACATGGACACCTGTTCCAAAGCCAATCAATTGCAACGTTATAAAGACAAAGTGGGTGTTTAAAAGAAAGAAGGAACTTGATAACAGCATTCTCTACAAGGCTAGATTAGTTGCCAAAGGATATACACAGCGTAAAGGAATTGATTACGAGGAAACTTTCTCCCCTGTAGTGCGTTACACGTCAATTCGTTATTTGATGGCCTTAGCTGTGCGATTCAATTTAGAAATCGAGCAAATGGATGCAGTTACTGCTTTTCTTCAAGGCGACTTATCAGAAGATATTTATGTTGAACCACCGTCTACCATAGATGTCAAGCGCGGTCATGTTATGAAACTAAAAAAGGCACTTTACGGTCTGAAGCAGGCTAGTCTCGTTTGGAATATGAAACTAAATTCAGCATTAAAAGAATATGGTTTAAATCGTTCCAAAGTTGATCCTTGCATTTATTTTCATATTGAAGAAGACAAATTTACATATCTCGCGCTTTATGTAGACGACATGCTGATTTTTAGCAACGATACAAAATTTCGAGACGAGCTTAAATCAAAATTAATGTCTAATTTTAAAATGAAGTTTTTAGGAAAAGCAATGCAGTGTCTGGGAATGCGAATTATAAGAATTAATGGTAATCTATATTTAGATCAGGAAAATTACGTCAAGCAGATGTTACGAAGATACAACATGGAAGACTGTAATGCTATTTCAACTCCAATTGACATAACTGCAAAACTAAGAAAAGTAGATGGCGTTGACGAGTCGATGAAGGACGTTCCCTATCAGCAAGCGATTGGAAGTCTTTTATTTGCAGCGCAATGTACACGCCCCGACATTTGTCATGCTGTAAATTATCTAAGCAGGTTCAACAATAATCCACATAAAATTCACTGGACGGCAGTGAAGCGTGTTTTTCGGTATTTGAAAGGTACAATAGACATGAAACTCGGATTCTTAGGTAAAGGTAATTCAGATTTAATAACATATTCTGACTCCGATTGGGCAAACGATACTGAAGAGCGTCGATCGGTAACAGGATTTGTCAACATTTTCCAAGGTGGAGCAATCTCTTGGAGTAGCAAACGTCAAACAACGGTAGCTCTATCGACTACTGAGGCGGAATATATGGCGATTTCTGCAGCTACTCAAGAACTCATATGGCTACGTTCACTTGAAAGTGAGCTCAATATTAATTTTCGTAGAAACCAACCAACGAAATTGTATTGTGACAATCAGAGCGCAATTCACTTGGCTTCAAACGACGGTTATCATCCAAGAACGAAACATATAGATATTCGTCATCACTTTGTTAGAGAAATGAGGATGAAGAACGAAGTAACCTTTTCCGGTGTCTCGACAAATGAAATGTTGGCTGATTTTCTGACCAAAGGAGTATGTTCTGAAAAGCACAAATATTTTTGCAAACAAATAGGGTTGCACAAGATATAAATATATTTCGAGTGGGGGTGTTGAAATTGATATACTTTGTTTGTTAATACTTTAAATTCGAAATGATTTTATATCTGTTTATTTCAGCAAATTTGTTTTGTGTTCTAGAATTTTTCTCTAATAAAATTTATTCGCTCAATAATTATCTTCGAATCAGGTCGTTTAATTCTAAAAGGACCTTTAAACATAAAATTTCCACGGAGGAAATCATGAGTCAGGGTCTTAAACTCACGAACACTACCTTAAATCAGAGTTGTAGTTAGAGAAGTTTCCTATCTCGTTATCTCTGCTGAAAAGTTATGTGAATGAGAAGGACCAATGCATGAACGCAACCATGGTTACTTAAATCACGATTTTACAAATGGGACAAATTGGGAGGCATTAAAGTGTAAAATAAGGCGTTATTATTACATAGAAGTTTTCAAAACGAATTTTCTCGTAAATTAATGGAGCAATTTTGGTGAAAAAAATACGTGCAGAAAGATAAGAAGGTACTGTTTTGCAATTTGGACGGAATTAAGTATGATATGTATATATTATTTGTATAAAAAAATTTATATATATACTACATTATTTGGATAAAAAATTAACTAATGGGAAAATAATAAAAATAAAACTTTAAATTTTTTGGGTAAAACTGAAAGGTGAACAATAAAAAGGCATTAAAAATGTTTATAAAGATATATATTTTATACCATGTTGTATGGTATATGAGATATTGACAATTTGTTTTGAAAATTATACGGTCATAATTCTTAAACTAAAGGTGAGCGACAAAGATGTTTTTGTTATTTAGTGTTAATTGGACCACATTAAGCCCACGAAGTCGTATAAAAATTATTGGAGAGTGTTTGGGGAGGTAAAGTTAATCCAAAAATCATCCTGTACAAGTACTGAGTAATACAATGAGATCAGTTGATTTGCGGGTTGCAACGGGTTTTCTATGTCGTTGTTCGAAAGAGTATTTAGCCAATTTATGGCGTTATTACACAAAGCGGAACTATGCTGCTTTTTCGATTCCCTTTTGTGTGTCCTGTTTTACAAAGCCTGTTTTGCAAACAATTTTTTACAAAGTTCCGGTAAAGACGCATGATATGTTGATAGTGGCGCTTCGTGTCACATGACTAAAGATGCAAGCCTTATCAAGAACCCAAAGGTGCATCATGGAGAAGTCAAAATTGCTAACGATGCTACTCTCAATGCAGTTTCCAAAGGTGAAATTAATCTGAATATAATCAGAGACGGTGCTGCATGCTCAATACCAGTTAAAAGTGTTTTACATGTTCCTGGAGTAGCTGATAATCTACTTTCCGTAAGCCAAATAGTAGAGCGTGGAAATCGTGTGGTGTTTGACCAGTCTGGCTGCAGAATTTACAATGAAGATAACATGGTCATAGCAACTGCTTCATTGGTTGGCGGAATGTACGTGCTAGATGTAGCTTCAGTTGACAAGGCGTTTTCATCAAAAGAAGACGACAAAATTGAAAAGTGGCATAGGCGCTTGGGTCACCTGAATGTAGAAAGTATCAATAAACTGAAGAATGGTATGGTCACTGGTGTGAAGTTCCTTGCTGATAAATTATCCGCAGTATGTGAAGGTTGCGCAGAAGGGAAACACATCAAAATGAGTTTTCCATCAGACGGTCATCGTACCTCAACAAAGCTAGAAATGGTTCATTCTGATGTCTGCGGACCTATGGAGGCAAAATCGTTGGGTGGAAGCCGATTCTACGTTGTATTCATTGATGACTATTCTCGAGAAATTTTCGTCTATTTCATGAAAAACAAATTTGAAGTACATGAAAAGTTTTTGGAATTTATGTCAGTAGCTGAAAATCAATCTGGTAAGAAGATTAAAATTCTACGAAGTGACAATGGCACCGAGTACATCAACAATCAAATGCAGAATACTTTAAAACGTTGCGGTATTGTACATCAAACGTCTGTACCGTATAATCCTGAACAGAATGGCTTAGCAGAACGAGTGAATAGGACACTGACTGAGAAGGCACGGTGTATGCTGTATGACGCGAAACTTCCGAAAACTTTCTGGGCCGAAGCTATAAAGACAGCAGTTTACGTCACAAATAGAAGTCCCCATAAATTGTTAAATACAACTCCAGAGGAAATGTGGTCTGATAAAAAGCCTGATATCAGTCATTTAAAGATTTTTGGTTGTTTGGCAATGGCGCTTGTACCGAAACAACAAAGGAGAAAATGGGACGCGAAGTCGAAGAGGTGCACATTCGTCGGTTATGGTATCAACGTTAAAGGATATCGTGTGTATGATATTCAGAAGCAGGAAATAGTCACACGCAGAGATGTTATATTCGACGAGAACGTGAAAGGATATTCAGCAATGAAAGCTAACAAACGTGAGTCCTATTATTTCGATTTTAAAAATAAAGAAGAAAATTTGGTGGATGATAATACTGATAATTCCTCTGGTTCAGAAAGTAGTTCATTGTCATTTGATTCATTAGAAGATGACAATGAAGTGGGGGAAATCATTCAAGGTCACGAAGAAGCTGAACAAATTTTTCAAGATCCTGAAATCATTCAATGTCATGAAGAAGTTGACAACCAAAGTTCGGTTCAAGAAAATATTGATAGAGTACAAGATTCTGCTCAACAAGATAGTGGCAGTCGAAATTCGAAACCTCAAGTAACAGTAAGGCGAAGCGAACGAATTGCTGAGCGAAAACAAAGAAGCGCGATTGGTTATATTGCAAGACTACCAGAAGACGAACCGTCAACATTAGAAGAAGCATTATCTGGTGATGAACGCGAACAATGGAAAGTTGCCATTAACAGTGAACTGAAATCGTTAGAAGAAAACCAAACATGGACACCTGTTCCAAAGCCAATCAATTGCAACGTTATAAAGACAAAGTGGGTGTTTAAAAGAAAGAAGGAACTTGATAACAGCATTCTCTACAAGGCTAGATTAGTTGCCAAAGGATATACACAGCGTAAAGGAATTGATTACGAGGAAACTTTCTCCCCTGTAGTGCGTTACACGTCAATTCGTTATTTGATGGCCTTAGCTGTGCGATTCAAATTAGAAATCGAGCAAATGGATGCAGTTACTGCTTTTCTTCAAGGCGACTTATCAGAAGATATTTATGTTGAACCACCGTCTACCATAGATGTCAAGCGCGGTCATGTTATGAAACTAAAAAAGGCACTTTACGGTCTGAAGCAGGCTAGTCTCGTTTGGAATATGAAACTAAATTCAGCATTAAAAGAATATGGTTTAAATCGTTCCAAAGTTGATCCTTGCATTTATTTTCATATTGAAGAAGACAAATTTACATATCTCGCGCTTTATGTAGACGACATGCTGATTTTTAGCAACGATACAAAATTTCGAGACGAGCTTAAATCAAAATTAATGTCTAATTTTAAAATGAAGTTTTTAGGAAAAGCAATGCAGTGTCTGGGAATGCGAATTATAAGAATTAATGGTAATCTATATTTAGATCAGGAAAATTACGTCAAGCAGATGTTACGAAGATACAACATGGAAGTCTGTAATGCTATTTCAACTCCAATTGACATAACTGCAAAACTAAGAAAAGTAGATGGCGTTGACGAGTCGATGAAGGACGTTCCCTATCAGCAAGCGATTGGAAGTCTTTTATTTGCAGCGCAATGTACACGCCCCGACATTTGTCATGCTGTAAATTATCTAAGCAGGTTCAACAATAATCCACATAAAATTCACTGGACGGCAGTGAAGCGTGTTTTTCGGTATTTGAAAGGTACAATAGACATGAAACTCGGATTCTTAGGTAAAGGTAATTCAGATTTAATAACATATTCTGACTCCGATTGGGCAAACGATACTGAAGAGCGTCGATCGGTAACAGGATTTGTCAACATTTTCCAAGGTGGAGCAATCTCTTGGAGTAGCAAACGTCAAACAACGGTAGCTCTATCGACTACTGAGGCGGAATATATGGCGATTTCTGCAGCTACTCAAGAACTCATATGGCTACGTTCACTTGAAAGTGAGCTCAATATTAATTTTCGTAGAAACCAACCAACGAAATTGTATTGTGACAATCAGAGCGCAATTCACTTGGCTTCAAACGACGGTTATCATCCAAGAACGAAACATATAGATATTCGTCATCACTTTGTTAGAGAAATGAGGATGAAGACCGAAGTAACCTTTTCCGGTGTCTCGACAAATGAAATGTTGGCTGATTTTCTGACCAAAGGAGTATGTTCTGAAAAGCACAAATATTTTTGCAAACAAATAGGGTTGCACAAGATATAAATATATTTCGAGTGGGGGTGTTGAAATTGATATACTTTGTTTGTTAATACTTTAAATTCGAAATGATTTTATATCTGTTTATTTCAGCAAATTTGTTTTGTGTTCTAGAATTTTTCTCTAATAAAATTTATTCGCTCAATAATTATCTTCGAATCAGGTCGTTTAATTCTAAAAGGACCTTTAAACATAAAATTTCCACGGAGGAAATCATGAGTCAGGGTCTTAAACTCACGAACACTACCTTAAATCAGAGTTGTAGTTAGAGAAGTTTCCTATCTCGTTATCTCTGCTGAAAAGTTATGTGAATGAGAAGGACCAATGCATGAACGCAACCATGGTTACTTAAATCACGATTTTACAAATGGGACAAATTGGGAGGCATTAAAGTGTAAAATAAGGCGTTATTATTACATAGAAGTTTTCAAAACGAATTTTCTCGTAAATTAATGGAGCAATTTTGGTGAAAAAAATACGTGCAGAAAGATAAGAAGGTACTGTTTTGCAATTTGGACGGAATTAAGTATGATATGTATATATTATTTGTATAAAAAAATTTATATATATACTACATTATTTGGATAAAAAATTAACTAATGGGAAAATAATAAAAATAAAACTTTAAATTTTTTGGGTAAAACTGAAAGGTGAACAATAAAAAGGCATTAAAAATGTTTATAAAGATATATATTTTATACCATGTTGTATGGTATATGAGATATTGACAATTTGTTTTGAAAATTATACGGTCATAATTCTTAAACTAAAGGTGAGCGACAAAGATGTTTTTGTTATTTAGTGTTAATTGGACCACATTAAGCCCACGAAGTCGTATAAAAATTATTGGAGAGTGTTTGGGGAGGTAAAGTTAATCCAAAAATCATCCTGTACAAGTACTGAGTAATACAATGAGATCAGTTGATTTGCGGGTTGCAACGGGTTTTCTATGTCGTTGTTCGAAAGAGTATTTAGCCAATTTATGGCGTTATTACACAAAGCGGAACTATGCTGCTTTTTCGATTCCCTTTTGTGTGTCCTGTTTTACAAAGCCTGTTTTGCAAACAATTTTTTACAAAGTTCCGGTAAAGACGCATGATATGTTGATGGTGGCGCTTCGTGTCACATGACTAAAGATGCAAGCCTTATCAAGAACCCAAAGGTGCATCATGGAGAAGTCAAAATTGCTAACGATGCTACTCTCAATGCAGTTTCCAAAGGTGAAATTAATCTGAATATAATCAGAGACGGTGCTGCATGCTCAATACCAGTTAAAAGTGTTTTACATGTTCCTGGAGTAGCTGATAATCTACTTTCCGTAAGCCAAATAGTAGAGCGTGGAAATCGTGTGGTGTTTGACCAGTCTGGCTGCAGAATTTACAATGAAGATAACATGGTCATAGCAACTGCTTCATTGGTTGGCGGAATGTACGTGCTAGATGTAGCTTCAGTTGACAAGGCGTTTTCATCAAAAGAAGACGACAAAATTGAAAAGTGGCATAGGCGCTTGGGTCACCTGAATGTAGAAAGTATCAATAAACTGAAGAATGGTATGGTCACTGGTGTGAAGTTCCTTGCTGATAAATTATCCGCAGTATGTGAAGGTTGCGCAGAAGGGAAACACATCAAAATGAGTTTTCCATCAGACGGTCATCGTACCTCAACAAAGCTAGAAATGGTTCATTCTGATGTCTGCGGACCTATGGAGGCAAAATCGTTGGGTGGAAGCCGATTCTACGTTGTATTCATTGATGACTATTCTCGAGAAATTTTCGTCTATTTCATGAAAAACAAATTTGAAGTACATGAAAAGTTTTTGGAATTTATGTCAGTAGCTGAAAATCAATCTGGTAAGAAGATTAAAATTCTACGAAGTGACAATGGCACCGAGTACATCAACAATCAAATGCAGAATACTTTAAAACGTTGCGGTATTGTACATCAAACGTCTGTACCGTATAATCCTGAACAGAATGGCTTAGCAGAACGAGTGAATAGGACACTGACTGAGAAGGCACGGTGTATGCTGTATGACGCGAAACTTCCGAAAACTTTCTGGGCCGAAGCTATAAAGACAGCAGTTTACGTCACAAATAGAAGTCCCCATAAATTGTTAAATACAACTCCAGAGGAAATGTGGTCTGATAAAAAGCCTGATATCAGTCATTTAAAGATTTTTGGTTGTTTGGCAATGGCGCTTGTACCGAAACAACAAAGGAGAAAATGGGACGCGAAGTCGAAGAGGTGCACATTCGTCGGTTATGGTATCAACGTTAAAGGATATCGTGTGTATGATATTCAGAAGCAGGAAATAGTCACACGCAGAGATGTTATATTCGACGAGAACGTGAAAGGATATTCAGCAATGAAAGCTAACAAACGTGAGTCCTATTATTTCGATTTTAAAAATAAAGAAGAAAATTTGGTGGATGATAATACTGATAATTCCTCTGGTTCAGAAAGTAGTTCATTGTCATTTGATTCATTAGAAGATGACAATGAAGTGGGGGAAATCATTCAAGGTCACGAAGAAGCTGAACAAATTTTTCAAGATCCTGAAATCATTCAATGTCATGAAGAAGTTGACAACCAAAGTTCGGTTCAAGAAAATATTGATAGAGTACAGGATTCTGCTCAACAAGATAGTGGCAGTCGAAATTCGAAACCTCAAGTAACAGTAAGGCGAAGCGAACGAATTGCTGAGCGAAAACAAAGAAGCGCGATTGGTTATATTGCAAGACTACCAGAAGACGAACCGTCAACATTAGAAGAAGCATTATCTGGTGATGAACGCGAACAATGGAAAGTTGCCATTAACAGTGAACTGAAATCGTTAGAAGAAAACCAAACATGGACACCTGTTCCAAAGCCAATCAATTGCAACGTTATAAAGACAAAGTGGGTGTTTAAAAGAAAGAAGGAACTTGATAACAGCATTCTCTACAAGGCTAGATTAGTTGCCAAAGGATATACACAGCGTAAAGGAATTGATTACGAGGAAACTTTCTCCCCTGTAGTGCGTTACACGTCAATTCGTTATTTGATGGCCTTAGCTGTGCGATTCAATTTAGAAATCGAGCAAATGGATGCAGTTACTGCTTTTCTTCAAGGCGACTTATCAGAAGATATTTATGTTGAACCACCGTCTACCATAGATGTCAAGCGCGGTCATGTTATGAAACTAAAAAAGGCACTTTACGGTCTGAAGCAGGCTAGTCTCGTTTGGAATATGAAACTAAATTCAGCATTAAAAGAATATGGTTTAAATCGTTCCAAAGTTGATCCTTGCATTTATTTTCATATTGAAGAAGACAAATTTACATATCTCGCGCTTTATGTAGACGACATGCTGATTTTTAGCAACGATACAAAATTTCGAGACGAGCTTAAATCAAAATTAATGTCTAATTTTAAAATGAAGTTTTTAGGAAAAGCAATGCAGTGTCTGGGAATGCGAATTATAAGAATTAATGGTAATCTATATTTAGATCAGGAAAATTACGTCAAGCAGATGTTACGAAGATACAACATGGAAGACTGTAATGCTATTTCAACTCCAATTGACATAACTGCAAAACTAAGAAAAGTAGATGGCGTTGACGAGTCGATGAAGGACGTTCCCTATCAGCAAGCGATTGGAAGTCTTTTATTTGCAGCGCAATGTACACGCCCCGACATTTGTCATGCTGTAAATTATCTAAGCAGGTTCAACAATAATCCACATAAAATTCACTGGACGGCAGTGAAGCGTGTTTTTCGGTATTTGAAAGGTACAATAGACATGAAACTCGGATTCTTAGGTAAAGGTAATTCAGATTTAATAACATATTCTGACTCCGATTGGGCAAACGATACTGAAGAGCGTCGATCGGTAACAGGATTTGTCAACATTTTCCAAGGTGGAGCAATCTCTTGGAGTAGCAAACGTCAAACAACGGTAGCTCTATCGACTACTGAGGCGGAATATATGGCGATTTCTGCAGCTACTCAAGAACTCATATGGCTACGTTCACTTGAAAGTGAGCTCAATATTAATTTTCGTAGAAACCAACCAACGAAATTGTATTGTGACAATCAGAGCGCAATTCACTTGGCTTCAAACGACGGTTATCATCCAAGAACGAAACATATAGATATTCGTCATCACTTTGTTAGAGAAATGAGGATGAAGAACGAAGTAACCTTTTCCGGTGTCTCGACAAATGAAATGTTGGCTGATTTTCTGACCAAAGGAGTATGTTCTGAAAAGCACAAATATTTTTGCAAACAAATAGGGTTGCACAAGATATAAATATATTTCGAGTGGGGGTGTTGAAATTGATATACTTTGTTTGTTAATACTTTAAATTCGAAATGATTTTATATCTGTTTACTTCAGCAAATTTGTTTTGTGTTCTAGAATTTTTCTCTAATAAAATTTATTCGCTCAATAATTATCTTCGAATCAGGTCGTTTAATTCTAAAAGGACCTTTAAACATAAAATTTCCACGGAGGAAATCATGAGTCAGGGTCTTAAACTCACGAACACTACCTTAAATCAGAGTTGTAGTTAGAGAAGTTTCCTATCTCGTTATCTCTGCTGAAAAGTTATGTGAATGAGAAGGACCAATGCATGAACGCAACCATGGTTACTTAAATCACGATTTTACAAATGGGACAAATTGGGAGGCATTAAAGTGTAAAATAAGGCGTTATTATTACATAGAAGTTTTCAAAACGAATTTTCTCGTAAATTAATGGAGCAATTTTGGTGAAAAAAATACGTGCGGAAAGATAAGAAGGTACTGTTTTGCAATTTGGACGGAATTAAGTATGATATGTATATATTATTTGTATAAAAAAATTTATATATATACTACATTATTTGGATAAAAAATTAACTAATGGGAAAATAATAAAAATAAAACTTTAAATTTTTTGGGTAAAACTGAAAGGTGAACAATAAAAAGGCATTAAAAATGTTTATAAAGATATATATTTTATACCATGTTGTATGGTATATGAGATATTGACAATTTGTTTTGAAAATTATACGGTCATAATTCTTAAACTAAAGGTGAGCGACAAAGATGTTTTTGTTATTTAGTGTTAATTGGACCACATTAAGCCCACGAAGTCGTATAAAAATTATTGGAGAGTGTTTGGGGAGGTAAAGTTAATCCAAAAATCATCCTGTACAAGTACTGAGTAATACAATGAGATCAGTTGATTTGCGGGTTGCAACGGGTTTTCTATGTCGTTGTTCGAAAGAGTATTTAGCCAATTTATGGCGTTATTACACAAAGCGGAACTATGCTGCTTTTTCGATTCCCTTTTGTGTGTCCTGTTTTACAAAGCCTGTTTTGCAAACAATTTTTTACAAAGTTCCGGTAAAGACGCATGATATGTTGATAGTGGCGCTTCGTGTCACATGACTAAAGATGCAAGCCTTATCAAGAACCCAAAGGTGCATCATGGAGAAGTCAAAATTGCTAACGATGCTACTCTCAATGCAGTTTCCAAAGGTGAAATTAATCTGAATATAATCAGAGACGGTGCTGCATGCTCAATACCAGTTAAAAGTGTTTTACATGTTCCTGGAGTAGCTGATAATCTACTTTCCGTAAGCCAAATAGTAGAGCGTGGAAATCGTGTGGTGTTTGACCAGTCTGGCTGCAGAATTTACAATGAAGATAACATGGTCATAGCAACTGCTTCATTGGTTGGCGGAATGTACGTGCTAGATGTAGCTTCAGTTGACAAGGCGTTTTCATCAAAAGAAGACGACAAAATTGAAAAGTGGCATAGGCGCTTGGGTCACCTGAATGTAGAAAGTATCAATAAACTGAAGAATGGTATGGTCACTGGTGTGAAGTTCCTTGCTGATAAATTATCCGCAGTATGTGAAGGTTGCGCAGAAGGGAAACACATCAAAATGAGTTTTCCATCAGACGGTCATCGTACCTCAACAAAGCTAGAAATGGTTCATTCTGATGTCTGCGGACCTATGGAGGCAAAATCGTTGGGTGGAAGCCGATTCTACGTTGTATTCATTGATGACTATTCTCGAGAAATTTTCGTCTATTTCATGAAAAACAAATTTGAAGTACATGAAAAGTTTTTGGAATTTATGTCAGTAGCTGAAAATCAATCTGGTAAGAAGATTAAAATTCTACGAAGTGACAATGGCACCGAGTACATCAACAATCAAATGCAGAATACTTTAAAACGTTGCGGTATTGTACATCAAACGTCTGTACCGTATAATCCTGAACAGAATGGCTTAGCAGAACGAGTGAATAGGACACTGACTGAGAAGGCACGGTGTATGCTGTATGACGCGAAACTTCCGAAAACTTTCTGGGCCGAAGCTATAAAGACAGCAGTTTACGTCACAAATAGAAGTCCCCATAAATTGTTAAATACAACTCCAGAGGAAATGTGGTCTGATAAAAAGCCTGATATCAGTCATTTAAAGATTTTTGGTTGTTTGGCAATGGCGCTTGTACCGAAACAACAAAGGAGAAAATGGGACGCGAAGTCGAAGAGGTGCACATTCGTCGGTTATGGTATCAACGTTAAAGGATATCGTGTGTATGATATTCAGAAGCAGGAAATAGTCACACGCAGAGATGTTATATTCGACGAGAACGTGAAAGGATATTCAGCAATGAAAGCTAACAAACGTGAGTCCTATTATTTCGATTTTAAAAATAAAGAAGAAAATTTGGTGGATGATAATACTGATAATTCCTCTGGTTCAGAAAGTAGTTCATTGTCATTTGATTCATTAGAAGATGACAATGAAGTGGGGGAAATCATTCAAGGTCACGAAGAAGCTGAACAAATTTTTCAAGATCCTGAAATCATTCAATGTCATGAAGAAGTTGACAACCAAAGTTCGGTTCAAGAAAATATTGATAGAGTACAGGATTCTGCTCAACAAGATAGTGGCAGTCGAAATTCGAAACCTCAAGTAACAGTAAGGCGAAGCGAACGAATTGCTGAGCGAAAACAAAGAAGCGCGATTGGTTATATTGCAAGACTACCAGAAGACGAACCGTCAACATTAGAAGAAGCATTATCTGGTGATGAACGCGAACAATGGAAAGTTGCCATTAACAGTGAACTGAAATCGTTAGAAGAAAACCAAACATGGACACCTGTTCCAAAGCCAATCAATTGCAACGTTATAAAGACAAAGTGGGTGTTTAAAAGAAAGAAGGAACTTGATAACAGCATTCTCTACAAGGCTAGATTAGTTGCCAAAGGATATACACAGCGTAAAGGAATTGATTACGAGGAAACTTTCTCCCCTGTAGTGCGTTACACGTCAATTCGTTATTTGATGGCCTTAGCTGTGCGATTCAATTTAGAAATCGAGCAAATGGATGCAGTTACTGCTTTTCTTCAAGGCGACTTATCAGAAGATATTTATGTTGAACCACCGTCTACCATAGATGTCAAGCGCGGTCATGTTATGAAACTAAAAAAGGCACTTTACGGTCTGAAGCAGGCTAGTCTCGTTTGGAATATGAAACTAAATTCAGCATTAAAAGAATATGGTTTAAATCGTTCCAAAGTTGATCCTTGCATTTATTTTCATATTGAAGAAGACAAATTTACATATCTCGCGCTTTATGTAGACGACATGCTGATTTTTAGCAACGATACAAAATTTCGAGACGAGCTTAAATCAAAATTAATGTCTAATTTTAAAATGAAGTTTTTAGGAAAAGCAATGCAGTGTCTGGGAATGCGAATTATAAGAATTAATGGTAATCTATATTTAGATCAGGAAAATTACGTCAAGCAGATGTTACGAAGATACAACATGGAAGACTGTAATGCTATTTCAACTCCAATTGACATAACTGCAAAACTAAGAAAAGTAGATGGCGTTGACGAGTCGATGAAGGACGTTCCCTATCAGCAAGCGATTGGAAGTCTTTTATTTGCAGCGCAATGTACACGCCCCGACATTTGTCATGCTGTAAATTATCTAAGCAGGTTCAACAATAATCCACATAAAATTCACTGGACGGCAGTGAAGCGTGTTTTTCGGTATTTGAAAGGTACAATAGACATGAAACTCGGATTCTTAGGTGAAGGTAATTCAGATTTAATAACATATTCTGACTCCGATTGGGCAAACGATACTGAAGAGCGTCGATCGGTAACAGGATTTGTCAACATTTTCCAAGGTGGAGCAATCTCTTGGAGTAGCAAACGTCAAACAACGGTAGCTCTATCGACTACTGAGGCGGAATATATGGCGATTTCTGCAGCTACTCAAGAACTCATATGGCTACGTTCACTTGAAAGTGAGCTCAATATTAATTTTCGTAGAAACCAACCAACGAAATTGTATTGTGACAATCAGAGCGCAATTCACTTGGCTTCAAACGACGGTTATCATCCAAGAACGAAACATATAGATATTCGTCATCACTTTGTTAGAGAAATGAGGATGAAGAACGAAGTAACCTTTTCCGGTGTCTCGACAAATGAAATGTTGGCTGATTTTCTGACCAAAGGAGTATGTTCTGAAAAGCACAAATATTTTTGCAAACAAATAGGGTTGCACAAGATATAAATATATTTCGAGTGGGGGTGTTGAAATTGATATACTTTGTTTGTTAATACTTTAAATTCGAAATGATTTTATATCTGTTTACTTCAGCAAATTTGTTTTGTGTTCTAGAATTTTTCTCTAATAAAATTTATTCGCTCAATAATTATCTTCGAATCAGGTCGTTTAATTCTAAAAGGACCTTTAAACATAAAATTTCCACGGAGGAAATCATGAGTCAGGGTCTTAAACTCACGAACACTACCTTAAATCAGAGTTGTAGTTAGAGAAGTTTCCTATCTCGTTATCTCTGCTGAAAAGTTATGTGAATGAGAAGGACCAATGCATGAACGCAACCATGGTTACTTAAATCACGATTTTACAAATGGGACAAATTGGGAGGCATTAAAGTGTAAAATAAGGCGTTATTATTACATAGAAGTTTTCAAAACGAATTTTCTCGTAAATTAATGGAGCAATTTTGGTGAAAAAAATACGTGCAGAAAGATAAGAAGGTACTGTTTTGCAATTTGGACGGAATTAAGTATGATATGTATATATTATTTGTATAAAAAAATTTATATATATACTACATTATTTGGATAAAAAATTAACTAATGGGAAAATAATAAAAATAAAACTTTAAATTTTTTGGGTAAAACTGAAAGGTGAACAATAAAAAGGCATTAAAAATGTTTATAAAGATATATATTTTATACCATGTTGTATGGTATATGAGATATTGACAATTTGTTTTGAAAATTATACGGTCATAATTCTTAAACTAAAGGTGAGCGACAAAGATGTTTTTGTTATTTAGTGTTAATTGGACCACATTAAGCCCACGAAGTCGTATAAAAATTATTGGAGAGTGTTTGGGGAGGTAAAGTTAATCCAAAAATCATCCTGTACAAGTACTGAGTAATACAATGAGATCAGTTGATTTGCGGGTTGCAACGGGTTTTCTATGTCGTTGTTCGAAAGAGTATTTAGCCAATTTATGGCGTTATTACACAAAGCGGAACTATGCTGCTTTTTCGATTCCCTTTTGTGTGTCCTGCCATTTTTCTCTGCTTTGAGAGCTTACAGATAAGCAGCAAATAACTTCGTTGGCAAGAATAAACAAACGTTGTTAGTGCTTATCAGTGCATTACAGGCAAAACTGGATGCCGAACCCGAGTGTTGACTGAGTGACAGTACCTAAACAGCTGGTGAATAAATCGCGAGCAAGGAACCTTTCGCTTGGGTATGAGTGAAGCGGCGTCATAAACATTTATTCTGTAACATTCAGGACGTCGTTTAGCGAGGAGGGTGTTTTTGTTGCGAGCAAGCAGATGGGTTGCTAATGGAAAACAGACCTTATCTAAGGAAGCTGACGAAAGTTTTGTATATTAAAAAAAATTCCGAGCGTCTTCTCAAAGTCAGCGTGTCAGTCATTCCATTAGTTTCAGTTTGTGTAATGAGGCCATTAATGTGCAATAAATAAAATGCTATGTGATTTTCCTTTTTCTTTCTGAAATTTGTGAAGTGTGCGATTACAATGTGAGTTTGTAATCGTAGTCTTCGGAAATAAAAAGCGCATATACTTTTTATGTGGTCCAATGTACATAAGTTTATTGTTGCTGTATATCCAAAAAAAAAAAAAAAAAGAAATTGAAAAACGAAGCGAAAGTGGAGGAAGAAGTTACATCATCTTAACTTGTAATTAGTTTCGGTTTGTTTAATCATCGTCAGTATTTTCGTATCGAGATACATTATAAGGCTGTAAGTTATCAAAAAGTCCACGAAAGTTATCACGCAGAGATGACAGCATACCTATTATAGTCGAACTATCATGTTTTTAAAGAGCAACCTTGTGAAATTACGAACACACCATATGAAAAATCAACAGCAACGGAACAGTCATGTCATTCCAAATCAGGTTTACTTGCTTATCTATCCGATTAAATAATCTTCATCTGCAAATAACATAGAGACTAGTGCAGCACAAACTTTACAGAAGCCGTCATCGGGACAAAGTTTTGTTTTAAATTGTTAAATTTTGCTTTAATTGTCTATATAAAAACGAGTTCATGAGTTTATTCTGTGTGCTTTACCTCGGAATTTTTCCTGGTCAATAACAGTAGTTTTTTTGAAAGGAAAAGAAAAATAGCAAAATGGTAAGTTTACATTCACACAAAGTATGATTTTTGATGTTTTTATCTTATTTCCGTTGTCATTTATTACTTTAGGAACGGCGGATCATCGTTCCTATTTGATTTAGGGGTTACAGACTTGAAGTTTCAAATTCCGCTCATACCATAAACTAAAAGGAGAGAATATGTGTATACCCTTACTCGGGGGCCAGTCCCGTTGCGGTGTGGGCAACAAAATGGCAGTGACCAGAGTGCAAGCTGGTTCACTAGCCATGAACTATGCACCCTGGTTCCGAGGCCTCACCGAAGGCTTAAAAGCGGTACCACGGGTGATGCACAGTGTATAGGGGTCTTTCCAACCCCGCTAATATAAAGCCCACGCATATAGTGCATCGTGGGTAGGCCCCCTAGTGGGAGCTTCGTGGTGGCTGTGGTTGCCACCCAAAGATACGCGGGTAGAGACCATGAGTCTCCGCGAGAGTTGCGCGAGGAGGCAGACCTCCGTCAACTCAATGCCGGTGAGGTCCCCACCTGCATAAGGCCTTAGATAGTGCCGAAGTAGTTACCTGCGAGGAATGTCCTGCCACACACAGGCTTCCACAGGTACATGATAAAGCTACGGTTGGCTACCGTAAGCGAAG
>CAWZZZ010000272.1:0-17894 GCA_963966595.1 Physocephala rufipes
TTTGACCATTTAAACGCTGCGAATTAATTCGTGTTGAGCTGTTTAAAGAAATTAAGTATTGCGAGTTTATTCGTGTAGAGCAGTTTATTTTTTAAATCCTTTATGGTGATTTTTATTAAATTAGAATATACGTAAAGCGGTTAATTTCTGTAGTTCCTCCTGTATAAATAATAAAGTCTAGAATGTAACCTGTTTTGCAATCACACATAACAAAAAATTTGATCCCAAAACGATGGCGCTTTGATGGTATATATTGTTTGAAAAACAATCGTCCTTTGAACAACATTAGACTTTCATCAATACAAATATTTTGATATGGAATAAAAGTTTCTCTAAATGTTTTTTTCAAATGTTCAACAATAATTTTAATTTTGCGTAAAGAATCACCCTCAATAGGCGGTGAAGTATTATCGCTAAAATGCAACATCCGCAAAAGCAGCAAATATCTATCTCTTGACATTATTTGTGCAAAAGCTGGTGTTGATCGAAGCCATTCTTGAGACCAATAATCATTTAGACAGGGTTTTTTTACTTGCGACATTAAAAGATTTACAGCGAAGAAACAATATATTTCTTTGAAGTCGGTATTCTTCCACCGTTTTAGACGTGAATTTTCACTTGGATCTTTTGCTGTGAGAAATTGGAAATATAAGTTGGTTTGCTCAGCTATTTTTGTTACTATTTCCTCTGTGAAAAATATTTTGAAACACTCTAATTCCGTGTAGTCAGTGTTACCTTTCGAAGGACCTGAACAATCATTATCAAAATTGTAAATTTTTGGTGTAAAGGATGTTGCATCCTTCCATTGATATTCGCAATTGACCGCCCGTTTCTTATGTTGTGGCTCTTCAGTGTAATCATCACTGTCATCAGTTGTCTCATTATCATTGTTGTCTATATCATCGAGAAATTCTTCTCCACTATCTGACTGTAATAGTATTTCTTCCAACTCTGCATCGGTAAGATTTTTTTTGCCATCTAATAAAAATTGCGTAATACATTAATTATATTTATTTATAATATTATAAATAATATAATTTTATTATAAAATACTTACAGCAGATAATTATATAATTAAAATAACTATAAATGTATTGAATTTTAGTATGTATTCTTCAGAATGCTGGTAAGAACTGCCTGTATGCGCTAGAAATTGATAAATATATTGTGCAGGTTTAGACAAGTTCGTAATTGTTATTATAATTTTTATAGCGAGAATACTCGTCTGGAGCAGCGTACGAAAATAAAATTAGAGCGAGAATATCCGTGTAGAGCAGTTAATGCTCTACTATATTAATAATAATTGGTAGCCTTAAATACGTATTAAACAGCAAAAATAATCGTATAGAGCAGAAAACATGAATAATACATAGTAAAAATAGTCGTATTGAGCAGCTAACTAATTTAAAACTAAGCGCGAAAATATTCGTCGGGAGCGTATGATACACAAGTTTTTTTTGCGAATATATACGTGTGGAGCAGCGAAAGGGTTAAATATGATTTCAAAATCGTAGTCCATAAGGTCAACTCTTATTCTCGTTAATTTTGAAGATGGATTCTTGTGAGTAAAGAGGCTTACAAGTGGTCTATGATCAGTATAAACAATGAACTTTCTGCCAAATAAATAGGGTCTAAAATAATTAATTCCCCAATGTATTGCTAATAATTCTTTTTCAATTACTGGTTTATTCATTTCATGCTTATTAAGGCTTTTGCTTGCAAACGATATAGGTTTATCCTGTCCTAATTCTCCTTGTGATAAGACGGCTCCTAACGCATAGCTAGATGCGTCTGTTGTGAGAATAAAAGGTTTCGAAAAATCTGGATAACTCAAAACTGGTGGAGTAATTAATTTTTCTTTTAACATATTAAATGCTTTTTGACATTCTTCTGACCAATTAAATATTCTATTCTTTTTCAGTAGATTATTCAGTGGTCTTGCTATATCTGCAAAATCTCTAATAAATCTTCTATAGTAATTGCAAAATGCAACAAAACGCCTAACTTCATCTGAATTTTTGGGTATTGGATAATTCTTAATTACATCATATTTACTTGGATCACTTAATAAAGCATTTGCTGTAATCATATGTCCTAGATATGTGACCTCTGGCTTAAGAAAGTTACATTTTTTTTGGATTTAACTTTAAATTATATTTACGGAGTCTAGAGAATACTTTCATTAAATTTTTATTGTGGTCAATTAAATTCGAACCCAATACTATAATATCATCCACATATAAAAAAGCAGTATCTTGTAAACCACTTAATGCTATCGTTAGCATTCTTTGAAAACTGTTTGTTGAAATCTTTAATCCGAAAGGTAGCCTTTTGAATTGAAAATGACCTTTGTCTGTTGAAAAAGCTGTTAAAGCTCTTGATTTCGGATGTAAAGGAATTTGATGAAAAGAACTTGTCATATCTAATGTCGAAAAGTATTTCGCTCTTCCAAGCTTGTCTAAAACGTCTTCTAATCTAGTCAATGGAAATCTGTCATCTATGACTTTTTTATTTAATTGCCTAAAGTCAACTACTAATCTCCATTTCTGCTCCCCCTTGCTATTCTTTTTGGGTACAATTAAAATCGGTGAGTTGTATGGACTCACTGATGGTTCTATTATATCTGTTCTCATTAATTCTGAGATTTGGCGGTCCATTTCCTGTAGTTGAACGTTTGGTATTCTGTAGTTTTTTATGTAAATTGGTGATTTGTCTACTGTTGAAATATATTGTTCATAAAAATTGTTAGTGGTTAGAGTTTCTCCCTCTATATGAAAAATATCTTGATATTCCTTGCAAATTCCTAGTATCAAGTATGAAGATGTTTTATCTAAGTTATCAATGTTTAATAACCTTTTAATTTGTTCAAATCTTCCTTTAAGTCTGTTTCTTGTGTTGTAACTCAATATGTCAAAATTTTTTAGCGGTTGTACATCAATTTTAGTTTTATTAATTTCTATAGATGTATCTCTAGTATTAAGTAACTTTATATGCTTGATTCCAGTAGATGGTACTATTGCATTCGCTATAAAGACTCATTTAGTTATTTCTTTTCCACAAATCACACTATCTTCATCCAAATCTAAATCAATTGCTTTTATTATCTCTGACCTTGGTGGTATTACGATTTTATTTATATTTTTAATCTCCATCACCATGGGTAATATTAACTCCTCTTCTTCATATAGAATCACTAATGCACACGTTTCATAATCTATTTTACAAGCATATTTCAAAAGAAAATCACGTCCGATTATTCCGTCTGTTACTAAATTGTCATTTTCATTTATTATTTTAAAATCCTGCTTTATAATCTTATCTTCTATGTTTAATTCTAATTTAGTTTTTCCTATAATGACTATTGTGTCATTGGTTATACCATTTATCTCACCTATTTCTCTTTTTATTATTATGTTCTTACCTAATGTATTGTTCTTTATTATAGATATGTCTGCTCCTGTATCTACTAATAAAGTTACTGGTCGACCGTTATGTGCTAATTTTATCTTGATGTAATTAGTACTTAAGTCAGAAAAATTTGACTGTATGTTTATGATCTGTTTCGAAAATTTTTGTTTGAATACCCCGGAGTTTGTTGACCGGGGGCATTCCCGTTTCCCGGAGTACGCCTAACATTGTTAAAATAATTATTATTGTTACGATAACTCATATTCCCTCTTAAGCTTTGATAATTTCTATCAGTTCTATAACCATTTGTCCTAAAATTATTTCTATTGAAATTGGAAAAATCTTTACTGAAATTCCCTCTACGTCTTTGTGTTGTATTGTAATATATTCTACTTTGAGATGGATTCTGCCTTATCTCCATTTCTGTTGCTATTTGGATTGCTTCAGACAGCTTAGCTGGTCTTGCTGCTGCTACCACAGGTTTAAGGGATTCATTAAGACCATTTTTAAATGCTGTAAGCCCTATTTGTTCATTTAATCTCACTATTATCTCTCTATGTTCTGTACCCTGTTCACTAATTTGTAAATCGTTTAGTGTAGCTACTAATGACTCAATTTTCGTAGCAAAATTTTGGATGGATTGACCCCCTTGATAGCATTTGGCTATCTCACTATGTATCTTAGAAGTAGTCTTATTTGACTTATAAGATCTTTTTAATGTTGCTTTTAAAGATTCTAAAGTAGTTGGCTTTTCTTCAGCTAAAATTCTATTTTTAACTTTTTCTGCTAGACGTGTTGCTAGTACGAAATTTATCAAAATTGTCTTTTCTGATTGATCTCTGAGAGTGTCATGGTAAAATTCTATTAGCCCTAAGAAATTATTTAGTTCGTTTATATTCCCTTGAAATTCCGGGATAATTTTGGTGGCTGTGGTTATATCAAAATTTGCCATATTACTATTTTTAGTGTCTTTACTAATCAAATATTTATTAATTTCTTCTACTTTATCTTCATACAAAGTTCTTAATTTTGGCAGGTCAGCGCTTGACGCATTTTCGCTTATACTAAGCCAACATTCTTTTATTTGCCTTTTAGATGTTGTAATATAGTCATCCGTATATGTTCTGTTTGGAGCCTTTTTTAATTTGGCTAAAAATGAATCTAAGAACTCCATATATTTTAGCCATTTTATGCAGGAACATAATTTTTTAATGTTTGTTTCTTAATGTATTTCTTGTAGTGACTATGTAACTTAAATGCTAACAAAAGTAGTAAACAAATACAATTGAAATATATTATTAATTCTAAATTTGAAGAGGACATTCCTGAAGCCGCTGTTGACGCCGATGATGCAGCTGCAACATTATTATTAATAGTTTCTTGCTTAGATGATTTCGATCCCATTTTTTTACAAAATTTTTTTTTATTATTCAAAAGCAAAATTTTATAACGATTTTACAATTTTATTTGCTAATTCTATGATTTCTTTATGCTCTTTGTCTATATGTTTATCCAAAAATTTGTGGAAAACTTTTTTTCACAAATAAAACAATACATTTTAATTGAAATTCTTCCAGCCTTTCTGTTTCAGAAGCTGTAACTCCTTTATTAATTTTCTTTTCTGTTTGCCCTGACTTATATTTATGACCCGCTGTAAGTCTGCGCAGGATCTTTGGAACCTTCTTTTTCTGCCTCCCCGCTTTTTCGGTTTAAATTCTGCTTGATCAATCTTCTCTTGGTGCTTTTTTAAATTTTGCTTGTTGATCTCCTGACGCTTACGATATTCCTCTAGTGTTAATGGCTGCGGACCATTTCTTATCGGGGTTGGCTTATCTTCTTGAACTTTTTGCACTTCTGCTAACTCTGGTACACTGTGTTCATGAATGTTCCTCAATATTTTGTCGAAAATTTTATTGATTCCCCGCTGTACTTCTTCTAGGGATGTTATTCTCTCATCTGGTTCTGTATCACCCAGAAGATTACTAGGTTCTCTATAATCGGCAGGATCGCCATGTAATGCAGGATGTAAAGGATTGTTGTTTATCTTTGAATACTTAGTATAAAAAAGGATTGAATAAATTTCCCTTCTAACTAAAAGGATTTGAGTTTATCTCTAAGCCCTCCGGCCGAATACTTACTCGCATTGAAATGCAAGATTTAGCTAAGCAACTAGTGCCGTTAATAATTCTAAGCATAAATATGCCGAAAATGAAAAGTCTGAGTTGTGGTTCAGAACTGATCTTTATTGAACAAAAATTTCTCTTATTTATACTGCTTATTCACTAATACATTCATATGTCTTAAACTTAGTCAAAACTTATAACTAAACATTATCCTAAGGGCATAATTGCTTCAATCATCAATTTCTACTTCCTCATATCGATCGATATTCATTTGGTTACAATATTGACCCAATGCCTTACATAGTAAAAGTAACATGAGCCTTATTTTATTGAACGGTCATAAACGCTAAGCGCCGTGACGCTTTCGAATACGCTGACCTAATTCTCGCGCTCTAGCTTATACTGAGCGTTCGTGTAATGCGATCGATCATACAAAGCAAAGGCATGTTAATGAATTTGCTCTGAATCATTGATCGTTTCTTTTTGTTTACAAATAATTTTTTATAGTTTTTAAGTAGCGTAATGCTGAAAGCACTACAATATATATATATATATATATATATATATATATATATATATATATATATATATATATATATATATATATATATATATATATATATATATATATATATATATATATATATATATATATATATATATATATATATATATATATATATATATATATATATATATATATATATATATATATATATATATATATATATATATATATATATATATATATATATATATATATATATATATATATATATATATATATATATATATATATATATATATATATATATATATATATATATATATATATATATATATATATATATATATATATATATATATATATATATATATATATATATATATATATATATATATATATATATATATATATATATATATATATATATATATATATATATATATATATATATATATATATATATATATATATATATATATATATATATATATATATATATATATATATATATATATATATATATATATATATATATATATATATATATATATATATATATATATATATATATATATATATATATATAATATATATATATATATATATATATATATATATATATATATATATATATATATATATATATATATATATATATATATATATATATATATATATATATATATAATATATATATATATATATATATATATATATATATATATATATATATATATATATATATATATATATATATATATATATATATATATATATATATATATATATATATATATATATATATATATATATATATATATATATATATATATATATATATATATATATATATATATATATATATATATATATATATATATATATATATATATATATATATATATATATATATATATATATATATATATATATATATATATATATATATATATATATATATATATATATATATATATTATATATATATATATATATATATATATATATATATATATATATATATATATATATATATATATATATATATATATATATATATATATATATATATATATATATATATATATATATATATATATATATATATATATATATATATATATATATATATATATATATATATATATATATATATATATATATATATATATATATATATATATATATATATATATATATATATATATATATATATATATATATATATATATATATATATATATATATATATATATATATATATATATATATATATATATATATATATATATATATATATATATATATATATATATATATATATATATATATATATATATATATATATATATATATATATATATATATATATATATATATATATATATATATATATATATATATATATATATATATATATATATATATATATATATATATATATATATATATATATATATATATATATATATATATATATATATATATATATATATATATATATATATATATATATATATATATATATATATATATATATATATATATATATATATATATATATATATATATATATATATATATATATATATATATATATATATATATATATATATATATATATATGTTTCTTCGTTAGCTTCGTTTTATGGTCTTGGAAATAGTGCTTACCTTTTCTTTCTTTCACTGCACTTGACTGGATGTTGATGAAACGGATAATGAAATGTGCGACTGGATGTCGATCAATCGGATGACAAAATGTGCGACTGGATGTCGATGAATCGGATGATGAAATGTGCGACTGGATGTCGATGAATCGGATGATGAAATGTGCGACTGGATGTCGATGAATCGGATGACAAAATGTGCGACTCGATGTCGATCAATCGGATGACAAAAAGTGCGACTCGATGTCGATCAATCGGATGACAAAAAGTGCGACTGGATGTCGCAACCCATTCGAAAAAAAGAAAAGATGGCGGCTTCACGTTGCCAACCTCTCAATTATGGCCAGCTGTAGAGAGGTTGCCAGCAAAATGTTTTGACGTTAACATACCGGCCGCCTTGCAGTACTGCAACAAATGATGATGGATGAGGGCAGGTAATGAGGGGGTGGTTAAACGTATTCAACCAATAGAAGCGGACACTCCTTTTTCTTGGACGGCTGTTGGTGGCCTGACACCTTCGCTGAAATAGAGGGGGGTTGTGACGGCGGACGGATTGGTGATATAGAGAAAGAGGGTTGAGTATTAATGTGGTAACGCGACGAGTTTGTGAATGGGTCGTGTTATGACTCCTTTCGATGTCTGTACTTCTGCTACACGGATTCGTCCGTCAATACCAGGGTAAGTTCGTGTCACTTTCCCAAGTCTCCAGCTCGTGGGAGGAAGATTATCATCATTAATGACCACAATATCGTCGGTTTTGGCGTCAGCCTGGGAATGCTTCCATTTATGGCGTCGTTGGAGTTCATGAAGGTATTCGTTCTTCCATCTCACGCAGAACTGTGGATACATCGTCTTAACTCGTTGCCATCTGTTGATGAAACTTAAAGGAGAAGTTAGAAGTTCTGGCTCTGACGGTGCCAGTATAGGTCCACCAATAAGGAAGTGACCTGGAGTTAGAGGCTGCGGATCGGAGGGATCTTCGCAGATATTGGAAAGGGGTCTAGAATTCAGGCAAGCCTCAATTCGGGCAAGGATCGTTGCGAATTCTTCAAAAGTAAAACGCATATTACCAACAAATTTGCGAAAGTGTAGTTTGAAGCTTTTTACTCCAGCCTCCCAGAGACCGCCCATATGGGGTGCAGCAGCGGGGATAAAGTGCCACGTTACCTTCTGATGAGCATGTTCGGAGATGATTGCCCTTTGAGTTTCTTGAAGAGTGAGTTCCCAATCTCGTCTGATGGCTTTGGCTGCGCCAACGAAGTTTTTCCCATTGTCAGAATAGATGTCTCTGGGGCAACCGCGACGAGAAATGAATCGATTGAATGCTGCTAACAAAGTCGGCGTCGATAAATCACTGGTGGCTTCGATATGAATGGCTTTCGTTGCGAAGCAGACGAAAATGCACACGTATCCTTTGGTTATCAGGCAGGCTCGGGCAGTATAGTTCTTGATCTCAAACGGCCCAGCGAAGTCAAGGCCAGTAGCAGCGAAGGGGCGCGATAGTGCTGTCCTTTCGGGGGGGGGGGGGGAGCGCTGCCATCAGCTGATTCAGCAGGCGTTTCTTGTGAACCACGCAAGTTGCACATTGGTGAATAATGGATTTCACCAGGTTCTTGGCCTTTGGGATCCAATATTGCGTGCGAATCAAACGTAACATTAATTGATTTCCGCCGTGAAGACTTACAGCGTGAATGAATTTCACTACGAGTCGAGTAAATGAAGCATTATACGGCAAAATAAGCGGGTGGCGTTCGTCGTAAGAAAGAGCGGCGCAGACGGCCAGTCGACCGCCAACTCGTAGCAATCCATCGGGGTTTAAAAAGGGGTTGAGTGAGAGAATGATGCTTTTAGCACTGAAGGGTATTTTTGCATGAAGCGCGCGAAGTTCGTCAGCATAATGCATTCGTTGAACCATCACAATTAGTCGCATTTTGACGTGATGGATTTCAGTTGGTCGTATATCCAACGATTTGTTGAGGATTCGGAAGGTTGATTGGTAACGTGGGTGACTATGGTGATAAAACCGGTACACATATGCCAGTACTCGTAGAGCTCAAGGAAGAGAGGAGAATCGATCCAGAATATCTTCGGATGGCATATGCACAAAATTAATGAGGACCGGTTTCAATTCCAAATCAGTTTCGAATGCAACTGAGGGTCGTGATGAGGGCCAGTGCGTTTCTTCACCATGCAACCAGTCTGGGCCTTGCCACCACAGCATTGAATCACGTAATTCCAGTGGATAGATTCCCCGGGTAGCTAGGTCTGCAGGGTTTTCTTGTGATTCTACATGAGCCCACTTTGACGCATCTGCAACATCAAGGATTTTAGCCACTCGGTTTGCCACAAAAGTTTTCCATAAACATGGTGGGCGTTGCAGCCAGGCGAGTACGATTGTGGAATCAGTCCAACAGAAAACCTGATATTGGGGTAAATCGAGGTGTGGCAACAACGCATTTAACATTTCGGTTGCGAGAACAGCTCCGTTCAACTCGAGTCGAGGCAATGATACGCTTTTAATCGGGGCAACTCGAGTTTTCGCGTACAGGAGGGAGACACGTATCTGTTCATAGTTCTGGATACGCAAGTAAATCGCGCTAGCATAAGCTTTCTCAGAGGCATCGCAGAAGGCATGTATCTGCACAACACTGGTTGGGGTGTAGTGAATCCAACGTGGAATTTTAATACTTCTGATTTGATGATAGCGTCGTATAAAGTTTAACCATTGGTTGAGTGTCTGATTTTGGAGGGGTTCGTCCCAGCCGGTTCCGTCAAGCCATACTCGTTGCATTAAAATTTTTGCTTGAATGATAATCGAGGCAAGCCATCCAGCGGGATCGAATAATTTTGCAATGATGGAGAGCATTTCTCTCTTGGTGTAGGAGGAGGATATTTCTGCAAGCTGCCCTTCAATATTAAAGGAGTCAGTTTTCGCGTTCCAACGTAAACCGAGAGTTTTAGTCATGCTCACATCCTCTAACTCAAGGAAATCTTGATGTAGCAGATCTTGAGAAGGAATTCCTGCTAGAAGTTGAGGGTTATTCGCTGTCCATTTCCGTAGTTCAAATCCTGCAGATAGCAGGGCCGATGTAAGTTCATCACGGGTTTGGAGTGCCGTACTGATGTCATGGGCACCACAGAGAGCATCATCAACGTACATAGCGGTTTTTAATACCGAGGAGGCGAGTGGGAACGTGTTTGCTACGTCGTCAGCTAGTTGATGAAGTGTCCTTATAGCCAAATACGGAGCACAATTGACGCCAAAAGTCACGGTACGAAGTTCGAAGTCTTTAATTTCACCATTCGGAGAATCACGAAAGATGATACGTTGATAACGCGTTTGTTCGGGATTCACTCGGATTTGTCGATACATCTTGGTAATATCTCCATTGAATACGTATTTGAAGCAGCGCCATTTGAGAATGAGGAATGTGAGATCAGCTTGCAGGGGAGGGCCAGGATATAGAACGTCATTCAAACTTAGCCCATTGGAAGTGGGGGATGAGGCATTAAAAACTACTCCGACTTTAGTTGTGCTGCTTTCTGGCTTGATTACCGCATGATGGGGCAAATAGTATGAGCCCATTTCTGATGTGATTTCTGAAGGTTTAACAGGATTCATGTGATCGAGGTGGGAATATTCTCGGATCACGGAGTCGTATAACTCTTTGAAGGAAGGGGTTTTCAGTAGTTTCGTTTCATTGCGAAGAAATTGTTTGAGAGCTATGTCGCGAGATTTTCCCAAAGTTTTATTATTGGGGTGACCCTCTTTAAAAGGCAGTGTGACTATATATCGACCATCTTCTCCTCGTTGGGTCGTACTGCGATATAAATCTTCACAAAATTGTTCTGCGTGTGTAAGCCGAGGTTTCGTGGGGATCTCTTCTAGTTCCCAGAATCGAGAAATTTGTTGATCGAGTGCTATTTCATTAAAAAATGATACTTGCTTCGTGAGCACGGGAGAATGAGGGGATTTTTGAGGAACCGGGCCTAGAAGTATCCAGCCGAATATAGTTTCTTGCGCCACCAATGAGCCGGCTATGTTTCTTTTAATACCGTCGCGCATGATGAGAGGATATATATGAGCTCCAATTAAAACATCAACTTGATCACTCTGATCAAAGTGATCATCAGCAAGTGCTAAATTCGGTAATGCTTTTCGAAGCTTCGGATTGAGCGTACAGGTCGGAAGATTGCTACTTAAATTTGCTAAAATCAAAGCCTTGGTTTCGATTGATATGTTCGGAGTGCGAGGTGAGCCGAGATGAAAGCTGCAGATTTTGCTGATATTTGCGGTTATCGTATGGTTAACGCTAGCAACTTGGGCTTGCACGGTTCTTACAGGGAGCCGCAAGCGTTTCTGGATACGCTCCGTGATGAAGGTGACTTCCGATCCAGGATCAATTAAGGCCCGTGCTATGTAGTTTTCGTTCCGGTAAGAAATGTTGATTCTAGCTGTGGCGAGCAAGATTTGTTTTGGTCTTGATGCGAAGCAAGTCATTACATTTGTCGTAGAAGGGCGTTCAGTGGACTGTATTTTCTTTCGGGGTAGAGTGGGGGTTGTACTGGAGGCCCTAATGGCTGTTGCATCCTGTGACTTCGGATTGATATTCCGTGATCGTCGATTTGCGTCCGCTTGCGTCGTTGTACTCGAAGGGGTAGGGTGGCGACGACTGGGGGCCGTCGCTACTTCTCGATGAAGAAGTGAGTGATGTCGTTGATTGCACGACATGCATGTGAATGTACTTTTGCAATCGTTTAGTAGATGCGAGTGAGCTAAACAATTACTGCATAATTTAAGTCGTTGTACTGTCGACCAGCGAGCATCTAAATTCATTTCAATAAATCTGGGACATTGTCGAAGAGGGTGACGGGGTCCTTTGCACAAGTTGCAGTTAGAGATTGTAATGGTGTTCGTTTGATATGAACGACGGTTCTTCTGTGCTGCAGCGCGTGACGCCGAAGAGGAGAAATTTTGTTGCACGTGGGAGGATTTTTGAATATCTTGAACTGTTTCAAGAGCTTGGAATTGCGCGGTTAGAAATCTGTCCATCTCTCTCCATGTCGGAACCTCCCTTTTATCTTCCAACGAATGCTCCCAGCGTGATAGTGTTGATTCAGGCAAGCTGGCAGAGCACAAGTGAACGATAATCGCGTCCCAGTTGTCCGCATCGATGTCGTATACTTTCAACGCGGACAGACAGTTGTTAATGTCGCGTTGCAGACGCTTGATTTCAGCTCCAGTTTCTTTCCTGACAGGAGGGAGGTTAAAGAGGGTACGTAGCTGCATATTAATCAGGAGGCGTTTATTCTCATATCGATCGGTGAGATTGTTCCACGCCTCTTCGAATCCAGCATCAGTCAGAGGAGATTGCTGTACTATTTCCTTAGCTTCACCTTGGGTTTTGAGGTTCAGGTGGAATAGCTTCTCCACTGGTGACAGACGACTGTTGCGTATGAACAGGGCTGAAAACATGTCTCGAAAGGTTGGCCATGATTGATAATCACCGATGAAGACGTCGGTATCGCATGGTGGTAAATGAATATTTAAACCAGTGAGCGGGGCGCACGACTGGGGAGAGGGAGTGGAGACTGACCCTGAAAGATCCACTTGTGCTGTTGCAAGATGTTGCAACTCGTTGAGTTTTGCCGAAAAACGAACAAAGACATTGTAGCAGCGTCGATATTTAGTTTTGATGACCGTAATGTCTACTGGGATAGTCGATGAGTCGGACGGCTCATCTTCGCCGGCAACAATGTGTTGTAGACAAGAGGTGTACGCATGCTTCACGTCGCTCCATACTGCCTTCAATTCTTCCAAGTGTGTATTCAGCGCGAAGATGCTGTGCTCGTTTGATTTCATTTTAGTGAATTCAGTTTCAAATTCTTCCAGGGTTTCAGTGACGTTTATAAATTGGGATAGGGGGTCCATTTTACCTATGAAATGCCTCTCTTCTTTTCTTTTCTTTTCTTAAAGGCAGAATTTCGGTTTAAATATTTTATTTCTTGTTTTGTCTACAAATGTGTGAAAATTGTATAATTGGGGAGGGGGATAGACGTGCGAGGTGTGGTTGTGCACTGTCTACTTTTCAGAAGTTTCATGAAAGATGTTGATTTAAAAGATGTACCATAAAGTGTACCGATATTATAATTATGTACCATCGTCAAAAATCTGCACCAGCGTTATTCCACACTAGCGTTAACTGCGCCAGATAAATGCTTTGACGGCGTAAATTTTGATGGCGCAGATCAATTGATGGCGCAGACTATTTGACGGCGCGGAACGCTGGACTGATGGCGCCTCTTTGAGGTTATGTTTTATAACTCCTTGATGGTCGGTAATCCGGCTCGATTGGACCAAATGTTTCTTCGTTAGCTTAGCTTTCGGTCTTGGAGTTCACGGGGTTTTATGGTCTTGTAAATAGTGCTTACCTTTTCTTTCTTTCACTGAACTTGACTGGATGTTGATGAAACGGATGATGAAATGTGCGACTGGATGTCGATCAATCGGATGACAAAATGTGCGACTGGATGTCGATGAATCAGATGATGAAATGTGCGTCTGTATGTCGATGAATCGGATGATGAAATGTGCGACTGGATGTCGATGAATCGGATGACAAAACGTGCGACTCGATGTCGATCAACCGGATGACAAAAAGTGCGACTCGATGTCGATCAATCGGATGACGAAAAGTGCGACTGGATGTCGCAACCCATTCGAAAAAAAGAAAAGATGGCGGCCTCACGTTGCCAACCTCTCAATTATGGCCAGCTGTAGAGAGGTTGCCAGCAAAATGTTTTGACGTTAACAATATATATATATATATATATATATATATATATATATATATATATATATATATATATATATATATATATATATATATATATATATATATATATATATATATATATATATATATATATATATATATATATATATATATATATATATATATATATATATATATATATATATATATATATATATATATATATATATATATATATATATATATATATATATATATATATATATATATATATATATATATATATATATATATATATATATATATATATATATATATATATATATATATATATATATATATATATATATATATATATATATATATATATATATATATATATATATATATATATATATATATATATATATATATATATATATATATATATATATATATATATATATATATATTTTTGAATATCTTGAACTGTTTCAAGAGCTTGGAATTGCGCGGTTAGAAATCTGTCCATCTCTCTCCATGTCGGAACCTCCCTTTTATCTTCCAACGAATGCTCCCAGCGTGATAGTGTTGATTCAGGCAAGCTGGCAGAGCACAAGTGAACGATAATCGCGTCCCAGTTGTCCGCATCGATGTCGTATACTTTCAACGCGGACAGACAGTTGTTAATGTCGCGTTGCAGACGCTTGATTTCAGCTCCAGTTTCTTTCCTGACAGGAGGGAGGTTAAAGAGGGTACGTAGCTGCATATTAATCAGGAGGCGTTTATTCTCATATCGATCGGTGAGATTGTTCCACGCCTCTTCGAATCCAGCATCAGTCAGAGGAGATTGCTGTACTATTTCCTTAGCTTCACCTTGGGTTTTGAGGTTCAGGTGGAATAGCTTCTCCACTGGTGACAGACGACTGTTGCGTATGAACAGGGCTGAAAACATGTCTCGAAAGGTTGGCCATGATTGATAATCACCGATGAAGACGTCGGTATCGCATGGTGGTAAATGAATATTTAAACCAGTGAGCGGGGCGCACGACTGGGGAGAGGGAGTGGAGACTGACCCTGAAAGATCCACTTGTGCTGTTGCAAGATGTTGCAACTCGTTGAGTTTTGCCGAAAAACGAACAAAGACATTGTAGCAGCGTCGATATTTAGTTTTGATGACCGTAATGTCTACTGGGATAGTCGATGAGTCGGACGGCTCATCTTCGCCGGCAACAATGTGTTGTAGACAAGAGGTGTACGCATGCTTCACGTCGCTCCATACTGCCTTCAATTCTTCCAAGTGTGTATTCAGCGCGAAGATGCTGTGCTCGTTTGATTTCATTTTAGTGAATTCAGTTTCAAATTCTTCCAGGGTTTCAGTGACGTTTATAAATTGGGATAGGGGGTCCATTTTACCTATGAAATGCCTCTCTTCTTTTCTTTTCTTTTCTTAAAGGCAGAATTTCGGTTTAAATATTTTATTTCTTGTTTTGTCTACAAATGTGTGAAAATTGTATAATTGGGGAGGGGGATAGACGTGCGAGGTGTGGTTGTGCACTGTCTACTTTTCAGAAGTTTCATGAAAGATGTTGATTTAAAAGATGTACCATAAAGTGTACCGATATTATAATTATGTACCATCGTCAAAAATCTGCACCAGCGTTATTCCACACTAGCGTTAACTGCGCCAGATAAATGCTTTGACGGCGTAAATTTTGATGGCGCAGATCAATTGATGGCGCAGACTATTTGACGGCGCGGAACGCTGGACTGATGGCGCCTCTTTGAGGTTATGTTTTATAACTCCTTGATGGTCGGTAATCCGGCTCGATTGGACCAAATGTTTCTTCGTTAGCTTAGCTTTCGGTCTTGGAGTTCACGGGGTTTTATGGTCTTGTAAATAGTGCTTACCTTTTCTTTCTTTCACTGAACTTGACTGGATGTTGATGAAACGGATGATGAAATGTGCGACTGGATGTCGATCAATCGGATGACAAAATGTGCGACTGGATGTCGATGAATCAGATGATGAAATGTGCGTCTGTATGTCGATGAATCGGATGATGAAATGTGCGACTGGATGTCGATGAATCGGATGACAAAACGTGCGACTCGATGTCGATCAACCGGATGACAAAAAGTGCGACTCGATGTCGATCAATCGGATGACGAAAAGTGCGACTGGATGTCGCAACCCATTCGAAAAAAAGAAAAGATGGCGGCCTCACGTTGCCAACCTCTCAATTATGGCCAGCTGTAGAGAGGTTGCCAGCAAAATGTTTTGACGTTAACAATATATATATATATATATATATATATATATATATATATATATATATATATATATATATATATATATATATATATATATATATATATATATATATATATATATATATATATATATATATATATATATATATATATATATATATATATATATATATATATATATATATATATATATATATATATATATATATATATATATATATATATATATATATATATATATATATATATATATATATATATATATATATATATATATATATATATATATATTATATATATATATATATATATATATATATATATATATATATATATATATATATATATATATATATATATATATATATATATATATATATATATATATATATATATATATATATATATATATATATATATATATATATATATATATATATATATATATATATATATATATATATATATATATATATATATATTTTTTTGAATATCTTGAACTGTTTCAAGAGCTTGGAATTGCGCGGTTAGAAATCTGTCCATCTCTCTCCATGTCGGAACCTCCCTTTTATCTTCCAACGAATGCTCCCAGCGTGATAGTGTTGATTCAGGCAAGCTGGCAGAGCACAAGTGAACGATAATCGCGTCCCAGTTGTCCGCATCGATGTCGTATACTTTCAACGCGGACAGACAGTTGTTAATGTCGCGTTGCAGACGCTTGATTTCAGCTCCAGTTTCTTTCCTGACAGGAGGGAGGTTAAAGAGGGTACGTAGCTGCATATTAATCAGGAGGCGTTTATTCTCATATCGATCGGTGAGATTGTTCCACGCCTCTTCGAATCCAGCATCAGTCAGAGGAGATTGCTGTACTATTTCCTTAGCTTCACCTTGGGTTTTGAGGTTCAGGTGGAATAGCTTCTCCACTGGTGACAGACGACTGTTGCGTATGAACAGGGCTGAAAACATGTCTCGAAAGGTTGGCCATGATTGATAATCACCGATGAAGGACGTCGGTATCGCATGGTGGTAAATGAATATTTAAACCAGTGAGCGGGGCGCACGACTGGGGAGAGGGAGTGGAGACTGACCCTGAAAGATCCACTTGTGCTGTTGCAAGATGTTGCAACTCGTTGAGTTTTGCCGAAAAACGAACAAAGAC
>CAWZZZ010000273.1:0-5000 GCA_963966595.1 Physocephala rufipes
AAATCATGACTTTTGTCATAATTTTATGCTTATTGGTGTTCATTAATATCATTGGTAACATTGCTTTGCAACACCAATCGAATATTCGTACTTTGAATATTCTTCACTTCGCACCCAATTTTTCATTTAAAACGACATGCTCTATCCTCTTATATATGTTGTGACAAATACACGCCGCAAAAACCTTATGGGTCAAATTTAAACTGACACGCCGCAAAAACTTTTTATAGTCAAAATGTATAAAAAAAAATGATAGAATAATTCTACATATAATTTAAAAAAACAAATCAACAATGAAACAAGATAACAAAGATCGATAATGAAATCGATCTATCTAGGCATCATCTTATTTCATTATAATTGTTTATTTAAATCATACGTAGAAAAATCCTATCATTTCTCTTCTACATACTATGAACGCAATAACAATTATAACTATATATTGCTTGCGTATATACTAGGATATCTCTTTGTTGAATATGAAACGATCAATTTCAAGAAATCAATCGAATCAGACAATTCATCATATGTTGTCAATTTATTAAAATTCAAAGATATTTTGAATTTAATATTATAAATGTAAATATGTACATTCAAGTAATATATACATTATATTATATGAACGCAATAGCAATTATAACCATTATTTTGCTTGCGTATATGTTAAGATATTTCTTTGTTGAATATGAAACGATCAATTTAATGAAATCAATCGAATCTGAAAATTCATCATATGTTGTCAATTTATTAAAATTCAAAGATATTTTGAATTTCATATTATAAATGTAATATATATATATATATATATATACATATATGTAATATATACATTATATTGTATTATATGAACGCAATAGCAATTATAACCATATTGCTTGCGTGTATATATATTAAGATATTTCTTTGTTGAACATGAAACGATCAATTTCAAGAAATCAATCGAATCAGAAAATTCAACTTATATACGATGATTCATATTAAAACGAATCATCAAGCAAAGGATGAGCTTCAGTGGATCGCAGTATGGCAGCTGCTCTACCACTTACAACACCTTGCCCGTTACAAAAGTCGTTTACAATTGATTCTAGGCATTGTCATTGTATTAAATAATGTTTTAATATGTAACTAGCGCGGCACCCAGGTGATAATTAATCCTCCCGGATTTGCTATGTTACAAATAACATTGGCATCATATATTCATTATCGTTTATAAATAAATATAAACTTTAAATGATTTAGAAGCCATACAATGCAATTGCCCCATTTTTATCATTGCAGTCCAGCACGGATACGACCTTAGAGGCGTTCAGGCATAATCCAACGGACGTAGCGTCATACCACTGTTCGCTCGAACAAGTATTGTGCCATTGGTCCGTACCTGCGGTTCCTCTCGTACTACGCAGGAATGCTGTCGCAACAAATTTGTCATTAGTAGGATAAAACTAACCTGTCTCACGACGGTCTAAACCCAGCTCACGTTCCCTTGCATGGGTGAACAATCCAACGCTTGGTGAATTTTGCTTCACAATGATAGGAAGAGCCGACATCGAAGGATCAAAAAGCGACGTCGCTATGAACGCTTGGCCGCCACAAGCCAGTTATCCCTATGGTAACTTTTCTGACACCTCTTGTTAAAAACTCTTTAAACCAAAAGGATCGATAGGCCGAGCTTTAGCTGTCTCTGTGTGTACTGAACACCGAGATCAAGTCAGCATTTGCCCTTTTGCTCTATGTGTGGTTTCTGTCCGCACTGAGCTGGCCTTGGGACACCTCCGTTATTATTTGAGAGATGTACCGCCCCAGTCAAACTCCCCACCTGGCAATGTCCTTGAATTGGATCATACCTGAGTGCTGGAGTTATACCAAATCTCAATTATAATTATAACATCGATAAGATGATATATTTTATTAAAATCTGTTTGCAATTATATAACAAACTCTTGATATTTTGATCAAGAAACTTGCATCAAGACCAAATACCATAAGATATATAAATATATCCGTATAATGGCTAGGAAATGATACATGCTCCATTTAATCAAGTAAGTAAGGAAACAATAAGAGTAGTGGTATTTCATTGGCGATATATGAATAAATTCATAAATCTCCCACTTATGCTACACCTCTTATGTCTCCTTACACTGCCAGACTAGAGTCAAGCTCAAAAGGGTCTTCTTTCCCCGCTAATTATTCCAAGCCCGTTCCCTTGGCTGTGGTTTCGCTAGATAGTAGATAGGGACAGAGTGAATCTCGTTAATCCATTCATGCGCGTCACTAATTAGATGACGAGGCATTTGGCTACCTTAAGAGAGTCATAGTTACTCCCGCCGTTGACCCGCGCTTACTTGAATTTCTTCACGTTGACATTCAGAGCACTGGGCAGAAATCACATTGTGTCATCACCCGCTGGGGCCATCACAATGCTTTGTTTTAATTAGACAGTCGGATTCACCAAGTCCGTGCCAGTTCTGAATTGATTGTTAATTGATAATCGTTATAATTTAAAAGGAATACATCTTGCGATAGTTCCTTAAAAATTTTAGCAAGAAAGTTCCACAATTGGTTAAGTAAGCTACTATCCGGGGAACAAGATCCAAAGATCTTTATTTATCCAGAACGAGTACATAAACCATGTTATTGCTTCCCAATCAAGCCCGACTATCTCAATCTTCAGAGCCAATCCTTATCCCGAAGTTACGGATCTAATTTGCCGACTTCCCTTACCTACATTATTCTATCGACTAGAGACTCTTCACCTTGGAGACCAGCTGCGGATATCGGTACGGCCTGTTGAGAAGTTTGCGTGACCCCACCATAAATTTTCAAGGTCCGAGGAGAAAATATCGACACAACAGTAAATGTCATGCTCTTCTAGTCCATCTACCATATCTCTCTTCGAAAGACTTCCATGGTAGTACGACTATAAAACAGAAAAGAAAACTCTTCCGATACCTCTCGACGGCTTCTTTATGGTCGTTTCTGTTGCCAGGATGAGCATAAAGCCCATTTTTAATAACAAACGGATACTCAACAGGTTACGGAATTGGAACCGTATTCCCTTTCGTTCAAATATAATCAAGTGTTTAAATCTTAAATATATATACATATATATATATATATATATTTTTTCATTATAACTTGAAAATTTTCAGCTTTCGCCTTGAACTTAGGACCGACTAACTCGTGATCAACCACTGTTCACACGAAACCCTTCTCCACTTCAGTCCTCCAAGGTCTCATTCGATTATTTGCTACTACCACCAAGATCTGTACCAATGGCGGCTCCATGCAGGCTCACGCCAAACACTTCTAAGCACACCATTGTACCCTCCTACTCACTAAAGTTTCAAAATTTATAATTCAATCGAAATTGAATATAAATCATTTACTTTAGCGGTAATGTATAGGTATACAACTTAAGCGCCATCCATTTTAAGGGCTAGTTGCTTCGGCATGTGAGTTGTTACACACTCCTTAGCGGATTACGACTTCCATGTCCACCGTCATGCTGTTTTTAGCAACTAACGCCTTTCATGGTATCTGCATGAGTTGTTAATTTGGGCACCGTAACATAACGTTTGGTTCATCCCACAGCGCCAGTTCTGCTTACCAAAAGTGGCCCACTGGGCGCAATATATCATAGCCTCTACCTTCATATCAAGAAAGGTGAGGTTCTTACCCATTTAAAGTTTGAGAATAGGTTAAGATCGTTTCGATCCTAAGGCCTCTAATCATTCGCTTTACCAGATAGGAATATTTTATATAATAATTAAATGCACCAGCTATCCTGAGAGAAACTTCGGAGGGAACCAGCTACTAGATGGTTCGATGAGTCTTACGCAGCTATACTCAATTCTGACAATCGATTTGCACGTCAGAACTGTTTCGGTCTTCCATCAGGGTTTCCCCTGACTTCAACCTGATCAAGTATAGATCACCATCTTTCGGGTCACAGCATAAATGCTGAAGGTACGCTCTAGTTAGAGGTATAAATAATATAAATATTATTATACATAACTGTATAGAACGCCCCGGGATTGAATTATTAATCTATAAATAGATTAAAAACTAATCCCATTTAAATAACATTTAAGTTAATTATGCCTTTGGGTTTAATAAACATAAATCCCAATGACTTGCACATATGTTAGACTCCTTGGTCCGTGTTTCAAGACGGGTCCCGAAGGTATCCTGAATCTATCGCATTGTTAATCGTATGAGTGCATGTAAAATATGCATAAGTAAATAAATACTCATGCCATTACAAAATTCATTAATGAATTTAAGCACTATACATATTATTCCAACTATCAACACTTTATCAAATCATAAGAATTTATTCGACATTAATACACAAAACAGTATATTAATTTGAATAAACATTAATCTTAATGATTCTATGATAAATATATATTTGTGTTAATAGATTACAATGTCCAAATATAGAAAAAATGCACACTATTCATATAATATGTTTAAAATATTATATTCATAATGTTGTATTTTCTATAATGGATATTCAGGTTCATCGGGCTTAACCTCTAAGCAGTTTCACGTACTATTTAACTCTCTATTCAGAGTTCTTTTCAACTTTCCCTCACGGTACTTGTTTACTATCGGTCTCATGGTTATATTTAGCTTTAGATGGAGTTTACCACCCACTTAGTGCTGCACTATCAAGCAACACGACTCTTTGGAATCATCTTCCAGTAATCATTAACGTTATACGGGCCTAGCACCCTCTATGGGTAAATGGCCTCATTTAAGAAGGACTTAAACCGTTAATTTCTCATACTAGATTATAGATGTTCCATACACTGCATCTCATATTTGTCCCAAAGACAAAATGACTTAGTGATGAACTGTTTTCTTTTCGCTCGCCGCTACTAAGAAAATCCTTGTTAGTTTCTTTTCCTCCCCTAATTAATATGCTTAAATTCAGGGGGTAGTCCCATATGAGTTGAGGTTGTATAAGAATTATTTTCCTATATAGGAAACAT
>CAWZZZ010000273.1:10000-22500 GCA_963966595.1 Physocephala rufipes
GTTGTGACAAATGCACGCAACGAAAACCTTTTTTGGTCAAATTTATTCCAAATTTGATACAAACACTATTTAATATAGTGAATTAATATTCACTATTTATATATACGACAATATTTAACATCGTACACGCACCTCCAATCGTATTTTATTATATTGAAAACGTTCAATTTGCAACTTATATCAATCATTATACCTTCACATGAAGATATTTGAAATCATGACTTTTAATCATAATTTTATGCTTATTGGTGTTCATTAATATCATTGGTAACATTGCTTTGCAACACCAATTGAATATTCGTACTTTGAATATTCTTCATTTTCCAACCATCTTTCGCATTCATATATTTACCATGCGCTCTATTCCCTTATACAAGCATTATTTAATATAGTGAATTATTATTCACTATTTATATATACGACAATATTTAACATCGTACATGCACCTCCAATCGTATTTTATTATATTGAAAACGTTCAATTTGCAACTTATATCAATCATTATACCTTCACATGAAGATATTTGAAATCATGACTTTTGTCATAATTTTATGCTTATTGGTGTTCATTAATATCATTGGTAACATTGCTTTGCAACACCAATTGAATATTCGTACTTTGAATATTCTTCATTTCCCATCCATCTTCTTCATTCATTCATTCACCACCCTATGTTCTCTTATAAAGGTTGTGACAAATGCACGCAACGAAAACCTTTTTTGGTCAAATTTATTCCAAATTTGATACAAACACTATTTAATATAGTGAATTAATATTCACTATTTATATATACGACAATATTTAACATCGTACATGCACCTCCAACCGTATTTTATTATATTGAAAACGTTCAATTTGCAACTTATATCAATCATTATACCTTCACATGAAGATATTTGAAATCATGACTTTTGTCATAATTTTATGCTTATTGGTGTTCATTAATATCATTGGTAACATTGCTTTGCAACACCAATTGAATATTCGTACTTTGAATATTCTTCATTTTCCAACCATCTTTCGCATTCATATATTTACCATGCGCTCTATTCCCTTATACAAGCATTATTTAATATAGTGAATTATTATTCACTATTTATATCTATATTTATATATACGATAATATTTAACATCGTACATGCACCTCCAATCGTATTTTATTATATTGAAAACGTTCAATTTGCAACTTATATCAATCATTATACCTTCACATGAAGATATTTGAAATCATGACTTTTGTCATAATTTTATGCTTATTGGTGTTCATTAATATCATTGGTAACATTTCTTTGCAACACCAATCGAATATTCGTACTTTGAATATTCTTCATTTTCCAACCATCTTTCGCATTCATATATTTACCATGCGCTCTATTCCCTTATACAAGCATTATTTAATATAGTGAATTATTATTCACTATTTATATCTATATTTATATATACGATAATATTTAACATCGTACATGCACCTCCAATCGAATTTTATTACATTGAAAACGTTCAATTTGCAACTTATATCAATCATTATACCTTCACATGAAGATATTTGAAATCATGACTTTTGTCATAATTTTATGCTTATTGGTGTTCATTAATATCATTGGTAACATTGCTTTGCAACACCAATCGAATATTCGTACTTTGAATATTCTTCACTTCGCACCCAATTTTTCATTTAAAACGACATGCTCTATCCTCTTATATATGTTGTGACAAATACACGCCGCAAAAACCTTATGGGTCAAATTTAAACTGACACGCCGCAAAAACTTTTTATAGTCAAAATGTATAAAAAAAAATGATAGAATAATTCTACATATAATTTAAAAAAACAAATCAACAATGAAACAAGATAACAAAGATCGATAATGAAATCGATCTATCTAGGCATCATCTTATTTCATTATAATTGTTTATTTAAATCATACGTAGAAAAATCCTATCATTACTCTTCTACATACTATGAACGCAATAACAATTATAACTATATATTGCTTGCGTATATACTAGGATATCTCTTTGTTGAATATGAAACGATCAATTTCAAGAAATCAATCGAATCAGACAATTCATCATATGTTGTCAATTTATTAAAATTCAAAGATATTTTGAATTTAATATTATAAATGTAAATATGTACATTCAAGTAATATATACATTATATTATATGAACGCAATAGCAATTATAACCATTATTTTGCTTGCGTATATGTTAAGATATTTCTTTGTTGAATATGAAACGATCAATTTAATGAAATCAATCGAATCTGAAAATTCATCATATGTTGTCAATTTATTAAAATTCAAAGATATTTTGAATTTCATATTATAAATGTAATATATATATATATATATATATATACATATATGTAATATATACATTATATTGTATTATATGAACGCAATAGCAATTATAACCATATTGCTTGCGTGTATATATATTAAGATATTTCTTTGTTGAACATGAAACGATCAATTTCAAGAAATCAATCGAATCAGAAAATTCAACTTATATACGATGATTCATATTAAAACGAATCATCAAGCAAAGGATGAGCTTCAGTGGATCGCAGTATGGCAGCTGCTCTACCACTTACAACACCTTGCCCGTTACAAAAGTCGTTTACAATTGATTCTAGGCATTGTCATTGTATTAAATAATGTTTTAATATGTAACTAGCGCGGCACCCAGGTGATAATTAATCCTCCCGGATTTGCTATGTTACAAATAACATTGGCATCATATATTCATTATCGTTTATAAATAAATATAAACTTTAAATGATTTAGAAGCCATACAATGCAATTGCCCCATTTTTATCATTGCAGTCCAGCACGGATACGACCTTAGAGGCGTTCAGGCATAATCCAACGGACGTAGCGTCATACCACTGTTCGCTCGAACAAGTATTGTGCCATTGGTCCGTACCTGCGGTTCCTCTCGTACTACGCAGGAATGCTGTCGCAACAAATTTGTCATTAGTAGGATAAAACTAACCTGTCTCACGACGGTCTAAACCCAGCTCACGTTCCCTTGCATGGGTGAACAATCCAACGCTTGGTGAATTTTGCTTCACAATGATAGGAAGAGCCGACATCGAAGGATCAAAAAGCGACGTCGCTATGAACGCTTGGCCGCCACAAGCCAGTTATCCCTATGGTAACTTTTCTGACACCTCTTGTTAAAAACTCTTTAAACCAAAAGGATCGATAGGCCGAGCTTTAGCTGTCTCTGTGTGTACTGAACACCGAGATCAAGTCAGCATTTGCCCTTTTGCTCTATGTGTGGTTTCTGTCCGCACTGAGCTGGCCTTGGGACACCTCCGTTATTATTTGAGAGATGTACCGCCCCAGTCAAACTCCCCACCTGGCAATGTCCTTGAATTGGATCATACCTGAGTGCTGGAGTTATACCAAATCTCAATTATAATTATAACATCGATAAGATGATATATTTTATTAAAATCTGTTTGCAATTATATAACAAACTCTTGATATTTTGATCAAGAAACTTGCATCAAGACCAAATACCATAAGATATATAAATATATCCGTATAATGGCTAGGAAATGATACATGCTCCATTTAATCAAGTAAGTAAGGAAACAATAAGAGTAGTGGTATTTCATTGGCGATATATGAATAAATTCATAAATCTCCCACTTATGCTACACCTCTTATGTCTCCTTACACTGCCAGACTAGAGTCAAGCTCAAAAGGGTCTTCTTTCCCCGCTAATTATTCCAAGCCCGTTCCCTTGGCTGTGGTTTCGCTAGATAGTAGATAGGGACAGATTCCGAACTTGGTTTAACGTGAACCCCTGCCGTGTAGGCTTAATTTCACGGTGGGCCATCCCACATGGGGTCAATTTAAGCGTCGACCAGCGCCCCTCGGATGACACAAGTGCCACCACCAGTACCTATTTGAAGTCATGTGTAAGGCATGAACTTCCTCCTTGGTTGAGAGCGAGGCCTATCTAACACCTCTTGAGTTGTAAACAACCCTATGTCTCCCGCGAATTTGGGAACAACCACAGCCACCACGATGCTCCCACTAGGGGGCCTACCTCACAAGACAGGAGTTGACCGGATAGCATGAGAGCTATTCCGGCCACTGGGCATCCTGTCTCCCGTGGTACCAGAATATAGCCTCCGGTCGAGCCTCGCAACCGTGAAGGTCACTTCCAGTTGAGCCCTTACAGCTCCGGACTGGCTGCCGATCCTACCTATTGTCCTTCCTGTCGTCTCCTCATGAAGACTTCACGAGCGTACCTCTTAAAGACATTGAAACTAGTCGTAGTGGTCAAAACACTACTGACGTCTACTATCCCATTCCTATAACTAACCAACATACCTTCTAAATCCCTAATATCGGAATATAATGGGCACACGCACAAAACGTGTACCCAGTCTTCACTACTAGCACCACAACGGCAGCCCTCTCCTTCACTAAGGCCCCTCTTATGCAGAAATGCATTTAGAGAGCCGTGCCCTGTGAGGAGAAAGCCTGAAAGAACGTCAAAACCTAATTCAAAACCTCTCATTAGCCAGACGTCTTGGATATATGAGTAAGTAACTCTACCTACAGCGCTTAACTCCCATCTAGATTGCCATCTAGATGAGAGGCCTTCGCGCAGCAGAGCCCTCCACTCACCTCCAGTCAGATCTTCAATTGAGCTACCAGAAACCCAATCGTGGTTTAACAGCGTTATTCCCTTCTTAATTTTGTAAGCTATACCCCTTTGTACAACCTCCAAGTCAAGGGGCGGAGCTCCCAGCAATACCTGTAAGGCATCCGTAGACACCGTACGGCATACCGGAAGGCACCCCAACAGTGCTGCTCTTTGGCAGCTCAAAATCTGTCTGCGACCTACTACAGTCATGACTGCTTCGTACCATACAGATGCCCCAAATGTTACACAAGCAACAAGTAGGCCATCATAGATAGCACGAACCGCACCCCTGCTAAGGCCCCAGTCTGACCGAAGTACACGTCTGACTTGCCCAACAACTTTCTCCATTTTGCCTCTCAAGCTAGCTAAATGCGGCATAAATTTCATCCGCTCCCCCATAGTGATACCTAAATACCTAACCTCTTTCACGGATTTGATTACCATATTATTCAGACGGATAGTTGGAGGACGACTGGCTGACAACATGCCTTTCAGCAACATTGCCACAGTCTTCTCCACGGACACACTTACACCAACACTCAAACTCCATTCATTCACTAACCCGAGTACATTACATGACGATGTCTCTAGGCTAGCACGAGATTGCCCTTCTATCAGCAGGAGTAGGTCATCTGCATATGCCACGCATTTGCAGTGATCACTCAACCGCCTAAGCAAGGTGTCCATCATTATGTTCCATATGAATGGACCACAAATGGAGCCTTGTGGGCAACCTCGCTCAACATCAACACATACGCTACCTATGCTGCTACCTACAATTCCTTTTCTATTGGAAAAATAACTTTTCCAAAGCCCTAAATCCCGACATCCTATTTCCTCTAACCTACGTATCACTCTATTCCAACGTAAATAATCGAAAGCTCCTTTGAAATCAATAAAGATCCCTAGCACATATTTTGTCCTACTCTCGCTAACGCTACTTTTAGTGAACTGCCATGCATCCTCTACGCCCTTGCCCTTTTTGAAACCAAACTGGCATGGTGATGGCGCTTCAGTCATGTCCTCCTGAAGTCTTTCCACCATTACTCTTTCCAGTACCTTGCCAAGTACTGGTAAGAGACTGATTCCCCTATAAGACCTAGGATTACTTCTAGGCTTATCGGGAGACTTCAGTAGTGGCATGACTCTTGCAAACTTCCAATAAGAGGGAAAATATCCAATGGCCACACATTTCCGATACAAGGAATTCATGTATTCAGGAATGACTTTCCAAATGGCTTTCACCATTTCTCCAGTCATTCCATCAATACCAGGTGATCTCCTTGACCGAATCAGCGTGACCGCATTTTCCACCTCCCTCTCGCCAAGTGGCGGTGAGTCTTGATGAGGCTCATCCACCAAATTATCCGAATTTTCTTCCCTTGGAAAGAATTCCCTAAGAACAGCTCCTACACAATCCCTCCAATCATGCAAAAGAGTTTCTCCTACTTGGATTGCGCCGATTTCTGTACCTTTCCCTGAGCTCCTACAGATTCTATAAACCTGGCCCCAGGGATCATTCCTATTAACCGCAACAAATTCCCTCCACTCATTCTCTTTTTCCTTCAATATCATGCGCTTGTAATCAAGCAAGCATTGCCTGAAAGCCGTTGTTTCTTGTGCCAAGTTAGAAGAATTGGTTGCTCTAGCTCTTTGGAAATTTTTCCTCAAGCTTCGAAGCATCCTCCGCTTTTCACTCAGACCGCGTGTCCACCATTTCACCCTTTTTCGATTCACCTTTCGGGTCCTCTCGAAGAGCTCATCGTTGACTCGCCAAACGCAATCATTAATGTGCTCGATTTGCCGATCACAGCTCAAGAGCTCATATTCCTGAAGCGAAAGCGAAGCAATCGCCACAGCCACATGAGCCCCATAACTGCCCCAATCGGCTCCTCTTACACACCATCTCCTACTGAATTCTGATTCCCTCTGATTCCCTATGTGAGAGTGACCATCACTATTTCTAGTGCATTTAACCTGAATTAGGTTATGATCACTTACCCCTTCTACTACTTTCCAATTTATACTAAACCCACCCACCGCTGCCTTGTTGGCAAGAGTTACATCTATATCACTCCTACCCATACCCACTACCTCAAAAGTGTACACTTCGCTTGGCTCGTTAATGGCATGCACCTCATTTGAGGTCATCCATTCGCTTAGTTGTTCACCCCGTTGACGTTTCCGATGTTCAGATGTAGATCCGTTCATCTTACTATGCCAGACGGAGGAAACAGCATTCGCGTCTACGCCAAGGAATAGCGGGCTGCTACCTGCAAGCAACAGCACACGATCCATGTACTCTATATAAGGTGGTATATCATCTCCATACTTACAATAGATGCTAGCGAATATTAGTTTTCCTATCTCATCTTCTACACTCACGCACACACCATGAACACTGGAGTCTACATTCATGCAGATGACATTTACATCATTTACAATGACAGCAGCGCCGCACTTAAGGTCTAAGAAAACCCGCATATCAGCGGGCAAGCCCCTTACACATCCCCCTGATGTATAAGGTTCTTGTACCAGTGCAACACTGCTGCCCAATCGGCGCATTTCTTTTCCTAGCTCGACCATAACACTATACGAACCCTGACAATTTTGTTGCAGAAAAATCATCTAATGTTTTGCCTGCACTCTAGCCAATCGTTCACAGTAAACCGGACAGACCGGACTGAGCATCAGATGGTTGGACTGTTTCCCTCTGAAGGCACAGTCACGACAATTAGGCACATTATTACAATTACGCACACGGTGACCCTGCTCACCGCAACGCCTACATACATCTTCTTTTTGTCTGCATTCAGATATCCTGTGATCAAATCCAAGACATCTGAAGCAACTAGCTAAGATTTGGTACTCACGCACTCTAAATGAGAAATGCTTTATATAGCATCTCTCTCTACTTATGATGGCATTAATGGCACGGATACTTCCCTCTATTACTACATTTACTACTTTATTCGCCTCAGACCATGGCTTACTGACAATTTTCACTTCCTTGGAAAACTCAGTTTGGCTCATTACATCCTTAAGGTTCAGCTCATACAAATCATTCATGAAGTCATCACGAGAGATTTTTGCCTCAACTTTCTGGATAACGACTTTTGGGCCAAGTTTTTCATTGACCGCCACTTCTAATCCTACTTCCCTGAATTTATTATTTTGAGCTACCTTATTACGCTCTGCCAGTGACGGCGTTCTAATTATAACCCCGCCACTTTTTAATGGCTGAATATCGTGTATTCTTACCCCCAAGGAAGGACACACTTCTTCTACAACCCTCTTTGCTACCTCTTTGGAATTTTCTTTTCCCTTGTTGCTCTTGACAACCAGGGACCATGTTTCCACAGGTTTCTTTGCTGGTTGGGCAGCCAACGGTGGAAAAGCTATATTATTGACCGACGGACGAGACAAAACAGGCTGAAAAGAACAGACATTGCCATGCACAGACGGACGACAGGTAGTTCCCGCAACTACGGACGACATTAATGGTGGAGGTGGTAACTTAAAGTTATTTACCTCCTCCTTATGTCTACTGCTGCCCTCGAAAACGTCGAGGCGACCCCTGAGACGCTCATTTTCAGCAATCAAGGTCATAATAATCTCCTCATATTCGCCCGAGCAATTCACGATTTTACCTATCATGGAATGCTCAAGCTTTGCATCCTCGAAGGCAGCAAACAACATCTTCTTAATATCCTTCATTTTATGTAGTAAATCTGAAGTAACATACCTTTTTCCTGCAGTTGAATCGCTTACCACCTTTCCTTCGACGCATTTGCTCTTCATTGCCTTAGATTCGGCCATACCTTTCTTTATCTTTTTGATAATTTCCGGCTCCGAATCTGTATCTGTTGTCAGATCTCTTTTAGCCTTCTTTTTCTTCTTCTTCTTGATTGCTGGTGTCTGCTGCTCATCTCCATTCGAATTGGGCCTCTTCGCAATTGCTTCAACGTCGGTGCTCAAACTCACCATGTCCTCTTCGTTTATGCAATCTGCTCCATCAACAGCCATAGCTGCCAATTTCTGCTTTGTAGGCATATTCACTACACTTTAATCTATGTATTTATTTATTTATTTATTTTTTTTTTTTTTTTATTTTTTATTTTTTTTTTTTTATTTAATCACAAATTGTTGCACTATTACCTAGTAATTCGCTTGGAAGCGCTAGGCAATTTTAAATTTTTTTTTTTTTTTTAAAACACTTTTTTTTTTATATAAAAGTCACTATAAATTTTTCCACGATAGCAATAATAATTGCTGATATCAACGCCGAAACAATTCACTGAATAATTCACCGAATAACTCACTGAATCAATTAGGTCGTTCCCCAGACACAACTGCTCACTATGATTGCTCACAATGAACTGAGTAGATAGGGACAGAGTGAATCTCGTTAATCCATTCATGCGCGTCACTAATTAGATGACGAGGCATTTGGCTACCTTAAGAGAGTCATAGTTACTCCCGCCGTTGACCCGCGCTTACTTGAATTTCTTCACGTTGACATTCAGAGCACTGGGCAGAAATCACATTGTGTCATCACCCGCTGGGGCCATCACAATGCTTTGTTTTAATTAGACAGTCGGATTCACCAAGTCCGTGCCAGTTCTGAATTGATTGTTAATTGATAATCGTTATAATTTAAAAGGAATACATCTTGCGATAGTTCCTTAAAAATTTTAGCAAGAAAGTTCCACAATTGGTTAAGTAAGCTACTATCCGGGGAACAAGATCCAAAGATCTTTATTTATCCAGAACGAGTACATAAACCATGTTATTGCTTCCCAATCAAGCCCGACTATCTCAATCTTCAGAGCCAATCCTTATCCCGAAGTTACGGATCTAATTTGCCGACTTCCCTTACCTACATTATTCTATCGACTAGAGACTCTTCACCTTGGAGACCAGCTGCGGATATCGGTACGGCCTGTTGAGAAGTTTGCGTGACCCCACCATAAATTTTCAAGGTCCGAGGAGAAAATATCGACACAACAGTAAATGTCATGCTCTTCTAGTCCATCTACCATATCTCTCTTCGAAAGACTTCCATGGTAGTACGACTATAAAACAGAAAAGAAAACTCTTCCGATACCTCTCGACGGCTTCTTTATGGTCGTTTCTGTTGCCAGGATGAGCATAAAGCCCATTTTTAATAACAAACGGATACTCAACAGGTTACGGAATTGGAACCGTATTCCCTTTCGTTCAAATATAATCAAGTGTTTAAATCTTAAATATATATACATATATATATATATATATATTTTTTCATTATAACTTGAAAATTTTCAGCTTTCGCCTTGAACTTAGGACCGACTAACTCGTGATCAACCACTGTTCACACGAAACCCTTCTCCACTTCAGTCCTCCAAGGTCTCATTCGATTATTTGCTACTACCACCAAGATCTGTACCAATGGCGGCTCCATGCAGGCTCACGCCAAACACTTCTAAGCACACCATTGTACCCTCCTACTCACTAAAGTTTCAAAATTTATAATTCAATCGAAATTGAATATAAATCATTTACTTTAGCGGTAATGTATAGGTATACAACTTAAGCGCCATCCATTTTAAGGGCTAGTTGCTTCGGCATGTGAGTTGTTACACACTCCTTAGCGGATTACGACTTCCATGTCCACCGTCATGCTGTTTTTAGCAACTAACGCCTTTCATGGTATCTGCATGAGTTGTTAATTTGGGCACCGTAACATAACGTTTGGTTCATCCCACAGCGCCAGTTCTGCTTACCAAAAGTGGCCCACTGGGCGCAATATATCATAGCCTCTACCTTCATATCAAGAAAGGTGAGGTTCTTACCCATTTAAAGTTTGAGAATAGGTTAAGATCGTTTCGATCCTAAGGCCTCTAATCATTCGCTTTACCAGATAGGAATATTTTATATAATAATTAAATGCACCAGCTATCCTGAGAGAAACTTCGGAGGGAACCAGCTACTAGATGGTTCGATGAGTCTTACGCAGCTATACTCAATTCTGACAATCGATTTGCACGTCAGAACTGTTTCGGTCTTCCATCAGGGTTTCCCCTGACTTCAACCTGATCAAGTATAGATCACCATCTTTCGGGTCACAGCATAAATGCTGAAGGTACGCTCTAGTTAGAGGTATAAATAATATAAATATTATTATACATAACTGTATAGAACGCCCCGGGATTGAATTATTAATCTATAAATAGATTAAAAACTAATCCCATTTAAATAACATTTAAGTTAATTATGCCTTTGGGTTTAATAAACATAAATCCCAATGACTTGCACATATGTTAGACTCCTTGGTCCGTGTTTCAAGACGGGTCCCGAAGGTATCCTGAATCTATCGCATTGTTAATCGTATGAGTGCATGTAAAATATGCATAAGTAAATAAATACTCATGCCATTACAAAATTCATTAATGAATTTAAGCACTATACATATTATTCCAACTATCAACACTTTATCAAATCATAAGAATTTATTCGACATTAATACACAAAACAGTATATTAATTTGAATAAACATTAATCTTAATGATTCTATGATAAATATATATTTGTGTTAATAGATTACAATGTCCAAATATAGAAAAAATGCACACTATTCATATAATATGTTTAAAATATTATATTCATAATGTTGTATTTTCTATAATGGATATTCAGGTTCATCGGGCTTAACCTCTAAGCAGTTTCACGTACTATTTAACTCTCTATTCAGAGTTCTTTTCAACTTTCCCTCACGGTACTTGTTTACTATCGGTCTCATGGTTATATTTAGCTTTAGATGGAGTTTACCACCCACTTAGTGCTGCACTATCAAGCAACACGACTCTTTGGAATCATCTTCCAGTAATCATTAACGTTATACGGGCCTAGCACCCTCTATGGGTAAATGGCCTCATTTAAGAAGGACTTAAACCGTTAATTTCTCATACTAGATTATAGATGTTCCATACACTGCATCTCATATTTGTCCCAAAGACAAAATGACTTAGTGATGAACTGTTTTCTTTTCGCTCGCCGCTACTAAGAAAATCCTTGTTAGTTTCTTTTCCTCCCCTAATTAATATGCTTAAATTCAGGGGGTAGTCCCATATGAGTTGAGGTTGTATAAGAATTATTTTCCTATATAGGAAACATTTTAAACCTTCAGAATTAATAATTCATTATAATTGTATTGTTATATATAAATAAGAGGCAATTCTAGAAAAAAATTTATTTCTTTATGCTAGACATTCCTCAATATTTATATAAACTTATAAATATCAATCTGAGGTTAATTATTCATATATATTATGGATAAAAAATATATAAAAAATTTTATCCAATAATATAACATGTGCTTAAAGCATTCTTATTAAAATTATTAATAATAATAATAATAATTTTTTAATAAGAAACCAAGCAACTTCATTTATATATTCTTACAACCCTCAACCATATGTAGTCCAAGCAGTACATTTAAAATTAATTAAAGTACATGATAGCATGGACTGCGATATGCGTTCAAAATATCGATGTTCATGTGTCCTGCAGTTCACACGATGACGCACAGTTTGCTGCGTTCTTCATCGACCCATGAGCCAAGTGATCCACCGCTTAGAGTTTTAACAATTGAAAAAAATCCATTTCATATATAAATGAAATGTGTCACAAATATTTTTTGAAAGGTAAGGATTGTATAAATCCCCCTTTCAATATATGTACTATATATTGATTAAATATTGCTCATTGCGAATGTCTTAGTTTATATATATATTTATTATATATATATAAACATTAACTTATAGAAAATTAAAAATTTTCCTAAGTG
>CAWZZZ010000273.1:27500-40000 GCA_963966595.1 Physocephala rufipes
GTTCTCTTATAAAGGTTGTGACAAATGCACGCAACGAAAACCTTTTTTGGTCAAATTTATTCCAAATTTGATACAAACACTATTTAATATAGTGAATTAATATTCACTATTTATATATACGACAATATTTAACATCGTACATGCACCTCCAACCGTATTTTATTATATTGAAAACGTTCAATTTGCAACTTATATCAATCATTATACCTTCACATGAAGATATTTGAAATCATGACTTTTGTCATAATTTTATGCTTATTGGTGTTCATTAATATCATTGGTAACATTGCTTTGCAACACCAATTGAATATTCGTACTTTGAATATTCTTCATTTTCCAACCATCTTTCGCATTCATATATTTACCATGCGCTCTATTCCCTTATACAAGCATTATTTAATATAGTGAATTATTATTCACTATTTATATCTATATTTATATATACGATAATATTTAACATCGTACATGCACCTCCAATCGTATTTTATTATATTGAAAACGTTCAATTTGCAACTTATATCAATCATTATACCTTCACATGAAGATATTTGAAATCATGACTTTTGTCATAATTTTATGCTTATTGGTGTTCATTAATATCATTGGTAACATTTCTTTGCAACACCAATCGAATATTCGTACTTTGAATATTCTTCATTTTCCAACCATCTTTCGCATTCATATATTTACCATGCGCTCTATTCCCTTATACAAGCATTATTTAATATAGTGAATTATTATTCACTATTTATATCTATATTTATATATACGATAATATTTAACATCGTACATGCACCTCCAATCGAATTTTATTACATTGAAAACGTTCAATTTGCAACTTATATCAATCATTATACCTTCACATGAAGATATTTGAAATCATGACTTTTGTCATAATTTTATGCTTATTGGTGTTCATTAATATCATTGGTAACATTGCTTTGCAACACCAATCGAATATTCGTACTTTGAATATTCTTCACTTCGCACCCAATTTTTCATTTAAAACGACATGCTCTATCCTCTTATATATGTTGTGACAAATACACGCCGCAAAAACCTTATGGGTCAAATTTAAACTGACACGCCGCAAAAACTTTTTATAGTCAAAATGTATAAAAAAAAATGATAGAATAATTCTACATATAATTTAAAAAAACAAATCAACAATGAAACAAGATAACAAAGATCGATAATGAAATCGATCTATCTAGGCATCATCTTATTTCATTATAATTGTTTATTTAAATCATACGTAGAAAAATCCTATCATTTCTCTTCTACATACTATGAACGCAATAACAATTATAACTATATATTGCTTGCGTATATACTAGGATATCTCTTTGTTGAATATGAAACGATCAATTTCAAGAAATCAATCGAATCAGACAATTCATCATATGTTGTCAATTTATTAAAATTCAAAGATATTTTGAATTTAATATTATAAATGTAAATATGTACATTCAAGTAATATATACATTATATTATATGAACGCAATAGCAATTATAACCATTATTTTGCTTGCGTATATGTTAAGATATTTCTTTGTTGAATATGAAACGATCAATTTAATGAAATCAATCGAATCTGAAAATTCATCATATGTTGTCAATTTATTAAAATTCAAAGATATTTTGAATTTCATATTATAAATGTAATATATATATATATATATATATATACATATATGTAATATATACATTATATTGTATTATATGAACGCAATAGCAATTATAACCATATTGCTTGCGTGTATATATATTAAGATATTTCTTTGTTGAACATGAAACGATCAATTTCAAGAAATCAATCGAATCAGAAAATTCAACTTATATACGATGATTCATATTAAAACGAATCATCAAGCAAAGGATGAGCTTCAGTGGATCGCAGTATGGCAGCTGCTCTACCACTTACAACACCTTGCCCGTTACAAAAGTCGTTTACAATTGATTCTAGGCATTGTCATTGTATTAAATAATGTTTTAATATGTAACTAGCGCGGCACCCAGGTGATAATTAATCCTCCCGGATTTGCTATGTTACAAATAACATTGGCATCATATATTCATTATCGTTTATAAATAAATATAAACTTTAAATGATTTAGAAGCCATACAATGCAATTGCCCCATTTTTATCATTGCAGTCCAGCACGGATACGACCTTAGAGGCGTTCAGGCATAATCCAACGGACGTAGCGTCATACCACTGTTCGCTCGAACAAGTATTGTGCCATTGGTCCGTACCTGCGGTTCCTCTCGTACTACGCAGGAATGCTGTCGCAACAAATTTGTCATTAGTAGGATAAAACTAACCTGTCTCACGACGGTCTAAACCCAGCTCACGTTCCCTTGCATGGGTGAACAATCCAACGCTTGGTGAATTTTGCTTCACAATGATAGGAAGAGCCGACATCGAAGGATCAAAAAGCGACGTCGCTATGAACGCTTGGCCGCCACAAGCCAGTTATCCCTATGGTAACTTTTCTGACACCTCTTGTTAAAAACTCTTTAAACCAAAAGGATCGATAGGCCGAGCTTTAGCTGTCTCTGTGTGTACTGAACACCGAGATCAAGTCAGCATTTGCCCTTTTGCTCTATGTGTGGTTTCTGTCCGCACTGAGCTGGCCTTGGGACACCTCCGTTATTATTTGAGAGATGTACCGCCCCAGTCAAACTCCCCACCTGGCAATGTCCTTGAATTGGATCATACCTGAGTGCTGGAGTTATACCAAATCTCAATTATAATTATAACATCGATAAGATGATATATTTTATTAAAATCTGTTTGCAATTATATAACAAACTCTTGATATTTTGATCAAGAAACTTGCATCAAGACCAAATACCATAAGATATATAAATATATCCGTATAATGGCTAGGAAATGATACATGCTCCATTTAATCAAGTAAGTAAGGAAACAATAAGAGTAGTGGTATTTCATTGGCGATATATGAATAAATTCATAAATCTCCCACTTATGCTACACCTCTTATGTCTCCTTACACTGCCAGACTAGAGTCAAGCTCAAAAGGGTCTTCTTTCCCCGCTAATTATTCCAAGCCCGTTCCCTTGGCTGTGGTTTCGCTAGATAGTAGATAGGGACAGATTCCTGTCGGTGCTTTACGTGAACACCTGCCGTGAAGGCTTAAGTTCACGGTGGGCCATCCCACATGGGGTCAATTTAAGCGTCGACCGGCGCCCATCGGATGAGCACGAAGTGCCATCTCCAGTACCAGATCTAAAGCCATGCGTAAGGACATGAGCTTACTCCTTGGTAGGGAGTCGAGGCCTATCTACACCTCTTGAGTTGAAAATACAACCCTATTGTCTCCCGCGAATTTGGGAACAACCACAACCACCGCGATGCTCTCACTAGGAGGCCTACCTCAATAGACAGGAGTGGCTGGATAGCATGAAAGCTATTCCAACCACTGGGCATCCTGTCTCCCGCGGTACCAGAATATAGCTTCTGGTGAAGCTTTGGCAACCGTGAAGGTCACTTCCAGTTGGGTTCCATACAACCCCGGACTGGCGGCCTAAGAATGAGGGAAGAGGGGAGGGGGAGGAAATAGGAATTGGGAGGGGTAGAGCTGAAACGAAGAAGAGGGGGACAAAAATAGTGGAGGAGCGTTTCAGCTCAAGAAATCCAAAATCCTACAAATTTCAATCTAGAAATTCGAAGATCAAAAATTTTAAAATTGGAATTTTAAAAATTTTGAAATTCAAAACTCAAGATTCGAAATTCCCAAGACTTTGAATCCACAAAAACACAAACATACACAGAGCACACAGAACAACCTAATTACTCCTAATAGTTCTACGCCTATCGAAAATATTCTTGGCAAACCTACTCAAGCTGTGAACGTTTGAGATAGAGGAAAATACCTCGCTCACGTCACAGCCGTCATCATTAAGAACAACACCCATCGAATCTAAGTCCCTAATATCAGAGTATGAAGGGCACATGCACAGAACATGTACCCAATCCTCGGAAGGCGACCCGCAATGACATCCTGCACTTTCGCACAGACCCCTTTTGTGCAAAAACGCATTCAAGGACCCATGACCCGTTAAAATATATCCTAAGCTAAGACCAAAACTTAGCTCAGGATTAGCGCCCATAAAACAAACATCTCTGATAAACCTGTATGTTACTCTTCCGCTTTCAGATGCGTCCCATCTAGATTGCCATCTAGACATGACACAATCTCTTAGAAGAGCCTTACGCCTATTGGAAGACAATCCCTCTATATCCCTATCAGTGAACCAGTCGATACCAATAACCTGCAAACCCCTTTTGATTCTGAAGGCTATTCCCCGTTGAATAGCTACCAGATCAAGAGGTGGTACACCAAGTAGTACCTGCATGGCTTCAGTAGAAACCGTGCGGCACACTGGCAAACACCCCATAAGCGCCCTTCTCTGGCATTTCAAAATCTGATTACGGCCTGCTACAGTCATAACTGTTTCGTACCATACCGACGCCCCAAAAGTTGCACAAGCAACAAATAAGCCGTCATATATGATACGGACAGCACGCCTGCTGAGACCCCAATCAGATCTGAGAATGCGCCTAACTTGACCAACCACACTACACATTCGCTCATTCATGCGTGTCAAATGAGGCAGGAACTTCATGCGCTCGCCCATGGTGATTCCCAGATACTTGACTTCTGTCACATACCTAAGACTCACCCCGTTCAAACGCACCGTAGGAGGCCGCCTGACAGACAGGTTACCTTTCAGTAACATGGTGACAGACTTCTCCTCAGACACACTCACCCCCACACGCATGGCCCAATCATGCACCATTGGCATCACCAGCTCAGCCTTTCTCTCAAGTTCAGCGCGAGACTGACTTTCCAGAAGGATGAGCAGATCATCTGCGTAGGCACAACATTTGCAGTGCGTGGTTAGCTGCTGCAACAGTGGATCCATCATAATGTTCCATATGAATGGACCACAGATAGATCCCTGTGGGCAGCCACGCACTACATCAACACACACACTATCACACACACCAACTACCCTAGCTTTTCTGTCAGAGAAATAACTCTTCCACAAGTTAATTTCTTGACAGCCAACTTCCCTCAGTCTATCGAAAACTCTATCCCAGCTCAAATAATCAAAAGCACCTTTAAAATCAATAAAGATGCCTAAGATATATTTTGAGCTGCTTTCCCTAACAGAATTTTTAACTAAAGCCCAAGCATCTTCTACTCCTTTTCCTTTTCTAAAACCAAACTGAACAGGCGACATTGGGACAGTCATATCGCCCAAAAGCCTCTCCACCATTATCCTTTCCAGCACTTTTCCAAGCACCGGAAGTAGACAGATTCCACGATAAGAGCGAGGATTAGTCCTCACCTTATCGGGAGATTTCAGAAGGACCATAACTCGGGCCTCCTTCCATCCATGGGGGAAATAGCTTTGCCTCACGCAGCTTCGATACAAGGATACCAAGTATTCAGGGTTAACCTTCCAGATGGCTTTCACCATCTCTCCAGTTATTCCATCAAAACCCGGTGACCTTTTGGATCGAATGAGCGATACAGCCTGCTCCAACTCGCTTCGTGTAACATCGGACGGAACGGACGAAACATCATCTGCCGTGAAGGCACTATCAGCGGATGCTCTTGGAAAAAATTCATTAAGCAAGACGCTTAAACAATCTTTCCAACTATAAACGAAGCTATCACCTACACGTAAACTGCTAATCTCACTCCTATTGGAATTCCTACAAATCCTATACGCTTGGCCCCATGGATCATCCCTATTACTAGAAACGAACCTTTTCCAATCGTTCTCCTTGACTTGCAGAATCATTTTCTTGTATTCCGCTAAGCAATGTCTGAATTCAGTGACAGTCTGAGCCAAATTTTCAGCATTAGATATGCGAGCGCGTTGGAATTTCTTCCTCAACTTTCGCAATGTCCGTCGCTTCAACGTTAGCTCGCGCGTCCACCATTTCACTCTTTTTCGATCCACCTTGCGGCTTCTCTCAAAGAGATCATCGTTTACGCGCCACACACACTCATTCAGAAACTCGATTTGCTGATCGGCATTCAAGAGCTCGTATTCATGCAGCGACATGGAAGTGAGCGCTGCACTCATATGAGCACCATAAATATTCCAATTAGCTCTTCGAGTGCACCATCGCTTAACATCTATACTTTCCCTAGCGACAATTTCCCTAGAAATTTCTACCTGTATGAAATTGTGGTCACTAACCCCTTCAGTGACCATCCAACTACAACCGAATTCCCTAAACGCCACCTGATTTGCAAGAGTGACATCAATATCACTCCTGCCCCGCCCCACCGCTTCAAACGTATACATTTCGCTCGGCTGATTTAGTACGTGAACACCATTGGCGATCACCCACTCGCTAAGCAGCTCACCCCGCAGTCTGCTTCGATGCTCAGACGTGCGTCCGGTCATCTTGCTGAACCACAAGGATGATACCGCATTCGCGTCAATACCGAGGAATAGAGGACTGTTGCCAGCAAGCAACAGTAATCCATCCATGTATTGTAAGAAGGGCTCAAGCTCTTCACTGTATTTGCAGTATATACTGGCCAGGAAAACCTTGCCGAAAACCCCCTCTGCACAAACACATACACCAAAAGAGCCTGAATCTACCAACATAACCTCAAGACTAACATCATTTATTATAATTGCAGCATTGCACCTTAAATCCAGGAATGACCGCATGCCAGCGGGCAAACCCCTCACTTGGCCAGACGAGACGTATGGCTCCTGGATAAGAGCAATACTGCAACATGAACTACTTAATTTAACTCCTAAATCGACCATGACCGCGTACGATCCCTGACAATTTTGTTGGCAAAATCTAATCATATTAGTGCCTAGCTAACGACCTAGCAACTGCAGCAGAATAGAGTGGACACTCATTTGACATCATTTGATGTCCAGAACTTCTACCTTTAAGGGCACAATTTCTGCAATTGGCCGAATTTGTGCATTTAATAGCACGGTGGCCTTCCTGGCCACATTTTCTACAAACTTCCCTCTCGAGTTTGCACTCGCTGACCCTGTGATTTAGGCTTAAACACCTAAAGCAGCCCAGAATTTGCCTAAATTCCCTAACACGAAATGATTGCCAACCTATATAACACCGACCGGCCTTAAGGAGAGCATCCAAGATGGTTTCATTGCCCTCTAGGACAATATTAGCTACCTTGTTACTGTCAGTCTTCCATGGGTTATTAACCACTTTGACTTCATTCTTGAATTTATCCATGCTTATGCTCTCCTTAAGGTTCAGATCGTACAAATCCTTCATAAACTTCTCTAAACCCACACTAGCATTAACATCCTGCACTACAATTTTTTTCCCTGGCTTTTTGTTTATGCTCACCTCGAGCCCAACTTCCTGAAATTTGCTGCAGCTGGCTATTTTGCCTTGCTCGGGAACAGAAAGCGTCCTAATAATGACCCCGCCATTATGAAGAGGCTTTATTTCCCTAACTCTTACCCCTAAGGACGGTGCAACATGATCAATTATTTTCTTGACAACCGATTCGGACGACGTCTCAGGCTTCTTGCTTCTTACCACTAGCGACCATGTAGGTGTTGGTCCACCAACAATGACTTGTGGTGACGCAGCAGCCGAGGAATTGCTAGCACCAGAAGCAATATTCGCGAAAGTCACTGGCTTTAACGAAGCTTGCTTTTCAACTCGCTGTTTATGATTTTTATCACCTATTGCAGATCCACCGGACGGACAAGAAACGTGACCTATACCCTTTTCTTTCTCTAAAATTTCTAGTCGACCCTTCAACCTTTCATTTTCAGCAACTAATTTGAAGATGATCTTCTCATAGTCGCCGGTTGAATTCATCACCCTTTTTGCTAACTCCGGATCGACAACCACCCCCCTTTCGAAAATAACTCCTAATACGTCTGCTTGTAAGCTCTTGAGTTTCTTGACAAGTGACGAAACATTGATCATGTTGCATGCCCCATCTTCAATACTATTATTTTCATTATTTTCACTTACCCCTTTTTTGTTTGCTGCTGAGCTAACCTCACTGATGTCATCATTTTTTTCTGGAAGAGAAGTCCTCGTGGATTCGGCCTTTTTTGATTTCTTCTTCTTCTTTTTGACAAGCCGTACATCCACATCGGATTCAATATCAACGACATCCATAATATCGTCATATTGATTCCTCTCGTGGCTCACCTTTGACGTCTTTGCAGCCGGCTTTTCCTGGTCAGACGTCGAGTCCTCCCTTTTCTCCAGATCGGCAGCAGGTGAATCAACCACACACGGTGTCTTCCTTCTTGACGGCATTGTAAGGCCGCGCAGGTGTTCCTTTAAATATTTTCCACTAGGAGTGGAAAATTTCGCGAATATACACTCGCGATTACGCGACCGAGATATGGCCTTCGACCGCTCAGAAGCCAGCTTAATTGTCCTCAATCAAGCAAGCTGTTAACCAAGCAATCAAAACCAATTCCGCGAATCGGGCACTAATTATCACTTCACTTAAATTGTTTAGTTCGCAATAGCACTCAAAAGTGCTCGTAAATCCCAATTACGGGAAAAACCAACACACACGGCGCGCACTGGTAATTAACCGTAGCTTGGGACGACCGATATAGCGAACACACGCACAAAGAAGAATCAACGATAACGCTACGAATGAGCGCAAAAGATAACTGCCGATAAAGGTCGCGCAAAACAGAATCGACGAAACACGCACAAAACGGAAACGGCGATAATGAAAAGCACAACGTAAGAATCGCAATAACACAAGGAAAATCGCTTCGAATGTATAGCAGGCACCGAAAATATTTATTTACCGGAGCAAACACAACCGTTCGATACAACTGTCGCAAAGCAACTGAGTAGATAGGGACAGAGTGAATCTCGTTAATCCATTCATGCGCGTCACTAATTAGATGACGAGGCATTTGGCTACCTTAAGAGAGTCATAGTTACTCCCGCCGTTGACCCGCGCTTACTTGAATTTCTTCACGTTGACATTCAGAGCACTGGGCAGAAATCACATTGTGTCATCACCCGCTGGGGCCATCACAATGCTTTGTTTTAATTAGACAGTCGGATTCACCAAGTCCGTGCCAGTTCTGAATTGATTGTTAATTGATAATCGTTATAATTTAAAAGGAATACATCTTGCGATAGTTCCTTAAAAATTTTAGCAAGAAAGTTCCACAATTGGTTAAGTAAGCTACTATCCGGGGAACAAGATCCAAAGATCTTTATTTATCCAGAACGAGTACATAAACCATGTTATTGCTTCCCAATCAAGCCCGACTATCTCAATCTTCAGAGCCAATCCTTATCCCGAAGTTACGGATCTAATTTGCCGACTTCCCTTACCTACATTATTCTATCGACTAGAGACTCTTCACCTTGGAGACCAGCTGCGGATATCGGTACGGCCTGTTGAGAAGTTTGCGTGACCCCACCATAAATTTTCAAGGTCCGAGGAGAAAATATCGACACAACAGTAAATGTCATGCTCTTCTAGTCCATCTACCATATCTCTCTTCGAAAGACTTCCATGGTAGTACGACTATAAAACAGAAAAGAAAACTCTTCCGATACCTCTCGACGGCTTCTTTATGGTCGTTTCTGTTGCCAGGATGAGCATAAAGCCCATTTTTAATAACAAACGGATACTCAACAGGTTACGGAATTGGAACCGTATTCCCTTTCGTTCAAATATAATCAAGTGTTTAAATCTTAAATATATATACATATATATATATATATATATTTTTTCATTATAACTTGAAAATTTTCAGCTTTCGCCTTGAACTTAGGACCGACTAACTCGTGATCAACCACTGTTCACACGAAACCCTTCTCCACTTCAGTCCTCCAAGGTCTCATTCGATTATTTGCTACTACCACCAAGATCTGTACCAATGGCGGCTCCATGCAGGCTCACGCCAAACACTTCTAAGCACACCATTGTACCCTCCTACTCACTAAAGTTTCAAAATTTATAATTCAATCGAAATTGAATATAAATCATTTACTTTAGCGGTAATGTATAGGTATACAACTTAAGCGCCATCCATTTTAAGGGCTAGTTGCTTCGGCATGTGAGTTGTTACACACTCCTTAGCGGATTACGACTTCCATGTCCACCGTCATGCTGTTTTTAGCAACTAACGCCTTTCATGGTATCTGCATGAGTTGTTAATTTGGGCACCGTAACATAACGTTTGGTTCATCCCACAGCGCCAGTTCTGCTTACCAAAAGTGGCCCACTGGGCGCAATATATCATAGCCTCTACCTTCATATCAAGAAAGGTGAGGTTCTTACCCATTTAAAGTTTGAGAATAGGTTAAGATCGTTTCGATCCTAAGGCCTCTAATCATTCGCTTTACCAGATAGGAATATTTTATATAATAATTAAATGCACCAGCTATCCTGAGAGAAACTTCGGAGGGAACCAGCTACTAGATGGTTCGATGAGTCTTACGCAGCTATACTCAATTCTGACAATCGATTTGCACGTCAGAACTGTTTCGGTCTTCCATCAGGGTTTCCCCTGACTTCAACCTGATCAAGTATAGATCACCATCTTTCGGGTCACAGCATAAATGCTGAAGGTACGCTCTAGTTAGAGGTATAAATAATATAAATATTATTATACATAACTGTATAGAACGCCCCGGGATTGAATTATTAATCTATAAATAGATTAAAAACTAATCCCATTTAAATAACATTTAAGTTAATTATGCCTTTGGGTTTAATAAACATAAATCCCAATGACTTGCACATATGTTAGACTCCTTGGTCCGTGTTTCAAGACGGGTCCCGAAGGTATCCTGAATCTATCGCATTGTTAATCGTATGAGTGCATGTAAAATATGCATAAGTAAATAAATACTCATGCCATTACAAAATTCATTAATGAATTTAAGCACTATACATATTATTCCAACTATCAACACTTTATCAAATCATAAGAATTTATTCGACATTAATACACAAAACAGTATATTAATTTGAATAAACATTAATCTTAATGATTCTATGATAAATATATATTTGTGTTAATAGATTACAATGTCCAAATATAGAAAAAATGCACACTATTCATATAATATGTTTAAAATATTATATTCATAATGTTGTATTTTCTATAATGGATATTCAGGTTCATCGGGCTTAACCTCTAAGCAGTTTCACGTACTATTTAACTCTCTATTCAGAGTTCTTTTCAACTTTCCCTCACGGTACTTGTTTACTATCGGTCTCATGGTTATATTTAGCTTTAGATGGAGTTTACCACCCACTTAGTGCTGCACTATCAAGCAACACGACTCTTTGGAATCATCTTCCAGTAATCATTAACGTTATACGGGCCTAGCACCCTCTATGGGTAAATGGCCTCATTTAAGAAGGACTTAAACCGTTAATTTCTCATACTAGATTATAGATGTTCCATACACTGCATCTCATATTTGTCCCAAAGACAAAATGACTTAGTGATGAACTGTTTTCTTTTCGCTCGCCGCTACTAAGAAAATCCTTGTTAGTTTCTTTTCCTCCCCTAATTAATATGCTTAAATTCAGGGGGTAGTCCCATATGAGTTGAGGTTGTATAAGAATTATTTTCCTATATAGGAAACATTTTAAACCTTCAGAATTAATAATTCATTATAATTGTATTGTTATATATAAATAAGAGGCAATTCTAGAAAAAAATTTATTTCTTTATGCTAGACATTCCTCAATATTTATATAAACTTATAAATATCAATCTGAGGTTAATTATTCATATATATTATGGATAAAAAATATATAAAAAATTTTATCCAATAATATAACATGTGCTTAAAGCATTCTTATTAAAATTATTAATAATAATAATAATAATTTTTTAATAAGAAACCAAGCAACTTCATTTATATATTCTTACAACCCTCAACCATATGTAGTCCAAGCAGTACATTTAAAATTAATTAAAGTACATGATAGCATGGACTGCGATATGCGTTCAAAATATCGATGTTCATGTGTCCTGCAGTTCACACGATGACGCACAGTTTGCTGCGTTCTTCATCGACCCATGAGCCAAGTGATCCACCGCTTAGAGTTTTAACAATTGAAAAAAATCCATTTCATATATAAATGAAATGTGTCACAAATATTTTTTGAAAGGTAAGGATTGTATAAATCCCCCTTTCAATATATGTACTATATATTGATTAAATATTGCTCATTGCGAATGTCTTAGTTTATATATATATTTATTATATATATATAAACATTAACTTATAGAAAATTAAAAATTTTCCTAAGTGCAATTTACTCAATATTCAATATATGTACTATATTGATTAAACATTGCTCATTGCGAATGTCTTAGTTTATATATATATTTATTATATATATAAACATTAACTTATAGAAAATTAAAAATTTTCCTAAGTGCAATTTACTCAATGTTGAATATGTTCTACATATTGA
>CAWZZZ010000273.1:42500-50000 GCA_963966595.1 Physocephala rufipes
TTCATTCATATATATATGTAATACAGAATAAGCCAAATATAAAGCTACATCTGTTATATATTCGTATATTATATATATATATATATTTATAAATATATATATATTGTATATACATATATATTACTTGCATCTCCAATTCATAATAAATATGTATTTACTATAAATACATATAACTATTTGTGATCTAAAATTAATAATTTCAGATTAATCACATATGTAACATATTTATATTATGATATCATGGATATTTATTTCATTTTATTTATTCATCTAAGCTAAGTAATTCTCAGCTTAGATCTAGAAACTATGAACGTAGAAGTAAAACGGCATCTGCCAATCTTACTTATATAGTAATCTGACACCTCTGTAACATATTTTTGTTCATATATATTGCGCAATTTGCTCATATAGCAAATTTTCTTGTATTGCCATTTTTCATTTAATATAGTGAATTTATTATCACTAATTATATGTATATATTTATATATATATATATATATATATATGTATGTATATATTTATATATACAACAATCTTCATTACATGAAGATTTTTTTGAAATCATGACTTTTATCATGATTTTATGTTTATTGTTGGTTGATTAACATCATTGGTAACATTGCTATGCAAGACCAATTGAATATTCGTACTTTGAATATTCTTCATTTCCAGCCTTCATTTCATTTCATTTCGTTCGAACATTCGAACCATGCTCTGTTCCCTTATAAAGGTTGTGACGAATACACGCGGCAAATAATTCACTTTATTAATTCATCTATACCAAGCAATTCTCTGCTTAGATTTAGAAACTATAAAGGTAGAAGTAAAATGGCATCAGCCAATCTTACTTATATATACATCAATACGGACGTATAATTTCAATTATAGATTGCTCATAGAGCAAATTATCTTGTATCGCCATTTCGTTGTCACTCGAATCTCATACAATCATCATTTAATATAGTGAATTTATTATCACTATTTATAAGAATATTTATATATACGACTATATATAATATTGCCCATTCGTAATCAATCGTATATCTCTTATTATATTGGATAACATTCCATTTGCAAATCATATCAAAATCATTAGTACCTTCTTCAAATAAAGGCTTTTGAAATCATGACTTCTTCTATCACGATTTTGTGCTTACTGTTGGTTGATTAACAACATTATTGGTAACATATTGCTATGCAAGACCAATCGAATATTCATACCTTGAATATTCAACATCGTTTTCCAACCATCTTTTTCATTCATTTACCATGCTCTGTTCCCTTATAAAGGTTTTTAAACCAGCACCCGGGGAAAGATGTTTTGTTCGAAGTTTATTCAAACAAAATTTTTAATATAGTAAATTATTGTCACTGTTTATATGCATATTTACATATACGACAATATATATAACATTGTACATGCACCTCCAATCGCATTTTATTATATTGAAAATAATCAATTTTCAACATATATCAATCATTATAACTTCGCATGAAGCTTTTTGAAATCATGACTTTTAATCATAATTTTATGCTTATTGGTGTTCATTAATATCATTGGTAACATTGCTTTGCAACACCAATTGAATATTCGTACTTTGAATATTCTTCATTTCCCATCCATCTTCTTCATTCATTCACCACCCTATGTTCTCTTATAAAGGTTGTGACAAATGCACGCAACGAAAACCTTTTTTGGTCAAATTTATTCCAAATTTGATACAAACACTATTTAATATAGTGAATTAATATTCACTATTTATATATACGACAATATTTAACATCGTACACGCACCTCCAATCGTATTTTATTATATTGAAAACGTTCAATTTGCAACTTATATCAATCATTATACCTTCACATGAAGATATTTGAAATCATGACTTTTAATCATAATTTTATGCTTATTGGTGTTCATTAATATCATTGGTAACATTGCTTTGCAACACCAATTGAATATTCGTACTTTGAATATTCTTCATTTTCCAACCATCTTTCGCATTCATATATTTACCATGCGCTCTATTCCCTTATACAAGCATTATTTAATATAGTGAATTATTATTCACTATTTATATATACGACAATATTTAACATCGTACATGCACCTCCAATCGTATTTTATTATATTGAAAACGTTCAATTTGCAACTTATATCAATCATTATACCTTCACATGAAGATATTTGAAATCATGACTTTTGTCATAATTTTATGCTTATTGGTGTTCATTAATATCATTGGTAACATTGCTTTGCAACACCAATTGAATATTCGTACTTTGAATATTCTTCATTTCCCATCCATCTTCTTCATTCATTCATTCACCACCCTATGTTCTCTTATAAAGGTTGTGACAAATGCACGCAACGAAAACCTTTTTTGGTCAAATTTATTCCAAATTTGATACAAACACTATTTAATATAGTGAATTAATATTCACTATTTATATATACGACAATATTTAACATCGTACATGCACCTCCAACCGTATTTTATTATATTGAAAACGTTCAATTTGCAACTTATATCAATCATTATACCTTCACATGAAGATATTTGAAATCATGACTTTTGTCATAATTTTATGCTTATTGGTGTTCATTAATATCATTGGTAACATTGCTTTGCAACACCAATTGAATATTCGTACTTTGAATATTCTTCATTTTCCAACCATCTTTCGCATTCATATATTTACCATGCGCTCTATTCCCTTATACAAGCATTATTTAATATAGTGAATTATTATTCACTATTTATATCTATATTTATATATACGATAATATTTAACATCGTACATGCACCTCCAATCGTATTTTATTATATTGAAAACGTTCAATTTGCAACTTATATCAATCATTATACCTTCACATGAAGATATTTGAAATCATGACTTTTGTCATAATTTTATGCTTATTGGTGTTCATTAATATCATTGGTAACATTTCTTTGCAACACCAATCGAATATTCGTACTTTGAATATTCTTCATTTTCCAACCATCTTTCGCATTCATATATTTACCATGCGCTCTATTCCCTTATACAAGCATTATTTAATATAGTGAATTATTATTCACTATTTATATCTATATTTATATATACGATAATATTTAACATCGTACATGCACCTCCAATCGAATTTTATTACATTGAAAACGTTCAATTTGCAACTTATATCAATCATTATACCTTCACATGAAGATATTTGAAATCATGACTTTTGTCATAATTTTATGCTTATTGGTGTTCATTAATATCATTGGTAACATTGCTTTGCAACACCAATCGAATATTCGTACTTTGAATATTCTTCACTTCGCACCCAATTTTTCATTTAAAACGACATGCTCTATCCTCTTATATATGTTGTGACAAATACACGCCGCAAAAACCTTATGGGTCAAATTTAAACTGACACGCCGCAAAAACTTTTTATAGTCAAAATGTATAAAAAAAAATGATAGAATAATTCTACATATAATTTAAAAAAACAAATCAACAATGAAACAAGATAACAAAGATCGATAATGAAATCGATCTATCTAGGCATCATCTTATTTCATTATAATTGTTTATTTAAATCATACGTAGAAAAATCCTATCATTTCTCTTCTACATACTATGAACGCAATAACAATTATAACTATATATTGCTTGCGTATATACTAGGATATCTCTTTGTTGAATATGAAACGATCAATTTCAAGAAATCAATCGAATCAGACAATTCATCATATGTTGTCAATTTATTAAAATTCAAAGATATTTTGAATTTAATATTATAAATGTAAATATGTACATTCAAGTAATATATACATTATATTATATGAACGCAATAGCAATTATAACCATTATTTTGCTTGCGTATATGTTAAGATATTTCTTTGTTGAATATGAAACGATCAATTTAATGAAATCAATCGAATCTGAAAATTCATCATATGTTGTCAATTTATTAAAATTCAAAGATATTTTGAATTTCATATTATAAATGTAATATATATATATATATATATATACATATATGTAATATATACATTATATTGTATTATATGAACGCAATAGCAATTATAACCATATTGCTTGCGTGTATATATATTAAGATATTTCTTTGTTGAACATGAAACGATCAATTTCAAGAAATCAATCGAATCAGAAAATTCAACTTATATACGATGATTCATATTAAAACGAATCATCAAGCAAAGGATGAGCTTCAGTGGATCGCAGTATGGCAGCTGCTCTACCACTTACAACACCTTGCCCGTTACAAAAGTCGTTTACAATTGATTCTAGGCATTGTCATTGTATTAAATAATGTTTTAATATGTAACTAGCGCGGCACCCAGGTGATAATTAATCCTCCCGGATTTGCTATGTTACAAATAACATTGGCATCATATATTCATTATCGTTTATAAATAAATATAAACTTTAAATGATTTAGAAGCCATACAATGCAATTGCCCCATTTTTATCATTGCAGTCCAGCACGGATACGACCTTAGAGGCGTTCAGGCATAATCCAACGGACGTAGCGTCATACCACTGTTCGCTCGAACAAGTATTGTGCCATTGGTCCGTACCTGCGGTTCCTCTCGTACTACGCAGGAATGCTGTCGCAACAAATTTGTCATTAGTAGGATAAAACTAACCTGTCTCACGACGGTCTAAACCCAGCTCACGTTCCCTTGCATGGGTGAACAATCCAACGCTTGGTGAATTTTGCTTCACAATGATAGGAAGAGCCGACATCGAAGGATCAAAAAGCGACGTCGCTATGAACGCTTGGCCGCCACAAGCCAGTTATCCCTATGGTAACTTTTCTGACACCTCTTGTTAAAAACTCTTTAAACCAAAAGGATCGATAGGCCGAGCTTTAGCTGTCTCTGTGTGTACTGAACACCGAGATCAAGTCAGCATTTGCCCTTTTGCTCTATGTGTGGTTTCTGTCCGCACTGAGCTGGCCTTGGGACACCTCCGTTATTATTTGAGAGATGTACCGCCCCAGTCAAACTCCCCACCTGGCAATGTCCTTGAATTGGATCATACCTGAGTGCTGGAGTTATACCAAATCTCAATTATAATTATAACATCGATAAGATGATATATTTTATTAAAATCTGTTTGCAATTATATAACAAACTCTTGATATTTTGATCAAGAAACTTGCATCAAGACCAAATACCATAAGATATATAAATATATCCGTATAATGGCTAGGAAATGATACATGCTCCATTTAATCAAGTAAGTAAGGAAACAATAAGAGTAGTGGTATTTCATTGGCGATATATGAATAAATTCATAAATCTCCCACTTATGCTACACCTCTTATGTCTCCTTACACTGCCAGACTAGAGTCAAGCTCAAAAGGGTCTTCTTTCCCCGCTAATTATTCCAAGCCCGTTCCCTTGGCTGTGGTTTCGCTAGATAGTAGATAGGGACAGAGTGAATCTCGTTAATCCATTCATGCGCGTCACTAATTAGATGACGAGGCATTTGGCTACCTTAAGAGAGTCATAGTTACTCCCGCCGTTGACCCGCGCTTACTTGAATTTCTTCACGTTGACATTCAGAGCACTGGGCAGAAATCACATTGTGTCATCACCCGCTGGGGCCATCACAATGCTTTGTTTTAATTAGACAGTCGGATTCACCAAGTCCGTGCCAGTTCTGAATTGATTGTTAATTGATAATCGTTATAATTTAAAAGGAATACATCTTGCGATAGTTCCTTAAAAATTTTAGCAAGAAAGTTCCACAATTGGTTAAGTAAGCTACTATCCGGGGAACAAGATCCAAAGATCTTTATTTATCCAGAACGAGTACATAAACCATGTTATTGCTTCCCAATCAAGCCCGACTATCTCAATCTTCAGAGCCAATCCTTATCCCGAAGTTACGGATCTAATTTGCCGACTTCCCTTACCTACATTATTCTATCGACTAGAGACTCTTCACCTTGGAGACCAGCTGCGGATATCGGTACGGCCTGTTGAGAAGTTTGCGTGACCCCACCATAAATTTTCAAGGTCCGAGGAGAAAATATCGACACAACAGTAAATGTCATGCTCTTCTAGTCCATCTACCATATCTCTCTTCGAAAGACTTCCATGGTAGTACGACTATAAAACAGAAAAGAAAACTCTTCCGATACCTCTCGACGGCTTCTTTATGGTCGTTTCTGTTGCCAGGATGAGCATAAAGCCCATTTTTAATAACAAACGGATACTCAACAGGTTACGGAATTGGAACCGTATTCCCTTTCGTTCAAATATAATCAAGTGTTTAAATCTTAAATATATATACATATATATATATATATATATTTTTTCATTATAACTTGAAAATTTTCAGCTTTCGCCTTGAACTTAGGACCGACTAACTCGTGATCAACCACTGTTCACACGAAACCCTTCTCCACTTCAGTCCTCCAAGGTCTCATTCGATTATTTGCTACTACCACCAAGATCTGTACCAATGGCGGCTCCATGCAGGCTCACGCCAAACACTTCTAAGCACACCATTGTACCCTCCTACTCACTAAAGTTTCAAAATTTATAATTCAATCGAAATTGAATATAAATCATTTACTTTAGCGGTAATGTATAGGTATACAACTTAAGCGCCATCCATTTTAAGGGCTAGTTGCTTCGGCATGTGAGTTGTTACACACTCCTTAGCGGATTACGACTTCCATGTCCACCGTCATGCTGTTTTTAGCAACTAACGCCTTTCATGGTATCTGCATGAGTTGTTAATTTGGGCACCGTAACATAACGTTTGGTTCATCCCACAGCGCCAGTTCTGCTTACCAAAAGTGGCCCACTGGGCGCAATATATCATAGCCTCTACCTTCATATCAAGAAAGGTGAGGTTCTTACCCATTTAAAGTTTGAGAATAGGTTAAGATCGTTTCGATCCTAAGGCCTCTAATCATTCGCTTTACCAGATAGGAATATTTTATATAATAATTAAATGCACCAGCTATCCTGAGAGAAACTTCGGAGGGAACCAGCTACTAGATGGTTCGATGAGTCTTACGCAGCTATACTCAATTCTGACAATCGATTTGCACGTCAGAACTGTTTCGGTCTTCCATCAGGGTTTCCCCTGACTTCAACCTGATCAAGTATAGATCACCATCTTTCGGGTCACAGCATAAATGCTGAAGGTACGCTCTAGTTAGAGGTATAAATAATATAAATATTATTATACATAACTGTATAGAACGCCCCGGGATTGAATTATTAATCTATAAATAGATTAAAAACTAATCCCATTTAAATAACATTTAAGTTAATTATGCCTTTGGGTTTAATAAACATAAATCCCAATGACTTGCACATATGTTAGACTCCTTGGTCCGTGTTTCAAGACGGGTCCCGAAGGTATCCTGAATCTATCGCATTGTTAATCGTATGAGTGCATGTAAAATATGCATAAGTAAATAAATACTCATGCCATTACAAAATTCATTAATGAATTTAAGC
>CAWZZZ010000273.1:55000-70000 GCA_963966595.1 Physocephala rufipes
CATCATTTAATATAGTGAATTTATTATCACTATTTATAAGAATATTTATATATACGACTATATATAATATTGCCCATTCGTAATCAATCGTATATCTCTTATTATATTGGATAACATTCCATTTGCAAATCATATCAAAATCATTAGTACCTTCTTCAAATAAAGGCTTTTGAAATCATGACTTCTTCTATCACGATTTTGTGCTTACTGTTGGTTGATTAACAACATTATTGGTAACATATTGCTATGCAAGACCAATCGAATATTCATACCTTGAATATTCAACATCGTTTTCCAACCATCTTTTTCATTCATTTACCATGCTCTGTTCCCTTATAAAGGTTTTTAAACCAGCACCCGGGGAAAGATGTTTTGTTCGAAGTTTATTCAAACAAAATTTAATATAGTAAATTATTGTCACTGTTTATATGCATATTTACATATACGACAATATATATAACATTGTACATGCACCTCCAATCGCATTTTATTATATTGAAAATAATCAATTTTCAACATATATCAATCATTATAACTTCGCATGAAGCTTTTTGAAATCATGACTTTTAATCATAATTTTATGCTTATTGGTGTTCATTAATATCATTGGTAACATTGCTTTGCAACACCAATTGAATATTCGTACTTTGAATATTCTTCATTTCCCATCCATCTTCTTCATTCATTCACCACCCTATGTTCTCTTATAAAGGTTGTGACAAATGCACGCAACGAAAACCTTTTTTGGTCAAATTTATTCCAAATTTGATACAAACACTATTTAATATAGTGAATTAATATTCACTATTTATATATACGACAATATTTAACATCGTACACGCACCTCCAATCGTATTTTATTATATTGAAAACGTTCAATTTGCAACTTATATCAATCATTATACCTTCACATGAAGATATTTGAAATCATGACTTTTAATCATAATTTTATGCTTATTGGTGTTCATTAATATCATTGGTAACATTGCTTTGCAACACCAATTGAATATTCGTACTTTGAATATTCTTCATTTCCAGCCTTCATTTCATTTCATTTCGTTCGAACATTCGAACCATGCTCTGTTCCCTTATAAAGGTTGTGACGAATACACGCGGCAAATAATTCACTTTATTAATTCATCTATACCAAGCAATTCTCTGCTTAGATTTAGAAACTATAAAGGTAGAAGTAAAATGGCATCAGCCAATCTTACTTATATATACATCAATACGGACGTATAATTTCAATTATAGATTGCTCATAGAGCAAATTATCTTGTATCGCCATTTCGTTGTCACTCGAATCTCATACAATCATCATTTAATATAGTGAATTTATTATCACTATTTATAAGAATATTTATATATACGACTATATATAATATTGCCCATTCGTAATCAATCGTATATCTCTTATTATATTGGATAACATTCCATTTGCAAATCATATCAAAATCATTAGTACCTTCTTCAAATAAAGGCTTTTGAAATCATGACTTCTTCTATCACGATTTTGTGCTTACTGTTGGTTGATTAACAACATTATTGGTAACATATTGCTATGCAAGACCAATCGAATATTCATACCTTGAATATTCAACATCGTTTTCCAACCATCTTTTTCATTCATTTACCATGCTCTGTTCCCTTATAAAGGTTTTTAAACCAGCACCCGGGGAAAGATGTTTTGTTCGAAGTTTATTCAAACAAAATTTAATATAGTAAATTATTGTCACTGTTTATATGCATATTTACATATACGACAATATATATAACATTGTACATGCACCTCCAATCGCATTTTATTATATTGAAAATAATCAATTTTCAACATATATCAATCATTATAACTTCGCATGAAGCTTTTTGAAATCATGACTTTTAATCATAATTTTATGCTTATTGGTGTTCATTAATATCATTGGTAACATTGCTTTGCAACACCAATTGAATATTCGTACTTTGAATATTCTTCATTTCCCATCCATCTTCTTCATTCATTCACCACCCTATGTTCTCTTATAAAGGTTGTGACAAATGCACGCAACGAAAACCTTTTTTGGTCAAATTTATTCCAAATTTGATACAAACACTATTTAATATAGTGAATTAATATTCACTATTTATATATACGACAATATTTAACATCGTACACGCACCTCCAATCGTATTTTATTATATTGAAAACGTTCAATTTGCAACTTATATCAATCATTATACCTTCACATGAAGATATTTGAAATCATGACTTTTAATCATAATTTTATGCTTATTGGTGTTCATTAATATCATTGGTAACATTGCTTTGCAACACCAATTGAATATTCGTACTTTGAATATTCTTCATTTTCCAACCATCTTTCGCATTCATATATTTACCATGCGCTCTATTCCCTTATACAAGCATTATTTAATATAGTGAATTATTATTCACTATTTATATATACGACAATATTTAACATCGTACATGCACCTCCAATCGTATTTTATTATATTGAAAACGTTCAATTTGCAACTTATATCAATCATTATACCTTCACATGAAGATATTTGAAATCATGACTTTTGTCATAATTTTATGCTTATTGGTGTTCATTAATATCATTGGTAACATTGCTTTGCAACACCAATTGAATATTCGTACTTTGAATATTCTTCATTTCCCATCCATCTTCTTCATTCATTCATTCACCACCCTATGTTCTCTTATAAAGGTTGTGACAAATGCACGCAACGAAAACCTTTTTTGGTCAAATTTATTCCAAATTTGATACAAACACTATTTAATATAGTGAATTAATATTCACTATTTATATATACGACAATATTTAACATCGTACATGCACCTCCAACCGTATTTTATTATATTGAAAACGTTCAATTTGCAACTTATATCAATCATTATACCTTCACATGAAGATATTTGAAATCATGACTTTTGTCATAATTTTATGCTTATTGGTGTTCATTAATATCATTGGTAACATTGCTTTGCAACACCAATTGAATATTCGTACTTTGAATATTCTTCATTTTCCAACCATCTTTCGCATTCATATATTTACCATGCGCTCTATTCCCTTATACAAGCATTATTTAATATAGTGAATTATTATTCACTATTTATATCTATATTTATATATACGATAATATTTAACATCGTACATGCACCTCCAATCGTATTTTATTATATTGAAAACGTTCAATTTGCAACTTATATCAATCATTATACCTTCACATGAAGATATTTGAAATCATGACTTTTGTCATAATTTTATGCTTATTGGTGTTCATTAATATCATTGGTAACATTTCTTTGCAACACCAATCGAATATTCGTACTTTGAATATTCTTCATTTTCCAACCATCTTTCGCATTCATATATTTACCATGCGCTCTATTCCCTTATACAAGCATTATTTAATATAGTGAATTATTATTCACTATTTATATCTATATTTATATATACGATAATATTTAACATCGTACATGCACCTCCAATCGAATTTTATTACATTGAAAACGTTCAATTTGCAACTTATATCAATCATTATACCTTCACATGAAGATATTTGAAATCATGACTTTTGTCATAATTTTATGCTTATTGGTGTTCATTAATATCATTGGTAACATTGCTTTGCAACACCAATCGAATATTCGTACTTTGAATATTCTTCACTTCGCACCCAATTTTTCATTTAAAACGACATGCTCTATCCTCTTATATATGTTGTGACAAATACACGCCGCAAAAACCTTATGGGTCAAATTTAAACTGACACGCCGCAAAAACTTTTTATAGTCAAAATGTATAAAAAAAAATGATAGAATAATTCTACATATAATTTAAAAAAACAAATCAACAATGAAACAAGATAACAAAGATCGATAATGAAATCGATCTATCTAGGCATCATCTTATTTCATTATAATTGTTTATTTAAATCATACGTAGAAAAATCCTATCATTTCTCTTCTACATACTATGAACGCAATAACAATTATAACTATATATTGCTTGCGTATATACTAGGATATCTCTTTGTTGAATATGAAACGATCAATTTCAAGAAATCAATCGAATCAGACAATTCATCATATGTTGTCAATTTATTAAAATTCAAAGATATTTTGAATTTAATATTATAAATGTAAATATGTACATTCAAGTAATATATACATTATATTATATGAACGCAATAGCAATTATAACCATTATTTTGCTTGCGTATATGTTAAGATATTTCTTTGTTGAATATGAAACGATCAATTTAATGAAATCAATCGAATCTGAAAATTCATCATATGTTGTCAATTTATTAAAATTCAAAGATATTTTGAATTTCATATTATAAATGTAATATATATATATATATATATATACATATATGTAATATATACATTATATTGTATTATATGAACGCAATAGCAATTATAACCATATTGCTTGCGTGTATATATATTAAGATATTTCTTTGTTGAACATGAAACGATCAATTTCAAGAAATCAATCGAATCAGAAAATTCAACTTATATACGATGATTCATATTAAAACGAATCATCAAGCAAAGGATGAGCTTCAGTGGATCGCAGTATGGCAGCTGCTCTACCACTTACAACACCTTGCCCGTTACAAAAGTCGTTTACAATTGATTCTAGGCATTGTCATTGTATTAAATAATGTTTTAATATGTAACTAGCGCGGCACCCAGGTGATAATTAATCCTCCCGGATTTGCTATGTTACAAATAACATTGGCATCATATATTCATTATCGTTTATAAATAAATATAAACTTTAAATGATTTAGAAGCCATACAATGCAATTGCCCCATTTTTATCATTGCAGTCCAGCACGGATACGACCTTAGAGGCGTTCAGGCATAATCCAACGGACGTAGCGTCATACCACTGTTCGCTCGAACAAGTATTGTGCCATTGGTCCGTACCTGCGGTTCCTCTCGTACTACGCAGGAATGCTGTCGCAACAAATTTGTCATTAGTAGGATAAAACTAACCTGTCTCACGACGGTCTAAACCCAGCTCACGTTCCCTTGCATGGGTGAACAATCCAACGCTTGGTGAATTTTGCTTCACAATGATAGGAAGAGCCGACATCGAAGGATCAAAAAGCGACGTCGCTATGAACGCTTGGCCGCCACAAGCCAGTTATCCCTATGGTAACTTTTCTGACACCTCTTGTTAAAAACTCTTTAAACCAAAAGGATCGATAGGCCGAGCTTTAGCTGTCTCTGTGTGTACTGAACACCGAGATCAAGTCAGCATTTGCCCTTTTGCTCTATGTGTGGTTTCTGTCCGCACTGAGCTGGCCTTGGGACACCTCCGTTATTATTTGAGAGATGTACCGCCCCAGTCAAACTCCCCACCTGGCAATGTCCTTGAATTGGATCATACCTGAGTGCTGGAGTTATACCAAATCTCAATTATAATTATAACATCGATAAGATGATATATTTTATTAAAATCTGTTTGCAATTATATAACAAACTCTTGATATTTTGATCAAGAAACTTGCATCAAGACCAAATACCATAAGATATATAAATATATCCGTATAATGGCTAGGAAATGATACATGCTCCATTTAATCAAGTAAGTAAGGAAACAATAAGAGTAGTGGTATTTCATTGGCGATATATGAATAAATTCATAAATCTCCCACTTATGCTACACCTCTTATGTCTCCTTACACTGCCAGACTAGAGTCAAGCTCAAAAGGGTCTTCTTTCCCCGCTAATTATTCCAAGCCCGTTCCCTTGGCTGTGGTTTCGCTAGATAGTAGATAGGGACAGATTCCTGTCGGTGCTTTACGTGAACACCTGCCGTGAAGGCTTAAGTTCACGGTGGGCCATCCCACACGGGGTCAATTTAAGCGTCGACCGGCGCCCATCGGATGAGCACGAAGTGCCATCTCCAGTACCAGATCTAAAGCCATGCGTAAGGACATGAGCTTACTCCTTGGTAGGGAGTCGAGGCCTATCTACACCTCTTGAGTTGAAAATACAACCCTAATGTCTCCCGCGAATTTGGGAACAACCACAACCACCGCGATGCTCCCACTAGGGGGCCTACCTCAATAGACAGGAGTGGCTGGATAGCATGAAAGCTATTCCAACCACTGGGCACCCTGTCTCCCGCGGTACCAGAATATAGCTTCTGGTGAAGCTTTGGCAACCGTGAAGGTCACTTCCAGTTGGGTTCCATACAACCCCGGACTGGCGGCCTAAGAGTGAGGGTAGAGGGGAGGGGGGAGGAAATAGGAATTTGGGAGGGGTGGAGCTGAAACGAAGAAGAGGGGGACAAAAATATTGGAGGAGCGTTCCAGCTCGAGAAATTCAAAATCCTACCAATTCCAACCCCGAAATTCAAAGATCAGAATCTTTAAAATTTGAAAATTTTAAAAATCCCGAAATCAAAAACTCGGAATTCGAAACTGCCAAGACTTTGAATTCCACATACCAACCTAATTACTCCTGCATAATCCTGCGCCTATCAAAGACCTTCTTTGCGAAACTACTCAAGCTGTGAACGTTTGAGATAGAGGAAAAAACCCCGCTCACGTCACAGCCGTCATCACCAAAAACAATACCCATCGATTCTAAATCCCTAAACTCTGAATAAGATGGGCACACGCACAGAACATGCACCCAATCTTCTAACGGCGAACCACAATGGCAACTTTCAACCTGGCTCAGGCCTCTCTTATGCAAAAATGCATTGAAAGACCCATGCCCAGTCAAAAGGAATCCTAAACTGAGACCAAAACTCAGCTCAGGATTCATGCCCATGAAGGAGACATCCTTCAGAAAGCTGTAAGTGACTCTGCCCTTATCAGATGCATCCCATCTAGATTGCCATCTAGACATGACGCATCCTTTAAGCAGAGCCTTACGCTCACTGTTAGACAGTCCTTCTATATCCCTAGGAGCGAACCAATCAAAACTACTAACCAACAGACCTCTTTTGATCTTAAAAGCCATACCCAGACGTATGACTTCCAAATCAAGAGGGGGTACACCAAGTAATACCTGCATGGCTTCAGTGGAAACCGTGCGGCATACTGGCAGACACCCCAAAATCGCCCTCCTCTGGCATTTTAAAATCTGATTCCGGCCTGTAACTGTCATAACTGTCTCGTACCATACTGACGCCCCAAATGTTGCACAAGCAACAAATAAGCCGTCATATATGATACGAGCAGCACGCCTGCTCAGCCCCCAATCAGATCTTAAGACGCGCCTAACCTGACTAACCACACTACACATTCGCTCATTCATGCGTAACAGATGAGGCGTGAATTTCATGCGCTCGCCCATGGTAATTCCCAGATATTTGACTTCCGTCACATATCTAAGACTCACCCCGTTCAAGCGCACCGTAGGAGGCCGCCTGACAGACAGGTTACCTTTCAGTAACATGGTGACAGACTTCTCCTCAGACACAGCCACACCCACACGCATGCCCCAATCATGCACCATTGGCATCACCAGCTCAGCCTTTCTTTCAAGTTCAGCTCGAGACTGACCTTGAAGAAGAATGAGCAGATCATCTGCGTAAGCGCAACACATGCAGTGCATGTTTAGTTGCTGTAACAGTGGATCCATCATAAGGTTCCATATAAATGGACCGCAGATAGATCCCTGTGGACAGCCACGCACTACATCAACACACACACTTTCACACACACCAACTACCCTAGCTTTTCTGTCAGAGAAATAACTTTTCCACAAGTTAATTTCTTGACAGCCAACTTCCCGCAATCTATCTATAACCCTATCCCAGCTCAAGTAATCAAAGGCACCTTTAAAATCGATAAAAATGCCAAGGATGTACTTGGAGCTGCTTTCCCCAACACAATTCCTAACGAAAGCCCACGCATCTTCTACACCTTTTCCTTTCTTGAAGCCAAACTGAACCGGAGACATTGGAGCAGTCATATCGCCCAAAAGCCTCTCCACCATTATCCTTTCCAGCACTTTTCCAAGCACTGGAAGTAAAGAGATTCCACGATAAGAGCGAGGATTAGTCCTCACCCTATCGGGAGATTTCAGGAGGACCATAACTCTGGCCTCCTTCCATCCATGGGGGAAATAGCTCTGCCTCACGCAGCTTCGATACAAGGAAACCAGGTATTCAGGATTAACCTTCCAGATGGTTTTCACCATCTCTCCAGTTATTCCATCAAAACCCGGTGACCTTTTGGATCGAATGAGCGATACGGACTGCTCCAACTCGCTTCTTGTAACTTCGGACGGAACGGACAAACTTTGAGTAACATCAGCCGTGAAGGCCCTATCATCCGATTCTCTCGGAAAAAATTCGTTTAACAATGCTCCTATACAATCCTTCCAAGTACAAATGAACCTATCACCCAAACGTAAACTGCTGAATTCACTCCTATTCGAACTCCTACAAATCCTATAAACTTGCCCCCACGGATCATCCCTATTGCTTGAAACAAACCTTTTCCAATCCCTCTCCTTAACTTGCAGAATCATTTTCTTGTATTCTGCTAAGCAACGTCTGAATTCAGTGACAGTCTGAGCCAAATTATCAGCGTTAGACACACGAGCGCGTTGGAATTTCTTCCTCAGCTTTCTCAATGTCCGTCGCTTCAAAGTTAGCTCGCGCGTCCACCAATTCACTCTTTTCCGATTTACCTTGCGGCTCCTCTCAAAGAGATCATCGTTAACGCGCCACACACACTCATTCAGAAACTCGATTTGCTGATCGGCATTCAAGAGCTCGTATTCATGCAGCGACATGGAAGTGAGCGCTGCACTCATATGAGCACCATAAATATTCCAATTAGCTCTTCGAGTGCACCATCGCTTAACATCTATACTTTCCCTAGCGACACTTTCTCTATTGACCATAACCTGTATCAGATTATGGTCACTTACCCCCTCTAATACCTCCCAACTACAACTAAGTGAGGAAATAGCTGCGGTATTGGCAAGAGTGACATCAATGTCACTTCTACCTCTACCAACCACTTCATAGGTATACATTTCGCTAGGCTCATTTATGGCTTGAACGCAATTTGCGATCATCCATTCGCTTAGCAGTTCACCTCTGCGTCGTTTTTCATGCTCGGACGTAGATCCGGTCATTTTACTAAACCACGCAGGGGAGACGGCATTAGCGTCTAAGCCAAGGAACAGCGGACTGCCGCCAGCAAGCAGCAGTACACTATTCATGTATTCTATAAAAGGCTCAATTCCCTCACTAAACTTACAATAAATGCTGGCAAAAAGAAATTTGCCAAACGTTCCCTCAACACTTACACATACACCACACTCATTGGAAAACACATTCATACACACCACATTCACATCACTAATTATGACAGCAGCATTGCATCTGGTATCGAGAAACACCCGCATATCGGCGGGCAAACCTCTTATACATCCCCCTGATGTATAAGGTTCCTGAACCAAAGCAATGCTGCTGCCCAATCTACGAAGCTCTTTCCCTAACTCGACCATTACACTATAGGAGCCCTGACAATTTTGTTGAAGAAACCTAATCATCCTAATGCCTTGAATTTATCCTCGCGACTACTGCAGCATAAACGGGGCAAGCTGGAGACATCATAAGATGCTCCGAAGGTCTACCTCTAAATGCACAGTCACGGCAATTCAATGCATTGATGCATTGACGAGCCCTGTGCCCTGACTTCCCGCATCTCCTGCAAATATCCTCCTTTGCCCTACACTCTGATACCCTATGATCCAATCCTAAGCATCGGAAGCAGCTGTTCACTACTTGAAATTCGCGAACACGGAAGGAGAAATGCTTAATGTAACAACGTTCCCTATCCAGCAAACACTGCATTGCCTGATGACTTCCCTCTAAAATAACGCTTACTGTTCCTTCAGTAGCAGTCCATGGTTTCCCTACCAACCTAACCTCCTTTTGGAATTCCTGACTTGACATTTTGTCCGCAAAGTTAAGTTCAAACAGATCTCTCATGAATTCTTCATGTGAGATCCTTGACTCCACCCTCTGCACTACTACCCTAGGACCTAATTTCTCGTTCGATCTAACCGATAAACCCAACTCATCGAACTTCTTGTTGGCAATTATCTTATCCCTTTCTCCCGTTGTGGGAGTACGGATAACGACGCCACCTCCCTTGATAGGCCTTACCTCATGAACCCTAACACCGAGAGTAGGCCCAACCGAGTTAACTACTTTTTTGACGATATCCGTAGTTGATTCGTCCGGCTTGGTGCTCTTAACAACCACCGACCACGTATCAACCGGTTTTTTAACCGGTACAGTAGCCGTTGGTGTCCCCACCAAACCAGGCGCAACAACAGAGGAGGCAACACGCGGAATTTCAACATATGGTTTACCTACGGTCTTTAGTACGTCAATCCGTCCTCTTAATCTTTCATTAGAACCCTGCAGTTTGTAAATTAACCCCTCTAGTTCTCCTACTACTTCTAGTATTTCCCGCCCTGTAGCAGGTTCAACTTTCCCATCAGCAATTACGCTGTTGAGAAGTCTGCTTTTTAACCTTTTAACCGTCCGTATTGTCCAGTCCGTGCTATCCACCTCCCCTCCCTCATACCTTTTTTCAGCAGCAGCGTGGTCATCAGCAGCAACAGCAGCAGCACCAACATCAGCAGTCGCAGACACGTCCTCCAAGTTTCCGTCTATTGATCCGCTCGTCCGCTCCAGCTCCTTTTTTTTCCTCCTCTCAGCCTTCTTCCTCCTCTTGGCCTCCTTGTTTGATGATGGGCTCGGGGGGGCGTCCATTTCAACAACCTGCTTTTTAACTGCAGGCATAACCGATTCTTCAGAAGAATCGGATGCCTCATCCAGCCTTTCAGCCCTCTTAGATCGCTTCATGATAGAAGGATCTCCAGCAACAACACACACACACAGAACAGACGCGGCTTATCGCGAGCAATAAACCGTACCGATACAAATAACGCAATCAAAATCGGAATTCCCAGATAATCGCAATCAACAGCACACTTAACGTGCACGGATAATCAAGATCTTCCGAGAACTCGATAATTATTGCTTTATTTTTCGCGTTTGCACTGAAAAGTGCACGTAGACCCGTAATTACGGGAAAAACCCAACACAAGGATGCGCGAGTAATTCAACCGTAATTTGGTTCGACCGATAACAAGCGAAGCAAGCGAAGCACACACAAAACGGAATATGCGATAACGCTAAGAAAGAGCGCAAAGCAACACACCGATAAAAATCACGCAAAAAAGAGACCGACGAAAACGCACAAAACGCAACGCCGATAAAAGGTTCGCACAAAAGAAACCACGTAAAAATCGCTTCGAAAAATTCGTAGACACCGAAAAATATAAAATTTTAGCGGAGCAACACAACCGTTCGAGATGAATGTCACAGAATGACTGAGTAGATAGGGACAGAGTGAATCTCGTTAATCCATTCATGCGCGTCACTAATTAGATGACGAGGCATTTGGCTACCTTAAGAGAGTCATAGTTACTCCCGCCGTTGACCCGCGCTTACTTGAATTTCTTCACGTTGACATTCAGAGCACTGGGCAGAAATCACATTGTGTCATCACCCGCTGGGGCCATCACAATGCTTTGTTTTAATTAGACAGTCGGATTCACCAAGTCCGTGCCAGTTCTGAATTGATTGTTAATTGATAATCGTTATAATTTAAAAGGAATACATCTTGCGATAGTTCCTTAAAAATTTTAGCAAGAAAGTTCCACAATTGGTTAAGTAAGCTACTATCCGGGGAACAAGATCCAAAGATCTTTATTTATCCAGAACGAGTACATAAACCATGTTATTGCTTCCCAATCAAGCCCGACTATCTCAATCTTCAGAGCCAATCCTTATCCCGAAGTTACGGATCTAATTTGCCGACTTCCCTTACCTACATTATTCTATCGACTAGAGACTCTTCACCTTGGAGACCAGCTGCGGATATCGGTACGGCCTGTTGAGAAGTTTGCGTGACCCCACCATAAATTTTCAAGGTCCGAGGAGAAAATATCGACACAACAGTAAATGTCATGCTCTTCTAGTCCATCTACCATATCTCTCTTCGAAAGACTTCCATGGTAGTACGACTATAAAACAGAAAAGAAAACTCTTCCGATACCTCTCGACGGCTTCTTTATGGTCGTTTCTGTTGCCAGGATGAGCATAAAGCCCATTTTTAATAACAAACGGATACTCAACAGGTTACGGAATTGGAACCGTATTCCCTTTCGTTCAAATATAATCAAGTGTTTAAATCTTAAATATATATACATATATATATATATATATTTTTTCATTATAACTTGAAAATTTTCAGCTTTCGCCTTGAACTTAGGACCGACTAACTCGTGATCAACCACTGTTCACACGAAACCCTTCTCCACTTCAGTCCTCCAAGGTCTCATTCGATTATTTGCTACTACCACCAAGATCTGTACCAATGGCGGCTCCATGCAGGCTCACGCCAAACACTTCTAAGCACACCATTGTACCCTCCTACTCACTAAAGTTTCAAAATTTATAATTCAATCGAAATTGAATATAAATCATTTACTTTAGCGGTAATGTATAGGTATACAACTTAAGCGCCATCCATTTTAAGGGCTAGTTGCTTCGGCATGTGAGTTGTTACACACTCCTTAGCGGATTACGACTTCCATGTCCACCGTCATGCTGTTTTTAGCAACTAACGCCTTTCATGGTATCTGCATGAGTTGTTAATTTGGGCACCGTAACATAACGTTTGGTTCATCCCACAGCGCCAGTTCTGCTTACCAAAAGTGGCCCACTGGGCGCAATATATCATAGCCTCTACCTTCATATCAAGAAAGGTGAGGTTCTTACCCATTTAAAGTTTGAGAATAGGTTAAGATCGTTTCGATCCTAAGGCCTCTAATCATTCGCTTTACCAGATAGGAATATTTTATATAATAATTAAATGCACCAGCTATCCTGAGAGAAACTTCGGAGGGAACCAGCTACTAGATGGTTCGATGAGTCTTACGCAGCTATACTCAATTCTGACAATCGATTTGCACGTCAGAACTGTTTCGGTCTTCCATCAGGGTTTCCCCTGACTTCAACCTGATCAAGTATAGATCACCATCTTTCGGGTCACAGCATAAATGCTGAAGGTACGCTCTAGTTAGAGGTATAAATAATATAAATATTATTATACATAACTGTATAGAACGCCCCGGGATTGAATTATTAATCTATAAATAGATTAAAAACTAATCCCATTTAAATAACATTTAAGTTAATTATGCCTTTGGGTTTAATAAACATAAATCCCAATGACTTGCACATATGTTAGACTCCTTGGTCCGTGTTTCAAGACGGGTCCCGAAGGTATCCTGAATCTATCGCATTGTTAATCGTATGAGTGCATGTAAAATATGCATAAGTAAATAAATACTCATGCCATTACAAAATTCATTAATGAATTTAAGCACTATACATATTATTCCAACTATCAACACTTTATCAAATCATAAGAATTTATTCGACATTAATACACAAAACAGTATATTAATTTGAATAAACATTAATCTTAATGATTCTATGATAAATATATATTTGTGTTAATAGATTACAATGTCCAAATATAGAAAAAATGCACACTATTCATATAATATGTTTAAAATATTATATTCATAATGTTGTATTTTCTATAATGGATATTCAGGTTCATCGGGCTTAACCTCTAAGCAGTTTCACGTACTATTTAACTCTCTATTCAGAGTTCTTTTCAACTTTCCCTCACGGTACTTGTTTACTATCGGTCTCATGGTTATATTTAGCTTTAGATGGAGTTTACCACCCACTTAGTGCTGCACTATCAAGCAACACGACTCTTTGGAATCATCTTCCAGTAATCATTAACGTTATACGGGCCTAGCACCCTCTATGGGTAAATGGCCTCATTTAAGAAGGACTTAAACCGTTAATTTCTCATACTAGATTATAGATGTTCCATACACTGCATCTCATATTTGTCCCAAAGACAAAATGACTTAGTGATGAACTGTTTTCTTTTCGCTCGCCGCTACTAAGAAAATCCTTGTTAGTTTCTTTTCCTCCCCTAATTAATATGCTTAAATTCAGGGGGTAGTCCCATATGAGTTGAGGTTGTATAAGAATTATTTTCCTATATAGGAAACATTTTAAACCTTCAGAATTAATAATTCATTATAATTGTATTGTTATATATAAATAAGAGGCAATTCTAGAAAAAAATTTATTTCTTTATGCTAGACATTCCTCAATATTTATATAAACTTATAAATATCAATCTGAGGTTAATTATTCATATATATTATGGATAAAAAATATATAAAAAATTTTATCCAATAATATAACATGTGCTTAAAGCATTCTTATTAAAATTATTAATAATAATAATAATAATTTTTTAATAAGAAACCAAGCAACTTCATTTATATATTCTTACAACCCTCAACCATATGTAGTCCAAGCAGTACATTTAAAATTAATTAAAGTACATGATAGCATGGACTGCGATATGCGTTCAAAATATCGATGTTCATGTGTCCTGCAGTTCACACGATGACGCACAGTTTGCTGCGTTCTTCATCGACCCATGAGCCAAGTGATCCACCGCTTAGAGTTTTAACAATTGAAAAAAATCCATTTCATATATAAATGAAATGTGTCACAAATATTTTTTGAAAGGTAAGGATTGTATAAATCCCCCTTTCAATATATGTACTATATATTGATTAAATATTGCTCATTGCGAATGTCTTAGTTTATATATATATTTATTATATATATATAAACATTAACTTATAGAAAATTAAAAATTTTCCTAAGTGCAATTTACTCAATATTCAATATATGTACTATATTGATTAAACATTGCTCATTGCGAATGTCTTAGTTTATATATATATTTATTATATATATAAACATTAACTTATAGAAAATTAAAAATTTTCCTAAGTGCAATTTA
>CAWZZZ010000273.1:72500-80000 GCA_963966595.1 Physocephala rufipes
CAGAATAATGTTATATATATTATTTTATATTCATTCATATATATATGTAATACAGAATAAGCCAAATATAAAGCTACATCTGTTATATATTCGTATATTATATATATATATATATTTATAAATATATATATATTGTATATACATATATATTACTTGCATCTCCAATTCATAATAAATATGTATTTACTATAAATACATATAACTATTTGTGATCTAAAATTAATAATTTCAGATTAATCACATATGTAACATATTTATATTATGATATCATGGATATTTATTTCATTTTATTTATTCATCTAAGCTAAGTAATTCTCAGCTTAGATCTAGAAACTATGAACGTAGAAGTAAAACGGCATCTGCCAATCTTACTTATATAGTAATCTGACACCTCTGTAACATATTTTTGTTCATATATATTGCGCAATTTGCTCATATAGCAAATTTTCTTGTATTGCCATTTTTCATTTAATATAGTGAATTTATTATCACTAATTATATGTATATATTTATATATATATATATATATATATATATGTATGTATATATTTATATATACAACAATCTTCATTACATGAAGATTTTTTTGAAATCATGACTTTTATCATGATTTTATGTTTATTGTTGGTTGATTAACATCATTGGTAACATTGCTATGCAAGACCAATTGAATATTCGTACTTTGAATATTCTTCATTTCCAGCCTTCATTTCATTTCATTTCGTTCGAACATTCGAACCATGCTCTGTTCCCTTATAAAGGTTGTGACGAATACACGCGGCAAATAATTCACTTTATTAATTCATCTATACCAAGCAATTCTCTGCTTAGATTTAGAAACTATAAAGGTAGAAGTAAAATGGCATCAGCCAATCTTACTTATATATACATCAATACGGACGTATAATTTCAATTATAGATTGCTCATAGAGCAAATTATCTTGTATCGCCATTTCGTTGTCACTCGAATCTCATACAATCATCATTTAATATAGTGAATTTATTATCACTATTTATAAGAATATTTATATATACGACTATATATAATATTGCCCATTCGTAATCAATCGTATATCTCTTATTATATTGGATAACATTCCATTTGCAAATCATATCAAAATCATTAGTACCTTCTTCAAATAAAGGCTTTTGAAATCATGACTTCTTCTATCACGATTTTGTGCTTACTGTTGGTTGATTAACAACATTATTGGTAACATATTGCTATGCAAGACCAATCGAATATTCATACCTTGAATATTCAACATCGTTTTCCAACCATCTTTTTCATTCATTTACCATGCTCTGTTCCCTTATAAAGGTTTTTAAACCAGCACCCGGGGAAAGATGTTTTGTTCGAAGTTTATTCAAACAAAATTTAATATAGTAAATTATTGTCACTGTTTATATGCATATTTACATATACGACAATATATATAACATTGTACATGCACCTCCAATCGCATTTTATTATATTGAAAATAATCAATTTTCAACATATATCAATCATTATAACTTCGCATGAAGCTTTTTGAAATCATGACTTTTAATCATAATTTTATGCTTATTGGTGTTCATTAATATCATTGGTAACATTGCTTTGCAACACCAATTGAATATTCGTACTTTGAATATTCTTCATTTCCCATCCATCTTCTTCATTCATTCACCACCCTATGTTCTCTTATAAAGGTTGTGACAAATGCACGCAACGAAAACCTTTTTTGGTCAAATTTATTCCAAATTTGATACAAACACTATTTAATATAGTGAATTAATATTCACTATTTATATATACGACAATATTTAACATCGTACACGCACCTCCAATCGTATTTTATTATATTGAAAACGTTCAATTTGCAACTTATATCAATCATTATACCTTCACATGAAGATATTTGAAATCATGACTTTTAATCATAATTTTATGCTTATTGGTGTTCATTAATATCATTGGTAACATTGCTTTGCAACACCAATTGAATATTCGTACTTTGAATATTCTTCATTTTCCAACCATCTTTCGCATTCATATATTTACCATGCGCTCTATTCCCTTATACAAGCATTATTTAATATAGTGAATTATTATTCACTATTTATATATACGACAATATTTAACATCGTACATGCACCTCCAATCGTATTTTATTATATTGAAAACGTTCAATTTGCAACTTATATCAATCATTATACCTTCACATGAAGATATTTGAAATCATGACTTTTGTCATAATTTTATGCTTATTGGTGTTCATTAATATCATTGGTAACATTGCTTTGCAACACCAATTGAATATTCGTACTTTGAATATTCTTCATTTCCCATCCATCTTCTTCATTCATTCATTCACCACCCTATGTTCTCTTATAAAGGTTGTGACAAATGCACGCAACGAAAACCTTTTTTGGTCAAATTTATTCCAAATTTGATACAAACACTATTTAATATAGTGAATTAATATTCACTATTTATATATACGACAATATTTAACATCGTACATGCACCTCCAACCGTATTTTATTATATTGAAAACGTTCAATTTGCAACTTATATCAATCATTATACCTTCACATGAAGATATTTGAAATCATGACTTTTGTCATAATTTTATGCTTATTGGTGTTCATTAATATCATTGGTAACATTGCTTTGCAACACCAATTGAATATTCGTACTTTGAATATTCTTCATTTTCCAACCATCTTTCGCATTCATATATTTACCATGCGCTCTATTCCCTTATACAAGCATTATTTAATATAGTGAATTATTATTCACTATTTATATCTATATTTATATATACGATAATATTTAACATCGTACATGCACCTCCAATCGTATTTTATTATATTGAAAACGTTCAATTTGCAACTTATATCAATCATTATACCTTCACATGAAGATATTTGAAATCATGACTTTTGTCATAATTTTATGCTTATTGGTGTTCATTAATATCATTGGTAACATTTCTTTGCAACACCAATCGAATATTCGTACTTTGAATATTCTTCATTTTCCAACCATCTTTCGCATTCATATATTTACCATGCGCTCTATTCCCTTATACAAGCATTATTTAATATAGTGAATTATTATTCACTATTTATATCTATATTTATATATACGATAATATTTAACATCGTACATGCACCTCCAATCGAATTTTATTACATTGAAAACGTTCAATTTGCAACTTATATCAATCATTATACCTTCACATGAAGATATTTGAAATCATGACTTTTGTCATAATTTTATGCTTATTGGTGTTCATTAATATCATTGGTAACATTGCTTTGCAACACCAATCGAATATTCGTACTTTGAATATTCTTCACTTCGCACCCAATTTTTCATTTAAAACGACATGCTCTATCCTCTTATATATGTTGTGACAAATACACGCCGCAAAAACCTTATGGGTCAAATTTAAACTGACACGCCGCAAAAACTTTTTATAGTCAAAATGTATAAAAAAAAATGATAGAATAATTCTACATATAATTTAAAAAAACAAATCAACAATGAAACAAGATAACAAAGATCGATAATGAAATCGATCTATCTAGGCATCATCTTATTTCATTATAATTGTTTATTTAAATCATACGTAGAAAAATCCTATCATTTCTCTTCTACATACTATGAACGCAATAACAATTATAACTATATATTGCTTGCGTATATACTAGGATATCTCTTTGTTGAATATGAAACGATCAATTTCAAGAAATCAATCGAATCAGACAATTCATCATATGTTGTCAATTTATTAAAATTCAAAGATATTTTGAATTTAATATTATAAATGTAAATATGTACATTCAAGTAATATATACATTATATTATATGAACGCAATAGCAATTATAACCATTATTTTGCTTGCGTATATGTTAAGATATTTCTTTGTTGAATATGAAACGATCAATTTAATGAAATCAATCGAATCTGAAAATTCATCATATGTTGTCAATTTATTAAAATTCAAAGATATTTTGAATTTCATATTATAAATGTAATATATATATATATATATATATACATATATGTAATATATACATTATATTGTATTATATGAACGCAATAGCAATTATAACCATATTGCTTGCGTGTATATATATTAAGATATTTCTTTGTTGAACATGAAACGATCAATTTCAAGAAATCAATCGAATCAGAAAATTCAACTTATATACGATGATTCATATTAAAACGAATCATCAAGCAAAGGATGAGCTTCAGTGGATCGCAGTATGGCAGCTGCTCTACCACTTACAACACCTTGCCCGTTACAAAAGTCGTTTACAATTGATTCTAGGCATTGTCATTGTATTAAATAATGTTTTAATATGTAACTAGCGCGGCACCCAGGTGATAATTAATCCTCCCGGATTTGCTATGTTACAAATAACATTGGCATCATATATTCATTATCGTTTATAAATAAATATAAACTTTAAATGATTTAGAAGCCATACAATGCAATTGCCCCATTTTTATCATTGCAGTCCAGCACGGATACGACCTTAGAGGCGTTCAGGCATAATCCAACGGACGTAGCGTCATACCACTGTTCGCTCGAACAAGTATTGTGCCATTGGTCCGTACCTGCGGTTCCTCTCGTACTACGCAGGAATGCTGTCGCAACAAATTTGTCATTAGTAGGATAAAACTAACCTGTCTCACGACGGTCTAAACCCAGCTCACGTTCCCTTGCATGGGTGAACAATCCAACGCTTGGTGAATTTTGCTTCACAATGATAGGAAGAGCCGACATCGAAGGATCAAAAAGCGACGTCGCTATGAACGCTTGGCCGCCACAAGCCAGTTATCCCTATGGTAACTTTTCTGACACCTCTTGTTAAAAACTCTTTAAACCAAAAGGATCGATAGGCCGAGCTTTAGCTGTCTCTGTGTGTACTGAACACCGAGATCAAGTCAGCATTTGCCCTTTTGCTCTATGTGTGGTTTCTGTCCGCACTGAGCTGGCCTTGGGACACCTCCGTTATTATTTGAGAGATGTACCGCCCCAGTCAAACTCCCCACCTGGCAATGTCCTTGAATTGGATCATACCTGAGTGCTGGAGTTATACCAAATCTCAATTATAATTATAACATCGATAAGATGATATATTTTATTAAAATCTGTTTGCAATTATATAACAAACTCTTGATATTTTGATCAAGAAACTTGCATCAAGACCAAATACCATAAGATATATAAATATATCCGTATAATGGCTAGGAAATGATACATGCTCCATTTAATCAAGTAAGTAAGGAAACAATAAGAGTAGTGGTATTTCATTGGCGATATATGAATAAATTCATAAATCTCCCACTTATGCTACACCTCTTATGTCTCCTTACACTGCCAGACTAGAGTCAAGCTCAAAAGGGTCTTCTTTCCCCGCTAATTATTCCAAGCCCGTTCCCTTGGCTGTGGTTTCGCTAGATAGTAGATAGGGACAGAGTGAATCTCGTTAATCCATTCATGCGCGTCACTAATTAGATGACGAGGCATTTGGCTACCTTAAGAGAGTCATAGTTACTCCCGCCGTTGACCCGCGCTTACTTGAATTTCTTCACGTTGACATTCAGAGCACTGGGCAGAAATCACATTGTGTCATCACCCGCTGGGGCCATCACAATGCTTTGTTTTAATTAGACAGTCGGATTCACCAAGTCCGTGCCAGTTCTGAATTGATTGTTAATTGATAATCGTTATAATTTAAAAGGAATACATCTTGCGATAGTTCCTTAAAAATTTTAGCAAGAAAGTTCCACAATTGGTTAAGTAAGCTACTATCCGGGGAACAAGATCCAAAGATCTTTATTTATCCAGAACGAGTACATAAACCATGTTATTGCTTCCCAATCAAGCCCGACTATCTCAATCTTCAGAGCCAATCCTTATCCCGAAGTTACGGATCTAATTTGCCGACTTCCCTTACCTACATTATTCTATCGACTAGAGACTCTTCACCTTGGAGACCAGCTGCGGATATCGGTACGGCCTGTTGAGAAGTTTGCGTGACCCCACCATAAATTTTCAAGGTCCGAGGAGAAAATATCGACACAACAGTAAATGTCATGCTCTTCTAGTCCATCTACCATATCTCTCTTCGAAAGACTTCCATGGTAGTACGACTATAAAACAGAAAAGAAAACTCTTCCGATACCTCTCGACGGCTTCTTTATGGTCGTTTCTGTTGCCAGGATGAGCATAAAGCCCATTTTTAATAACAAACGGATACTCAACAGGTTACGGAATTGGAACCGTATTCCCTTTCGTTCAAATATAATCAAGTGTTTAAATCTTAAATATATATACATATATATATATATATATATTTTTTCATTATAACTTGAAAATTTTCAGCTTTCGCCTTGAACTTAGGACCGACTAACTCGTGATCAACCACTGTTCACACGAAACCCTTCTCCACTTCAGTCCTCCAAGGTCTCATTCGATTATTTGCTACTACCACCAAGATCTGTACCAATGGCGGCTCCATGCAGGCTCACGCCAAACACTTCTAAGCACACCATTGTACCCTCCTACTCACTAAAGTTTCAAAATTTATAATTCAATCGAAATTGAATATAAATCATTTACTTTAGCGGTAATGTATAGGTATACAACTTAAGCGCCATCCATTTTAAGGGCTAGTTGCTTCGGCATGTGAGTTGTTACACACTCCTTAGCGGATTACGACTTCCATGTCCACCGTCATGCTGTTTTTAGCAACTAACGCCTTTCATGGTATCTGCATGAGTTGTTAATTTGGGCACCGTAACATAACGTTTGGTTCATCCCACAGCGCCAGTTCTGCTTACCAAAAGTGGCCCACTGGGCGCAATATATCATAGCCTCTACCTTCATATCAAGAAAGGTGAGGTTCTTACCCATTTAAAGTTTGAGAATAGGTTAAGATCGTTTCGATCCTAAGGCCTCTAATCATTCGCTTTACCAGATAGGAATATTTTATATAATAATTAAATGCACCAGCTATCCTGAGAGAAACTTCGGAGGGAACCAGCTACTAGATGGTTCGATGAGTCTTACGCAGCTATACTCAATTCTGACAATCGATTTGCACGTCAGAACTGTTTCGGTCTTCCATCAGGGTTTCCCCTGACTTCAACCTGATCAAGTATAGATCACCATCTTTCGGGTCACAGCATAAATGCTGAAGGTACGCTCTAGTTAGAGGTATAAATAATATAAATATTATTATACATAACTGTATAGAACGCCCCGGGATTGAATTATTAATCTATAAATAGATTAAAAACTAATCCCATTTAAATAACATTTAAGTTAATTATGCCTTTGGGTTTAATAAACATAAATCCCAATGACTTGCACATATGTTAGACTCCTTGGTCCGTGTTTCAAGACGGGTCCCGAAGGTATCCTGAATCTATCGCATTGTTAATCGTATGAGTGCATGTAAAATATGCATAAGTAAATAAATACTCATGC
>CAWZZZ010000273.1:85000-97500 GCA_963966595.1 Physocephala rufipes
CCATTTCGTTGTCACTCGAATCTCATACAATCATCATTTAATATAGTGAATTTATTATCACTATTTATAAGAATATTTATATATACGACTATATATAATATTGCCCATTCGTAATCAATCGTATATCTCTTATTATATTGGATAACATTCCATTTGCAAATCATATCAAAATCATTAGTACCTTCTTCAAATAAAGGCTTTTGAAATCATGACTTCTTCTATCACGATTTTGTGCTTACTGTTGGTTGATTAACAACATTATTGGTAACATATTGCTATGCAAGACCAATCGAATATTCATACCTTGAATATTCAACATCGTTTTCCAACCATCTTTTTCATTCATTTACCATGCTCTGTTCCCTTATAAAGGTTTTTAAACCAGCACCCGGGGAAAGATGTTTTGTTCGAAGTTTATTCAAACAAAATTTAATATAGTAAATTATTGTCACTGTTTATATGCATATTTACATATACGACAATATATATAACATTGTACATGCACCTCCAATCGCATTTTATTATATTGAAAATAATCAATTTTCAACATATATCAATCATTATAACTTCGCATGAAGCTTTTTGAAATCATGACTTTTAATCATAATTTTATGCTTATTGGTGTTCATTAATATCATTGGTAACATTGCTTTGCAACACCAATTGAATATTCGTACTTTGAATATTCTTCATTTCCCATCCATCTTCTTCATTCATTCACCACCCTATGTTCTCTTATAAAGGTTGTGACAAATGCACGCAACGAAAACCTTTTTTGGTCAAATTTATTCCAAATTTGATACAAACACTATTTAATATAGTGAATTAATATTCACTATTTATATATACGACAATATTTAACATCGTACACGCACCTCCAATCGTATTTTATTATATTGAAAACGTTCAATTTGCAACTTATATCAATCATTATACCTTCACATGAAGATATTTGAAATCATGACTTTTAATCATAATTTTATGCTTATTGGTGTTCATTAATATCATTGGTAACATTGCTTTGCAACACCAATTGAATATTCGTACTTTGAATATTCTTCATTTTCCAACCATCTTTCGCATTCATATATTTACCATGCGCTCTATTCCCTTATACAAGCATTATTTAATATAGTGAATTATTATTCACTATTTATATATACGACAATATTTAACATCGTACATGCACCTCCAATCGTATTTTATTATATTGAAAACGTTCAATTTGCAACTTATATCAATCATTATACCTTCACATGAAGATATTTGAAATCATGACTTTTGTCATAATTTTATGCTTATTGGTGTTCATTAATATCATTGGTAACATTGCTTTGCAACACCAATTGAATATTCGTACTTTGAATATTCTTCATTTCCCATCCATCTTCTTCATTCATTCATTCACCACCCTATGTTCTCTTATAAAGGTTGTGACAAATGCACGCAACGAAAACCTTTTTTGGTCAAATTTATTCCAAATTTGATACAAACACTATTTAATATAGTGAATTAATATTCACTATTTATATATACGACAATATTTAACATCGTACATGCACCTCCAACCGTATTTTATTATATTGAAAACGTTCAATTTGCAACTTATATCAATCATTATACCTTCACATGAAGATATTTGAAATCATGACTTTTGTCATAATTTTATGCTTATTGGTGTTCATTAATATCATTGGTAACATTGCTTTGCAACACCAATTGAATATTCGTACTTTGAATATTCTTCATTTTCCAACCATCTTTCGCATTCATATATTTACCATGCGCTCTATTCCCTTATACAAGCATTATTTAATATAGTGAATTATTATTCACTATTTATATCTATATTTATATATACGATAATATTTAACATCGTACATGCACCTCCAATCGTATTTTATTATATTGAAAACGTTCAATTTGCAACTTATATCAATCATTATACCTTCACATGAAGATATTTGAAATCATGACTTTTGTCATAATTTTATGCTTATTGGTGTTCATTAATATCATTGGTAACATTTCTTTGCAACACCAATCGAATATTCGTACTTTGAATATTCTTCATTTTCCAACCATCTTTCGCATTCATATATTTACCATGCGCTCTATTCCCTTATACAAGCATTATTTAATATAGTGAATTATTATTCACTATTTATATCTATATTTATATATACGATAATATTTAACATCGTACATGCACCTCCAATCGAATTTTATTACATTGAAAACGTTCAATTTGCAACTTATATCAATCATTATACCTTCACATGAAGATATTTGAAATCATGACTTTTGTCATAATTTTATGCTTATTGGTGTTCATTAATATCATTGGTAACATTGCTTTGCAACACCAATCGAATATTCGTACTTTGAATATTCTTCACTTCGCACCCAATTTTTCATTTAAAACGACATGCTCTATCCTCTTATATATGTTGTGACAAATACACGCCGCAAAAACCTTATGGGTCAAATTTAAACTGACACGCCGCAAAAACTTTTTATAGTCAAAATGTATAAAAAAAAATGATAGAATAATTCTACATATAATTTAAAAAAACAAATCAACAATGAAACAAGATAACAAAGATCGATAATGAAATCGATCTATCTAGGCATCATCTTATTTCATTATAATTGTTTATTTAAATCATACGTAGAAAAATCCTATCATTTCTCTTCTACATACTATGAACGCAATAACAATTATAACTATATATTGCTTGCGTATATACTAGGATATCTCTTTGTTGAATATGAAACGATCAATTTCAAGAAATCAATCGAATCAGACAATTCATCATATGTTGTCAATTTATTAAAATTCAAAGATATTTTGAATTTAATATTATAAATGTAAATATGTACATTCAAGTAATATATACATTATATTATATGAACGCAATAGCAATTATAACCATTATTTTGCTTGCGTATATGTTAAGATATTTCTTTGTTGAATATGAAACGATCAATTTAATGAAATCAATCGAATCTGAAAATTCATCATATGTTGTCAATTTATTAAAATTCAAAGATATTTTGAATTTCATATTATAAATGTAATATATATATATATATATATATATACATATATGTAATATATACATTATATTGTATTATATGAACGCAATAGCAATTATAACCATATTGCTTGCGTGTATATATATTAAGATATTTCTTTGTTGAACATGAAACGATCAATTTCAAGAAATCAATCGAATCAGAAAATTCAACTTATATACGATGATTCATATTAAAACGAATCATCAAGCAAAGGATGAGCTTCAGTGGATCGCAGTATGGCAGCTGCTCTACCACTTACAACACCTTGCCCGTTACAAAAGTCGTTTACAATTGATTCTAGGCATTGTCATTGTATTAAATAATGTTTTAATATGTAACTAGCGCGGCACCCAGGTGATAATTAATCCTCCCGGATTTGCTATGTTACAAATAACATTGGCATCATATATTCATTATCGTTTATAAATAAATATAAACTTTAAATGATTTAGAAGCCATACAATGCAATTGCCCCATTTTTATCATTGCAGTCCAGCACGGATACGACCTTAGAGGCGTTCAGGCATAATCCAACGGACGTAGCGTCATACCACTGTTCGCTCGAACAAGTATTGTGCCATTGGTCCGTACCTGCGGTTCCTCTCGTACTACGCAGGAATGCTGTCGCAACAAATTTGTCATTAGTAGGATAAAACTAACCTGTCTCACGACGGTCTAAACCCAGCTCACGTTCCCTTGCATGGGTGAACAATCCAACGCTTGGTGAATTTTGCTTCACAATGATAGGAAGAGCCGACATCGAAGGATCAAAAAGCGACGTCGCTATGAACGCTTGGCCGCCACAAGCCAGTTATCCCTATGGTAACTTTTCTGACACCTCTTGTTAAAAACTCTTTAAACCAAAAGGATCGATAGGCCGAGCTTTAGCTGTCTCTGTGTGTACTGAACACCGAGATCAAGTCAGCATTTGCCCTTTTGCTCTATGTGTGGTTTCTGTCCGCACTGAGCTGGCCTTGGGACACCTCCGTTATTATTTGAGAGATGTACCGCCCCAGTCAAACTCCCCACCTGGCAATGTCCTTGAATTGGATCATACCTGAGTGCTGGAGTTATACCAAATCTCAATTATAATTATAACATCGATAAGATGATATATTTTATTAAAATCTGTTTGCAATTATATAACAAACTCTTGATATTTTGATCAAGAAACTTGCATCAAGACCAAATACCATAAGATATATAAATATATCCGTATAATGGCTAGGAAATGATACATGCTCCATTTAATCAAGTAAGTAAGGAAACAATAAGAGTAGTGGTATTTCATTGGCGATATATGAATAAATTCATAAATCTCCCACTTATGCTACACCTCTTATGTCTCCTTACACTGCCAGACTAGAGTCAAGCTCAAAAGGGTCTTCTTTCCCCGCTAATTATTCCAAGCCCGTTCCCTTGGCTGTGGTTTCGCTAGATAGTAGATAGGGACAGATTCCTGTCGGTGCTTTACGTGAACACCTGCCGTGAAGGCTTAAGTTCACGGTGGGCCATCCCACACGGGGTCAATTTAAGCGTCGACCGGCGCCCATCGGATGAGCACGAAGTGCCATCTTCCAGTACCAGATCTAAAGCCATGCGTAAGGACATGAGCTTACTCCTTGGTAGGGAGTCGAGGCCTATCTACACCTCTTGGGTTGAAAATACAACCTTATGTCTCCCGCGAATTTGGGAACAACCACAACCACCGCGATGCTCCCACTAGGGGGCCTACCTCAATAGACAGGAGTGGCTGGATAGCATGAAAGCTATTCCAACCACTGGGCACCCTGTCTCCCGCGGTACCAGAATATAGCTTCTGGTGAAGCTTTGGCAACCGTGAAGGTCACTTCCAGTTGGGTTCCATACAACCCCGGACTGGCGGCCTAAGAAGGGGGAATGGGGGAGGGGGAAGGAAATAGGAATTGGGAGGGGTGGAGCTGAAACGAAGAAGAGGGGGACAAAAATAATGGCGGAGCGTTTCAGCTCATGAATTCAAACCTTTCGAAATCTAAACTTCAATATTCAAGGATTCAAAATCTTAGAATTTGGAGATTCCAAAATTTTAAAACCGAAATTCAAAGCTCAAACTCCGAAAGCCTTGAATTCATTCAAAACCTACCTAAACTCCTACATATACCTACGCCTATCAAAAACCTTCTTTGCAAAACTACTCAAGCTGTGAACGTTTGAGATAGAGGAAAATACCCCGCTCACGTCACAGCCGTCATCACCAAAGACAATACCCATCGATTCTAAATCCCTAAACTCTGAATAAGATGGGCACACGCACAGAACATGCACCCAATCTTCTAACGGCGAACCACAATGGCAACTTTCAACCTGGCTCAGGCCTCTCTTATGCAAAAATGCATTGAAAGACCCATGCCCAGTCAAAAGGAATCCTAAACTGAGACCAAAACTCAGCTCAGGATTCATGCCCATGAAGGAGACATCCTTCAGAAAGCTGTAAGTGACTCTGCCCTTATCAGACGTATCCCATCTAGATTGCCATCTAGACATGACGCATCCTTTAAGCAGAGCCTTACGCTCACTGTTAGACAGTCCTTCTATATCCCTAGGAGCGAACCAATCCATACTACTATCCAACAAACCTCTTTTGATCTTGAAGCCCATACCCAGACGTATGACTTCCAAATCAAGAGGGGGTACACCAAGTAATACCTGCATGGCTTCGGTAGAAACCGTGCGGCACACTGGTAAACACCCCAAGATCGCCCTTCTCTGGCATTTTAAAATCTGGTTGCGACCTGCAACAGTCATAACTGTTTCGTACCATACTGATGCTCCAAATGTTGCACAAGCAACAAATAAGCCGTCATATATGACGCGAACAGCACGCCTGCTCAGCCCCCAATCAGACCTTAAAACGCGCCTAACCTGACCAACCACACTACACATACGCTCATTCATACGTAACAAATGAGGCATGAACCTCATTCGCTCACTCATAGTAATTCCCAGATACTTGACTTCCGTCACATATCTGAGACTTACCCCATTCATACGCACCGTAGGAGGCCGTCTGACCGATAAACTACCTTTAAGTAGCATCATGACAGACTTTTCCTCGGACACAGACACACCGACAGATTCACCCCATTCATGCACTATTGGCATCACCAGCTCAGCCTTTCTTTCAAGTTCAGCACGAGACTGACCTGGAAGAAGGATGAGCAGATCATCTGCGTAAGCGCAACACATGCAGTGCGTGTTTAGTTGCTGTAACAGAGGATCCATCATTAGGTTCCATATAAATGGACCGCAGATAGATCCCTGTGGACAACCACGCACTACATCAACACACACACTTCCACACAGACCAACTACCCTAGCTTTTCTGTCAGAGAAATAACTTTTCCACAAGTTAATTTCTTGACAGCCAACTTCCCGCAATCTACCTATAACCCTATCCCAGCTCAAGTAATCAAAAGCACCTTTAAAATCAATAAAGATGCCAAGAATATACTTAGAGCTGCTTCCCCCAACACAATTTCTGACATAAGCCCACGCATCTTCTACCCCTTTTCCTTTCTTGAAGCCAAACTGAACCGGAGACATTGGAACAGTCATATCGCCCAAAAGCCTCTCCACCATTATCCTTTCCAGTACTTTTCCAAGCACCGGAAGTAAACAGATTCCACGATAAGAGCGAGGATTAGTCCTCACCTTATCGGGAGATTTCAGAAGGACCATAACTCGGGCCTCCTTCCATCCATGGGGGAAATAGCTTTGCCTCACGCAGCTTCGATACAGGGACACCAAGTATTCAGGATTAACCTTCCAGATGGTTTTCACCATCTCTCCAGTTATTCCATCAAACCCCGGTGACCTTTTGGATCGAATAAGCGATACGGCCTGCTCCAATTCGCTTCTTGTAACCTCGGACGGAACGGACAAATCTTGGGAAACTTCAGCCGTGAAGGCTCTATCCTCCGATTCTCTCGGAAAGAATTCATTTAGTAAAGCTCCTACACAATCCTTCCAACTATAGATGAACCTATCACCCAAAAGTAAACTGCTAATTTCACTCCTATTTGAACTCCTACAAATCCTATACACTTGGCCCCATGGATCATCCCTATTACTTGAAACGAACCTTTTCCAGTCATTCTCCTTAACTTGCAGAATCATTCTCTTGTATTCTGCTAAGCAATGTCTGAAATCAGTGACAGTCTGAGCCAAATTATCTGCGTTAGACCTGCGAGCGCGTTGGAATTTCTTCCTCAGCTTTCTCAATGTCCGTCGCTTCAAAGTTAGCTCGCGCGTCCACCAATTCACTCTTTTTCGATTCACCTTGCAGCTCCTCTCAAAGAGATCATCGTTTACGCGCCACACACACTCATTCAGAAACTCGATTTGCTGATCGGCATTCAAGAGCTCGTATTCATGCAGCGACATGGAAGTGAGCGCTGCACTCATATGAGCACCATAAATATTCCAATTAGCTCTTCGAGTGCACCATCGCTTAACATCTATACTTTCCCTAGCGACACTTTCTCTATTGACCGTAACCTGTATCAGATTATGGTCACTTACCCCCTCTAATACCTCCCAACGACAACTAAATGAGGAAACTGCTGCGGTATTGGCAAGAGTGACATCAATGTCACTTCTACCTCTACCAACCACTTCATATGTATACATTTCGCTAGGCTCATTTATGGCTTGAACGCAATTTGCGATCATCCATTCGCTTAGCAGTTCTCCTCTGCGTCGTTTTTCATGCTCGGACGTAGATCCGGTCATTTTACTAAACCACGCAGGAGAGACGGCATTAGCGTCTAAGCCAAGGAACAGCGGTCTGCTGCCAGCAAGCAACAGCACACTGTCCATGTATTCTATGAATGGCTCAATTCCCTCACTAAATTTGCAATAAATACTAGCTAAGAGAATCTTCCCAAAATTTCCCTCAACACTAACACATACACCACAATCATTGGAAAACACATTCATGCACACCACATTCACATCACTAACTATGACAGCAGCATTGCATCTGGTATCGAGAAACACCCGCATATCGGCGGGCAACCCTCTTATACATCCCCCTGATGTATAAGGTTCCTGAACCAATGCAATACTGCTGCCCAATCTACGAAGCTCTTTCCCTAATTCGACCATTACACTATATGAACCCTGACAATTCTGTTGAAGAAACCTAATCATCCTAATGTCGTGAATTTATCCTCGCGACCACTGCAGCATAAACGGGACAAGCTGGAGACATCATAAGATGCTCCGAAGGCCTACCTCTAAATGCACAGTCACGGCAATTCAATGCATTGACGCATTGGCGAGCCCTGTGCCCTGCCTTACCACATCTCCTGCAAACATCCTCCTTTAACCTACATTCTGAGACCCTATGATCCAAACCTAAGCATCGGAAGCAGCTGTTCACTACTTGGAATTCGCGAACACGGAAGGAAAAATGCTTTATATAGCAACGTTCCCTATCCAACAAACACTGCATTGCCTGACAACTTCCCTCTAAGATAACACTTACGGTACCTTCAGTAACAGTCCATGGTTTCCCTACCAATCTAACCTCTTTTTCGAATTCCTGTCTTGTCAATTTGTCAGCAAAGTTGAGTTCAAAAAGATCTCTCATGAACTCTTCATGTGAGATCCTTGACTCAACCCTTTGCACTACCACCCGTGGACCTAACCGCTCATTTGTCCTAACCGATAACCCTAATTCGTCGAATTTCTTATTGGCTATTATCCGATCCCTTTCTCCCGTCGTGGGAGTACGGATAACGACGCCCCCTCCCTTGATAGGTTTCACTTCGTGAACCCTAACACCAAGTGTAGGCCCTACCGAGTTAACCACTTTTTGGACGATATCTTTAGTTGATTCGTCCGGCCTGGTGCTTTTAACAACCACCGACCACGTATCAACCGGTTTTTTAACCGGTAAGGTAGCCGTTGGTGTCCTCACCAAGCCAGGCGCATCAACAGAAGAGGCAACTCGCGGAGATTCCGAACATGGTTTACCTACGGTCTTCAATACATCGATACGTCCCCTTAACCTCTCGTTTGATCCCTGTAATTTAAAAATAACCCCCTCTAACTCTCCTACTATCTCCAATATTTCCCGCCCTGTAGCAGGTTCAACCTTCCCATCAGCAATTACGCTGTTGAGAAGCCTGCTTTTTAAACCTTTAACTGTCCGTATTGTCCAGTCCGAACTATCCACCTCCCCTCCCTCATACCTCTTGGAAGCAGCAGTATGGCCATCAGCAGTAACAGCAGTAGCAGCAGCACCAACATCAGCAGCCGCAGACACAACATCCGATTTTCCGCTTACCTCATCCGTTGTCCCGCTCATCAGCTCCAGTTCCTTCTTCTTCCTCCTCTCCGCCTTCTTCCTCCTCTTGGCCTCCTTGTTAGATGCTGGGCTTATGGGGGCGTCTGCTTCCACAACCTGCTTCTTAATTGCAGGCATGACCGATTCTTCGGAAGAATCGGATGCCTCATCCATTCTCTCAGTCCTTTTAGACCGCTTCATAACAGAAGGATCTGCAGCAACAACACACACACGCACAAAACAGACGCGGCTTATCGCGAGCAATAAACCGTACCGTATAAAAACAATAAAAAATCAGAATTCCCAGATAATCACAATCAACAGCGCACTTAAAGTACACAGATAATTAGATCTTCCGAGAATTTATGATCACTATTGCTTTATTCGCCTTGCACTGAAAAGTGCACGTAGACCCGTAATTACGGGAAAAACCCAACACAAGGATGCGCGAGTAATTCAACCGTAATTAGGTTCAACCGATAGCCAGCGAAACACACACAAAGCGGAATATGCAATAACGCTGCGAAGGAGCGCAAAGCACAAACACCGATAAATATCGCGCAAAACAAAGATCGACGAATACGCACAAAACGAAAACGCCGACGAAGGTTCGCACAAAGAAAACACCAAAAATATCGCTTCGAAAAGATTTAGCAAACACCGACAAATATGAATATTTACCGGAGCAAACACGACCGTTCGATTCGACTGTCACAAATGGACTCAGTAGATAGGGACAGAGTGAATCTCGTTAATCCATTCATGCGCGTCACTAATTAGATGACGAGGCATTTGGCTACCTTAAGAGAGTCATAGTTACTCCCGCCGTTGACCCGCGCTTACTTGAATTTCTTCACGTTGACATTCAGAGCACTGGGCAGAAATCACATTGTGTCATCACCCGCTGGGGCCATCACAATGCTTTGTTTTAATTAGACAGTCGGATTCACCAAGTCCGTGCCAGTTCTGAATTGATTGTTAATTGATAATCGTTATAATTTAAAAGGAATACATCTTGCGATAGTTCCTTAAAAATTTTAGCAAGAAAGTTCCACAATTGGTTAAGTAAGCTACTATCCGGGGAACAAGATCCAAAGATCTTTATTTATCCAGAACGAGTACATAAACCATGTTATTGCTTCCCAATCAAGCCCGACTATCTCAATCTTCAGAGCCAATCCTTATCCCGAAGTTACGGATCTAATTTGCCGACTTCCCTTACCTACATTATTCTATCGACTAGAGACTCTTCACCTTGGAGACCAGCTGCGGATATCGGTACGGCCTGTTGAGAAGTTTGCGTGACCCCACCATAAATTTTCAAGGTCCGAGGAGAAAATATCGACACAACAGTAAATGTCATGCTCTTCTAGTCCATCTACCATATCTCTCTTCGAAAGACTTCCATGGTAGTACGACTATAAAACAGAAAAGAAAACTCTTCCGATACCTCTCGACGGCTTCTTTATGGTCGTTTCTGTTGCCAGGATGAGCATAAAGCCCATTTTTAATAACAAACGGATACTCAACAGGTTACGGAATTGGAACCGTATTCCCTTTCGTTCAAATATAATCAAGTGTTTAAATCTTAAATATATATACATATATATATATATATATATTTTTTCATTATAACTTGAAAATTTTCAGCTTTCGCCTTGAACTTAGGACCGACTAACTCGTGATCAACCACTGTTCACACGAAACCCTTCTCCACTTCAGTCCTCCAAGGTCTCATTCGATTATTTGCTACTACCACCAAGATCTGTACCAATGGCGGCTCCATGCAGGCTCACGCCAAACACTTCTAAGCACACCATTGTACCCTCCTACTCACTAAAGTTTCAAAATTTATAATTCAATCGAAATTGAATATAAATCATTTACTTTAGCGGTAATGTATAGGTATACAACTTAAGCGCCATCCATTTTAAGGGCTAGTTGCTTCGGCATGTGAGTTGTTACACACTCCTTAGCGGATTACGACTTCCATGTCCACCGTCATGCTGTTTTTAGCAACTAACGCCTTTCATGGTATCTGCATGAGTTGTTAATTTGGGCACCGTAACATAACGTTTGGTTCATCCCACAGCGCCAGTTCTGCTTACCAAAAGTGGCCCACTGGGCGCAATATATCATAGCCTCTACCTTCATATCAAGAAAGGTGAGGTTCTTACCCATTTAAAGTTTGAGAATAGGTTAAGATCGTTTCGATCCTAAGGCCTCTAATCATTCGCTTTACCAGATAGGAATATTTTATATAATAATTAAATGCACCAGCTATCCTGAGAGAAACTTCGGAGGGAACCAGCTACTAGATGGTTCGATGAGTCTTACGCAGCTATACTCAATTCTGACAATCGATTTGCACGTCAGAACTGTTTCGGTCTTCCATCAGGGTTTCCCCTGACTTCAACCTGATCAAGTATAGATCACCATCTTTCGGGTCACAGCATAAATGCTGAAGGTACGCTCTAGTTAGAGGTATAAATAATATAAATATTATTATACATAACTGTATAGAACGCCCCGGGATTGAATTATTAATCTATAAATAGATTAAAAACTAATCCCATTTAAATAACATTTAAGTTAATTATGCCTTTGGGTTTAATAAACATAAATCCCAATGACTTGCACATATGTTAGACTCCTTGGTCCGTGTTTCAAGACGGGTCCCGAAGGTATCCTGAATCTATCGCATTGTTAATCGTATGAGTGCATGTAAAATATGCATAAGTAAATAAATACTCATGCCATTACAAAATTCATTAATGAATTTAAGCACTATACATATTATTCCAACTATCAACACTTTATCAAATCATAAGAATTTATTCGACATTAATACACAAAACAGTATATTAATTTGAATAAACATTAATCTTAATGATTCTATGATAAATATATATTTGTGTTAATAGATTACAATGTCCAAATATAGAAAAAATGCACACTATTCATATAATATGTTTAAAATATTATATTCATAATGTTGTATTTTCTATAATGGATATTCAGGTTCATCGGGCTTAACCTCTAAGCAGTTTCACGTACTATTTAACTCTCTATTCAGAGTTCTTTTCAA
>CAWZZZ010000273.1:102500-115000 GCA_963966595.1 Physocephala rufipes
CCAACCATCTTTTTCATTCATTTACCATGCTCTGTTCCCTTATAAAGGTTTTTAAACCAGCACCCGGGGAAAGATGTTTTGTTCGAAGTTTATTCAAACAAAATTTAATATAGTAAATTATTGTCACTGTTTATATGCATATTTACATATACGACAATATATATAACATTGTACATGCACCTCCAATCGCATTTTATTATATTGAAAATAATCAATTTTCAACATATATCAATCATTATAACTTCGCATGAAGCTTTTTGAAATCATGACTTTTAATCATAATTTTATGCTTATTGGTGTTCATTAATATCATTGGTAACATTGCTTTGCAACACCAATTGAATATTCGTACTTTGAATATTCTTCATTTCCCATCCATCTTCTTCATTCATTCACCACCCTATGTTCTCTTATAAAGGTTGTGACAAATGCACGCAACGAAAACCTTTTTTGGTCAAATTTATTCCAAATTTGATACAAACACTATTTAATATAGTGAATTAATATTCACTATTTATATATACGACAATATTTAACATCGTACATGCACCTCCAACCGTATTTTATTATATTGAAAACGTTCAATTTGCAACTTATATCAATCATTATACCTTCACATGAAGATATTTGAAATCATGACTTTTGTCATAATTTTATGCTTATTGGTGTTCATTAATATCATTGGTAACATTGCTTTGCAACACCAATTGAATATTCGTACTTTGAATATTCTTCATTTTCCAACCATCTTTCGCATTCATATATTTACCATGCGCTCTATTCCCTTATACAAGCATTATTTAATATAGTGAATTATTATTCACTATTTATATCTATATTTATATATACGATAATATTTAACATCGTACATGCACCTCCAATCGTATTTTATTATATTGAAAACGTTCAATTTGCAACTTATATCAATCATTATACCTTCACATGAAGATATTTGAAATCATGACTTTTGTCATAATTTTATGCTTATTGGTGTTCATTAATATCATTGGTAACATTTCTTTGCAACACCAATCGAATATTCGTACTTTGAATATTCTTCATTTTCCAACCATCTTTCGCATTCATATATTTACCATGCGCTCTATTCCCTTATACAAGCATTATTTAATATAGTGAATTATTATTCACTATTTATATCTATATTTATATATACGATAATATTTAACATCGTACATGCACCTCCAATCGAATTTTATTACATTGAAAACGTTCAATTTGCAACTTATATCAATCATTATACCTTCACATGAAGATATTTGAAATCATGACTTTTGTCATAATTTTATGCTTATTGGTGTTCATTAATATCATTGGTAACATTGCTTTGCAACACCAATCGAATATTCGTACTTTGAATATTCTTCACTTCGCACCCAATTTTTCATTTAAAACGACATGCTCTATCCTCTTATATATGTTGTGACAAATACACGCCGCAAAAACCTTATGGGTCAAATTTAAACTGACACGCCGCAAAAACTTTTTATAGTCAAAATGTATAAAAAAAAATGATAGAATAATTCTACATATAATTTAAAAAAACAAATCAACAATGAAACAAGATAACAAAGATCGATAATGAAATCGATCTATCTAGGCATCATCTTATTTCATTATAATTGTTTATTTAAATCATACGTAGAAAAATCCTATCATTTCTCTTCTACATACTATGAACGCAATAACAATTATAACTATATATTGCTTGCGTATATACTAGGATATCTCTTTGTTGAATATGAAACGATCAATTTCAAGAAATCAATCGAATCAGACAATTCATCATATGTTGTCAATTTATTAAAATTCAAAGATATTTTGAATTTAATATTATAAATGTAAATATGTACATTCAAGTAATATATACATTATATTATATGAACGCAATAGCAATTATAACCATTATTTTGCTTGCGTATATGTTAAGATATTTCTTTGTTGAATATGAAACGATCAATTTAATGAAATCAATCGAATCTGAAAATTCATCATATGTTGTCAATTTATTAAAATTCAAAGATATTTTGAATTTCATATTATAAATGTAATATATATATATATATATATATACATATATGTAATATATACATTATATTGTATTATATGAACGCAATAGCAATTATAACCATATTGCTTGCGTGTATATATATTAAGATATTTCTTTGTTGAACATGAAACGATCAATTTCAAGAAATCAATCGAATCAGAAAATTCAACTTATATACGATGATTCATATTAAAACGAATCATCAAGCAAAGGATGAGCTTCAGTGGATCGCAGTATGGCAGCTGCTCTACCACTTACAACACCTTGCCCGTTACAAAAGTCGTTTACAATTGATTCTAGGCATTGTCATTGTATTAAATAATGTTTTAATATGTAACTAGCGCGGCACCCAGGTGATAATTAATCCTCCCGGATTTGCTATGTTACAAATAACATTGGCATCATATATTCATTATCGTTTATAAATAAATATAAACTTTAAATGATTTAGAAGCCATACAATGCAATTGCCCCATTTTTATCATTGCAGTCCAGCACGGATACGACCTTAGAGGCGTTCAGGCATAATCCAACGGACGTAGCGTCATACCACTGTTCGCTCGAACAAGTATTGTGCCATTGGTCCGTACCTGCGGTTCCTCTCGTACTACGCAGGAATGCTGTCGCAACAAATTTGTCATTAGTAGGATAAAACTAACCTGTCTCACGACGGTCTAAACCCAGCTCACGTTCCCTTGCATGGGTGAACAATCCAACGCTTGGTGAATTTTGCTTCACAATGATAGGAAGAGCCGACATCGAAGGATCAAAAAGCGACGTCGCTATGAACGCTTGGCCGCCACAAGCCAGTTATCCCTATGGTAACTTTTCTGACACCTCTTGTTAAAAACTCTTTAAACCAAAAGGATCGATAGGCCGAGCTTTAGCTGTCTCTGTGTGTACTGAACACCGAGATCAAGTCAGCATTTGCCCTTTTGCTCTATGTGTGGTTTCTGTCCGCACTGAGCTGGCCTTGGGACACCTCCGTTATTATTTGAGAGATGTACCGCCCCAGTCAAACTCCCCACCTGGCAATGTCCTTGAATTGGATCATACCTGAGTGCTGGAGTTATACCAAATCTCAATTATAATTATAACATCGATAAGATGATATATTTTATTAAAATCTGTTTGCAATTATATAACAAACTCTTGATATTTTGATCAAGAAACTTGCATCAAGACCAAATACCATAAGATATATAAATATATCCGTATAATGGCTAGGAAATGATACATGCTCCATTTAATCAAGTAAGTAAGGAAACAATAAGAGTAGTGGTATTTCATTGGCGATATATGAATAAATTCATAAATCTCCCACTTATGCTACACCTCTTATGTCTCCTTACACTGCCAGACTAGAGTCAAGCTCAAAAGGGTCTTCTTTCCCCGCTAATTATTCCAAGCCCGTTCCCTTGGCTGTGGTTTCGCTAGATAGTAGATAGGGACAGATTCCTGTCGGTGCTTTACGTGAACACCTGCCGTGAAGGCTTAAGTTCACGGTGGGCCATCCCACACGGGGTCAATTTAAGCGTCGACCGGCGCCCATCGGATGAGCACGAAGTGCCATCTTCCAGTACCAGATCTAAAGCCATGCGTAAGGACATGAGCTTACTCCTTGGTAGGGAGTCGAGGCCTATCTACACCTCTTGGGTTGAAAATACAACCTTATGTCTCCCGCGAATTTGGGAACAACCACAACCACCGCGATGCTCCCACTAGGGGGCCTACCTCAATAGACAGGAGTGGCTGGATAGCATGAAAGCTATTCCAACCACTGGGCACCCTGTCTCCCGCGGTACCAGAATATAGCTTCTGGTGAAGCTTTGGCAACCGTGAAGGTCACTTCCAGTTGGGTTCCATACAACCCCGGACTGGCGGCCTAAGAAGGGGGAATGGGGGAGGGGGAAGGAAATAGGAATTGGGAGGGGTGGAGCTGAAACGAAGAAGAGGGGGACAAAAATAATGGCGGAGCGTTTCAGCTCATGAATTCAAACCTTTCGAAATCTAAACTTCAATATTCAAGGATTCAAAATCTTAGAATTTGGAGATTCCAAAACTTTAAAACCGAAATTCAAAGCTCAAACTCCGAAAGCCTTGAATTCATTCAAAACCTACCTAAACTCCTACATATACCTACGCCTATCAAAAACCTTCTTTGCAAAACTACTCAAGCTGTGAACGTTTGAGATAGAGGAAAATACCCCGCTCACGTCACAGCCGTCATCACCAAAGACAATACCCATCGATTCTAAATCCCTAAACTCTGAATAAGATGGGCACACGCACAGAACATGCACCCAATCTTCTAACGGCGAACCACAATGGCAACTTTCAACCTGGCTCAGGCCTCTCTTATGCAAAAATGCATTGAAAGACCCATGCCCAGTCAAAAGGAATCCTAAACTGAGACCAAAACTCAGCTCAGGATTCATGCCCATGAAGGAGACATCCTTCAGAAAGCTGTAAGTGACTCTGCCCTTATCAGACGTATCCCATCTAGATTGCCATCTAGACATGACGCATCCTTTAAGCAGAGCCTTACGCTCACTGTTAGACAGTCCTTCTATATCCCTAGGAGCGAACCAATCCATACTACTATCCAACAAACCTCTTTTGATCTTGAAGCCCATACCCAGACGTATGACTTCCAAATCAAGAGGGGGTACACCAAGTAATACCTGCATGGCTTCGGTAGAAACCGTGCGGCACACTGGTAAACACCCCAAGATCGCCCTTCTCTGGCATTTTAAAATCTGGTTGCGACCTGCAACAGTCATAACTGTTTCGTACCATACTGATGCTCCAAATGTTGCACAAGCAACAAATAAGCCGTCATATATGACGCGAACAGCACGCCTGCTCAGCCCCCAATCAGACCTTAAAACGCGCCTAACCTGACCAACCACACTACACATACGCTCATTCATACGTAACAAATGAGGCATGAACCTCATTCGCTCACTCATAGTAATTCCCAGATACTTGACTTCCGTCACATATCTGAGACTTACCCCATTCATACGCACCGTAGGAGGCCGTCTGACCGATAAACTACCTTTAAGTAGCATCATGACAGACTTTTCCTCGGACACAGACACACCGACAGATTCACCCCATTCATGCACTATTGGCATCACCAGCTCAGCCTTTCTTTCAAGTTCAGCACGAGACTGACCTGGAAGAAGGATGAGCAGATCATCTGCGTAAGCGCAACACATGCAGTGCGTGTTTAGTTGCTGTAACAGAGGATCCATCATTAGGTTCCATATAAATGGACCGCAGATAGATCCCTGTGGACAACCACGCACTACATCAACACACACACTTCCACACAGACCAACTACCCTAGCTTTTCTGTCAGAGAAATAACTTTTCCACAAGTTAATTTCTTGACAGCCAACTTCCCGCAATCTACCTATAACCCTATCCCAGCTCAAGTAATCAAAAGCACCTTTAAAATCAATAAAGATGCCAAGAATATACTTAGAGCTGCTTCCCCCAACACAATTTCTGACATAAGCCCACGCATCTTCTACCCCTTTTCCTTTCTTGAAGCCAAACTGAACCGGAGACATTGGAACAGTCATATCGCCCAAAAGCCTCTCCACCATTATCCTTTCCAGTACTTTTCCAAGCACCGGAAGTAAACAGATTCCACGATAAGAGCGAGGATTAGTCCTCACCTTATCGGGAGATTTCAGAAGGACCATAACTCGGGCCTCCTTCCATCCATGGGGGAAATAGCTTTGCCTCACGCAGCTTCGATACAGGGACACCAAGTATTCAGGATTAACCTTCCAGATGGTTTTCACCATCTCTCCAGTTATTCCATCAAACCCCGGTGACCTTTTGGATCGAATAAGCGATACGGCCTGCTCCAATTCGCTTCTTGTAACCTCGGACGGAACGGACAAATCTTGGGAAACTTCAGCCGTGAAGGCTCTATCCTCCGATTCTCTCGGAAAGAATTCATTTAGTAAAGCTCCTACACAATCCTTCCAACTATAGATGAACCTATCACCCAAAAGTAAACTGCTAATTTCACTCCTATTTGAACTCCTACAAATCCTATACACTTGGCCCCATGGATCATCCCTATTACTTGAAACGAACCTTTTCCAGTCATTCTCCTTAACTTGCAGAATCATTCTCTTGTATTCTGCTAAGCAATGTCTGAAATCAGTGACAGTCTGAGCCAAATTATCTGCGTTAGACCTGCGAGCGCGTTGGAATTTCTTCCTCAGCTTTCTCAATGTCCGTCGCTTCAAAGTTAGCTCGCGCGTCCACCAATTCACTCTTTTTCGATTCACCTTGCAGCTCCTCTCAAAGAGATCATCGTTTACGCGCCACACACACTCATTCAGAAACTCGATTTGCTGATCGGCATTCAAGAGCTCGTATTCATGCAGCGACATGGAAGTGAGCGCTGCACTCATATGAGCACCATAAATATTCCAATTAGCTCTTCGAGTGCACCATCGCTTAACATCTATACTTTCCCTAGCGACACTTTCTCTATTGACCGTAACCTGTATCAGATTATGGTCACTTACCCCCTCTAATACCTCCCAACGACAACTAAATGAGGAAACTGCTGCGGTATTGGCAAGAGTGACATCAATGTCACTTCTACCTCTACCAACCACTTCATATGTATACATTTCGCTAGGCTCATTTATGGCTTGAACGCAATTTGCGATCATCCATTCGCTTAGCAGTTCTCCTCTGCGTCGTTTTTCATGCTCGGACGTAGATCCGGTCATTTTACTAAACCACGCAGGAGAGACGGCATTAGCGTCTAAGCCAAGGAACAGCGGTCTGCTGCCAGCAAGCAACAGCACACTGTCCATGTATTCTATGAATGGCTCAATTCCCTCACTAAATTTGCAATAAATACTAGCTAAGAGAATCTTCCCAAAATTTCCCTCAACACTAACACATACACCACAATCATTGGAAAACACATTCATGCACACCACATTCACATCACTAACTATGACAGCAGCATTGCATCTGGTATCGAGAAACACCCGCATATCGGCGGGCAACCCTCTTATACATCCCCCTGATGTATAAGGTTCCTGAACCAATGCAATACTGCTGCCCAATCTACGAAGCTCTTTCCCTAATTCGACCATTACACTATATGAACCCTGACAATTCTGTTGAAGAAACCTAATCATCCTAATGTCGTGAATTTATCCTCGCGACCACTGCAGCATAAACGGGACAAGCTGGAGACATCATAAGATGCTCCGAAGGCCTACCTCTAAATGCACAGTCACGGCAATTCAATGCATTGACGCATTGGCGAGCCCTGTGCCCTGCCTTACCACATCTCCTGCAAACATCCTCCTTTAACCTACATTCTGAGACCCTATGATCCAAACCTAAGCATCGGAAGCAGCTGTTCACTACTTGGAATTCGCGAACACGGAAGGAAAAATGCTTTATATAGCAACGTTCCCTATCCAACAAACACTGCATTGCCTGACAACTTCCCTCTAAGATAACACTTACGGTACCTTCAGTAACAGTCCATGGTTTCCCTACCAATCTAACCTCTTTTTCGAATTCCTGTCTTGTCAATTTGTCAGCAAAGTTGAGTTCAAAAAGATCTCTCATGAACTCTTCATGTGAGATCCTTGACTCAACCCTTTGCACTACCACCCGTGGACCTAACCGCTCATTTGTCCTAACCGATAACCCTAATTCGTCGAATTTCTTATTGGCTATTATCCGATCCCTTTCTCCCGTCGTGGGAGTACGGATAACGACGCCCCCTCCCTTGATAGGTTTCACTTCGTGAACCCTAACACCAAGTGTAGGCCCTACCGAGTTAACCACTTTTTGGACGATATCTTTAGTTGATTCGTCCGGCCTGGCGCTTTTAACAACCACCGACCACGTATCAACCGGTTTTTTAACCGGTAAGGTAGCCGTTGGTGTCCTCACCAAGCCAGGCGCATCAACAGAAGAGGCAACTCGCGGAGATTCCGAACATGGTTTACCTACGGTCTTCAATACATCGATACGTCCCCTTAACCTCTCGTTTGATCCCTGTAATTTAAAAATAACCCCCTCTAACTCTCCTACTATCTCCAATATTTCCCGCCCTGTAGCAGGTTCAACCTTCCCATCAGCAATTACGCTGTTGAGAAGCCTGCTTTTTAAACCTTTAACTGTCCGTATTGTCCAGTCCGAACTATCCACCTCCCCTCCCTCATACCTCTTGGAAGCAGCAGTATGGCCATCAGCAGTAACAGCAGTAGCAGCAGCACCAACATCAGCAGCCGCAGACACAACATCCGATTTTCCGCTTACCTCATCCGTTGTCCCGCTCATCAGCTCCAGTTCCTTCTTCTTCCTCCTCTCCGCCTTCTTCCTCCTCTTGGCCTCCTTGTTAGATGCTGGGCTTATGGGGGCGTCTGCTTCCACAACCTGCTTCTTAATTGCAGGCATGACCGATTCTTCGGAAGAATCGGATGCCTCATCCATTCTCTCAGTCCTTTTAGACCGCTTCATAACAGAAGGATCTGCAGCAACAACACACACACGCACAAAACAGACGCGGCTTATCGCGAGCAATAAACCGTACCGTATAAAAACAATAAAAAATCAGAATTCCCAGATAATCACAATCAACAGCGCACTTAAAGTACACAGATAATTAGATCTTCCGAGAATTTATGATCACTATTGCTTTATTCGCCTTGCACTGAAAAGTGCACGTAGACCCGTAATTACGGGAAAAACCCAACACAAGGATGCGCGAGTAATTCAACCGTAATTAGGTTCAACCGATAGCCAGCGAAACACACACAAAGCGGAATATGCAATAACGCTGCGAAGGAGCGCAAAGCACAAACACCGATAAATATCGCGCAAAACAAAGATCGACGAATACGCACAAAACGAAAACGCCGACGAAGGTTCGCACAAAGAAAACACCAAAAATATCGCTTCGAAAAGATTTAGCAAACACCGACAAATATGAATATTTACCGGAGCAAACACGACCGTTCGATTCGACTGTCACAAATGGACTGAGTAGATAGGGACAGATTCCACTATACGTTTAACCTGAGCACCTGCCGTGTTGGCTTAATCTCAGGGCGGGCCATCCCGCACGGGGTTGCAAGTGCGAACTTTGTGAACGCACCTTTTTTCACTATATGGCGACAACCAACGCCCACTGCCTCCGGGTTACCAAGCCGTGGCATATTGTACCTTTGGAGGCCATATGCATGGTATGGACACTCCACTCAAGGTATCGTCGAGGCCGATCTAAAACCTCTACCGGATTATTTGGTCCGGCACCTGGTAATGTATTGTGCATTACCTCACCCGAGCATAAGCTCGTACCCGCGTAATTTTGGGTACAACCACAGCCACCACGAAGCTCCCGAAGGGCCTACCCAATGACAAGCATGTGGGGCTTGGAATATAAAGCCAGATGGTGTAGCTGTTAGCATACGCTATCAGTACACATACTGGCTGTTTCCCCAGATGGTGTAACTATCAGCCTAAGCTGTTAGCACACATACTGGGGGAATGAATCTCATTTTGCTTGTCTCCCGTGGTACCAATTTAAAGCCATATGGTAGGCTCCGGAACCCGGGAGTACCACAATCGTGGTAAGTGACCGTCTCATACCCCAGGTCACTGCCATTTTGGGCCCAAGCACCCGGGACTGGCACCCGTAGTAGATAGGGACAGAGTGAATCTCGTTAATCCATTCATGCGCGTCACTAATTAGATGACGAGGCATTTGGCTACCTTAAGAGAGTCATAGTTACTCCCGCCGTTGACCCGCGCTTACTTGAATTTCTTCACGTTGACATTCAGAGCACTGGGCAGAAATCACATTGTGTCATCACCCGCTGGGGCCATCACAATGCTTTGTTTTAATTAGACAGTCGGATTCACCAAGTCCGTGCCAGTTCTGAATTGATTGTTAATTGATAATCGTTATAATTTAAAAGGAATACATCTTGCGATAGTTCCTTAAAAATTTTAGCAAGAAAGTTCCACAATTGGTTAAGTAAGCTACTATCCGGGGAACAAGATCCAAAGATCTTTATTTATCCAGAACGAGTACATAAACCATGTTATTGCTTCCCAATCAAGCCCGACTATCTCAATCTTCAGAGCCAATCCTTATCCCGAAGTTACGGATCTAATTTGCCGACTTCCCTTACCTACATTATTCTATCGACTAGAGACTCTTCACCTTGGAGACCAGCTGCGGATATCGGTACGGCCTGTTGAGAAGTTTGCGTGACCCCACCATAAATTTTCAAGGTCCGAGGAGAAAATATCGACACAACAGTAAATGTCATGCTCTTCTAGTCCATCTACCATATCTCTCTTCGAAAGACTTCCATGGTAGTACGACTATAAAACAGAAAAGAAAACTCTTCCGATACCTCTCGACGGCTTCTTTATGGTCGTTTCTGTTGCCAGGATGAGCATAAAGCCCATTTTTAATAACAAACGGATACTCAACAGGTTACGGAATTGGAACCGTATTCCCTTTCGTTCAAATATAATCAAGTGTTTAAATCTTAAATATATATACATATATATATATATATATATTTTTTCATTATAACTTGAAAATTTTCAGCTTTCGCCTTGAACTTAGGACCGACTAACTCGTGATCAACCACTGTTCACACGAAACCCTTCTCCACTTCAGTCCTCCAAGGTCTCATTCGATTATTTGCTACTACCACCAAGATCTGTACCAATGGCGGCTCCATGCAGGCTCACGCCAAACACTTCTAAGCACACCATTGTACCCTCCTACTCACTAAAGTTTCAAAATTTATAATTCAATCGAAATTGAATATAAATCATTTACTTTAGCGGTAATGTATAGGTATACAACTTAAGCGCCATCCATTTTAAGGGCTAGTTGCTTCGGCATGTGAGTTGTTACACACTCCTTAGCGGATTACGACTTCCATGTCCACCGTCATGCTGTTTTTAGCAACTAACGCCTTTCATGGTATCTGCATGAGTTGTTAATTTGGGCACCGTAACATAACGTTTGGTTCATCCCACAGCGCCAGTTCTGCTTACCAAAAGTGGCCCACTGGGCGCAATATATCATAGCCTCTACCTTCATATCAAGAAAGGTGAGGTTCTTACCCATTTAAAGTTTGAGAATAGGTTAAGATCGTTTCGATCCTAAGGCCTCTAATCATTCGCTTTACCAGATAGGAATATTTTATATAATAATTAAATGCACCAGCTATCCTGAGAGAAACTTCGGAGGGAACCAGCTACTAGATGGTTCGATGAGTCTTACGCAGCTATACTCAATTCTGACAATCGATTTGCACGTCAGAACTGTTTCGGTCTTCCATCAGGGTTTCCCCTGACTTCAACCTGATCAAGTATAGATCACCATCTTTCGGGTCACAGCATAAATGCTGAAGGTACGCTCTAGTTAGAGGTATAAATAATATAAATATTATTATACATAACTGTATAGAACGCCCCGGGATTGAATTATTAATCTATAAATAGATTAAAAACTAATCCCATTTAAATAACATTTAAGTTAATTATGCCTTTGGGTTTAATAAACATAAATCCCAATGACTTGCACATATGTTAGACTCCTTGGTCCGTGTTTCAAGACGGGTCCCGAAGGTATCCTGAATCTATCGCATTGTTAATCGTATGAGTGCATGTAAAATATGCATAAGTAAATAAATACTCATGCCATTACAAAATTCATTAATGAATTTAAGCACTATACATATTATTCCAACTATCAACACTTTATCAAATCATAAGAATTTATTCGACATTAATACACAAAACAGTATATTAATTTGAATAAACATTAATCTTAATGATTCTATGATAAATATATATTTGTGTTAATAGATTACAATGTCCAAATATAGAAAAAATGCACACTATTCATATAATATGTTTAAAATATTATATTCATAATGTTGTATTTTCTATAATGGATATTCAGGTTCATCGGGCTTAACCTCTAAGCAGTTTCACGTACTATTTAACTCTCTATTCAGAGTTCTTTTCAACTTTCCCTCACGGTACTTGTTTACTATCGGTCTCATGGTTATATTTAGCTTTAGATGGAGTTTACCACCCACTTAGTGCTGCACTATCAAGCAACACGACTCTTTGGAATCATCTTCCAGTAATCATTAACGTTATACGGGCCTAGCACCCTCTATGGGTAAATGGCCTCATTTAAGAAGGACTTAAACCGTTAATTTCTCATACTAGATTATAGATGTTCCATACACTGCATCTCATATTTGTCCCAAAGACAAAATGACTTAGTGATGAACTGTTTTCTTTTCGCTCGCCGCTACTAAGAAAATCCTTGTTAGTTTCTTTTCCTCCCCTAATTAATATGCTTAAATTCAGGGGGTAG
>CAWZZZ010000273.1:120000-132500 GCA_963966595.1 Physocephala rufipes
TTTCCCATCCATCTTCTTCATTCATTCACCACCCTATGTTCTCTTATAAAGGTTGTGACAAATGCACGCAACGAAAACCTTTTTTGGTCAAATTTATTCCAAATTTGATACAAACACTATTTAATATAGTGAATTAATATTCACTATTTATATATACGACAATATTTAACATCGTACACGCACCTCCAATCGTATTTTATTATATTGAAAACGTTCAATTTGCAACTTATATCAATCATTATACCTTCACATGAAGATATTTGAAATCATGACTTTTAATCATAATTTTATGCTTATTGGTGTTCATTAATATCATTGGTAACATTGCTTTGCAACACCAATTGAATATTCGTACTTTGAATATTCTTCATTTTCCAACCATCTTTCGCATTCATATATTTACCATGCGCTCTATTCCCTTATACAAGCATTATTTAATATAGTGAATTATTATTCACTATTTATATATACGACAATATTTAACATCGTACATGCACCTCCAATCGTATTTTATTATATTGAAAACGTTCAATTTGCAACTTATATCAATCATTATACCTTCACATGAAGATATTTGAAATCATGACTTTTGTCATAATTTTATGCTTATTGGTGTTCATTAATATCATTGGTAACATTGCTTTGCAACACCAATTGAATATTCGTACTTTGAATATTCTTCATTTCCCATCCATCTTCTTCATTCATTCATTCACCACCCTATGTTCTCTTATAAAGGTTGTGACAAATGCACGCAACGAAAACCTTTTTTGGTCAAATTTATTCCAAATTTGATACAAACACTATTTAATATAGTGAATTAATATTCACTATTTATATATACGACAATATTTAACATCGTACATGCACCTCCAACCGTATTTTATTATATTGAAAACGTTCAATTTGCAACTTATATCAATCATTATACCTTCACATGAAGATATTTGAAATCATGACTTTTGTCATAATTTTATGCTTATTGGTGTTCATTAATATCATTGGTAACATTGCTTTGCAACACCAATTGAATATTCGTACTTTGAATATTCTTCATTTTCCAACCATCTTTCGCATTCATATATTTACCATGCGCTCTATTCCCTTATACAAGCATTATTTAATATAGTGAATTATTATTCACTATTTATATCTATATTTATATATACGATAATATTTAACATCGTACATGCACCTCCAATCGTATTTTATTATATTGAAAACGTTCAATTTGCAACTTATATCAATCATTATACCTTCACATGAAGATATTTGAAATCATGACTTTTGTCATAATTTTATGCTTATTGGTGTTCATTAATATCATTGGTAACATTTCTTTGCAACACCAATCGAATATTCGTACTTTGAATATTCTTCATTTTCCAACCATCTTTCGCATTCATATATTTACCATGCGCTCTATTCCCTTATACAAGCATTATTTAATATAGTGAATTATTATTCACTATTTATATCTATATTTATATATACGATAATATTTAACATCGTACATGCACCTCCAATCGAATTTTATTACATTGAAAACGTTCAATTTGCAACTTATATCAATCATTATACCTTCACATGAAGATATTTGAAATCATGACTTTTGTCATAATTTTATGCTTATTGGTGTTCATTAATATCATTGGTAACATTGCTTTGCAACACCAATCGAATATTCGTACTTTGAATATTCTTCACTTCGCACCCAATTTTTCATTTAAAACGACATGCTCTATCCTCTTATATATGTTGTGACAAATACACGCCGCAAAAACCTTATGGGTCAAATTTAAACTGACACGCCGCAAAAACTTTTTATAGTCAAAATGTATAAAAAAAAATGATAGAATAATTCTACATATAATTTAAAAAAACAAATCAACAATGAAACAAGATAACAAAGATCGATAATGAAATCGATCTATCTAGGCATCATCTTATTTCATTATAATTGTTTATTTAAATCATACGTAGAAAAATCCTATCATTTCTCTTCTACATACTATGAACGCAATAACAATTATAACTATATATTGCTTGCGTATATACTAGGATATCTCTTTGTTGAATATGAAACGATCAATTTCAAGAAATCAATCGAATCAGACAATTCATCATATGTTGTCAATTTATTAAAATTCAAAGATATTTTGAATTTAATATTATAAATGTAAATATGTACATTCAAGTAATATATACATTATATTATATGAACGCAATAGCAATTATAACCATTATTTTGCTTGCGTATATGTTAAGATATTTCTTTGTTGAATATGAAACGATCAATTTAATGAAATCAATCGAATCTGAAAATTCATCATATGTTGTCAATTTATTAAAATTCAAAGATATTTTGAATTTCATATTATAAATGTAATATATATATATATATATATATACATATATGTAATATATACATTATATTGTATTATATGAACGCAATAGCAATTATAACCATATTGCTTGCGTGTATATATATTAAGATATTTCTTTGTTGAACATGAAACGATCAATTTCAAGAAATCAATCGAATCAGAAAATTCAACTTATATACGATGATTCATATTAAAACGAATCATCAAGCAAAGGATGAGCTTCAGTGGATCGCAGTATGGCAGCTGCTCTACCACTTACAACACCTTGCCCGTTACAAAAGTCGTTTACAATTGATTCTAGGCATTGTCATTGTATTAAATAATGTTTTAATATGTAACTAGCGCGGCACCCAGGTGATAATTAATCCTCCCGGATTTGCTATGTTACAAATAACATTGGCATCATATATTCATTATCGTTTATAAATAAATATAAACTTTAAATGATTTAGAAGCCATACAATGCAATTGCCCCATTTTTATCATTGCAGTCCAGCACGGATACGACCTTAGAGGCGTTCAGGCATAATCCAACGGACGTAGCGTCATACCACTGTTCGCACGAACAAGTATTGTGCCATTGGTCCGTACCTGCGGTTCCTCTCGTACTACGCAGGAATGCTGTCGCAACAAATTTGTCATTAGTAGGATAAAACTAACCTGTCTCACGACGGTCTAAACCCAGCTCACGTTCCCTTGCATGGGTGAACAATCCAACGCTTGGTGAATTTTGCTTCACAATGATAGGAAGAGCCGACATCGAAGGATCAAAAAGCGACGTCGCTATGAACGCTTGGCCGCCACAAGCCAGTTATCCCTATGGTAACTTTTCTGACACCTCTTGTTAAAAACTCTTTAAACCAAAAGGATCGATAGGCCGAGCTTTAGCTGTCTCTGTGTGTACTGAACACCGAGATCAAGTCAGCATTTGCCCTTTTGCTCTATGTGTGGTTTCTGTCCGCACTGAGCTGGCCTTGGGACACCTCCGTTATTATTTGAGAGATGTACCGCCCCAGTCAAACTCCCCACCTGGCAATGTCCTTGAATTGGATCATACCTGAGTGCTGGAGTTATACCAAATCTCAATTATAATTATAACATCGATAAGATGATATATTTTATTAAAATCTGTTTGCAATTATATAACAAACTCTTGATATTTTGATCAAGAAACTTGCATCAAGACCAAATACCATAAGATATATAAATATATCCGTATAATGGCTAGGAAATGATACATGCTCCATTTAATCAAGTAAGTAAGGAAACAATAAGAGTAGTGGTATTTCATTGGCGATATATGAATAAATTCATAAATCTCCCACTTATGCTACACCTCTTATGTCTCCTTACACTGCCAGACTAGAGTCAAGCTCAAAAGGGTCTTCTTTCCCCGCTAATTATTCCAAGCCCGTTCCCTTGGCTGTGGTTTCGCTAGATAGTAGATAGGGACAGATTCCTGTCGGTGCTTTACGTGAACACCTGCCGTGAAGGCTTAAGTTCACGGTGGGCCATCCCACACGGGGTCAATTTAAGCGTCGACCGGCGCCCATCGGATGAGCACGAAGTGCCATCTCCAGTACCAGATCTAAAGCCATGCGTAAGGACATGAGCTTACTCCTTGGTAGGGAGTCGAGGCCTATCTACACCTCTTGAGTTGAAAATACAACCCTATGTCTCCCGCGAATTTGGGAACAACCACAACCACCGCGATGCTCCCACTAGGGGGCCTACCTCAATAGACAGGAGTGGCTGGATAGCATGAAAGCTATTCCAACCACTGGGCACCCTGTCTCCCGCGGTACCAGAATATAGCTTCTGGTCAAGCTTTGGCAACCGTGAAGGTCACTTCCAGTTGGGTTCCATACAACCCCGGACTGGCGGCCTAAGAATGAGGGAAGTGGGGAGGGGGAGGAAATAGGAATTGGGAGGGGTGGAGCTGAAACGAAGAAGAGGGGGACAAAAATAGTGGCGGAGCGTTTCAGCTCAAGAAATCCAAAATCCTACAAATTCCAATCCAGAAATTCGAAGATCAAAAATTTTAAAATTGAGATTTTAAAAATTTTGAAATTCAAAACTCAAGATTCGAAATTCCCAAGACTTTGAATCCACAAAACACACAAACACACAGAAAACACAGAACAACCTAATTACTCCTAATTATTCTACGCCTATCGAAAACAATCTTGGCAAATCTACTCAAGCTGTGGACGTTCGAGATAGAAGAAAATACCTCGCTCACGTCACAGCCGTCATTGTTGAAAACAATACCCATCGAATCTAGGTCCCTAAGATCAGAATAAGATGGGCACACGCACAGAACATGTACCCAATCTTCAGACGGAGAACCGCAATGACACCCGGCGTTTTCGCTTAAACCCCTTTGGTGCAAAAACGCATTGAACGAGCCATGCCCCGTTAGAAAATATCCTAAGCTAAGGCCAAAACTTAGCTCAGGATTAGCGCCCATGAAACCAACGTCCCTCAGAAATTTGTAAGTAACTCTTCCGTTTACAGATGCGTCCCATCTAGATTGCCATCTAGACATGACACAATCTCTCAGAAGAGCCTTACACCTAATGAACGACAATCCTTCAAGATCCCTATGAGAAAACCAATCAAAATCTCTAACATCCATTCCCCTTTTGATATTGAAAGCCACACCCCGACGTATGACTTCCAAATCAAGTGGGGGTACTCCCAGTAATACCTGCATGGCTTCCGTAGAAACCGTGCGGCACACCGGCAAGCACCCCATAATCGCCTTTCTCTGACATTTCAGAATCCGATTACGGCCTGCTACAGTCATAACCGTTTCGTACCATACCGACGCCCCAAAAGTTGCACAAGCAACAAATAAGCCGTCATATATGATACGGACAGCACGCCTGCTGAGACCCCAATCAGATCTGAGAATGCGCCTAACCTGACCAACCACACTACACATTCGCTCATTCATACGTGTCAAATGAGGCAGGAACTTCATGCGCTCGCCCATGGTAATTCCCAGATATTTGACTTCTGTCACATACCTAAGACTCACCCCGTTCAAACGCACCGTAGGAGGCCGCCTGACTGACAGGTTACCTTTGAGTAACATGGTGACAGACTTCTCCTCAGACACTCCCACCCCCACACGCATGCCCCAATCATGCACCATTGGCATCACCAGCTCAGCCTTTCTCTCAAGTTCAGCGCGAGACTGACTTTCCAGAAGGATAAGCAGATCATCTGCGTAGGCACAACATTTGCAGTGCGCGGTTAGCTGCTGCAACAGTGGATCCATCATAATGTTCCATATAAATGGACCACAGATAGATCCCTGTGGGCAGCCACGCACTACATCAACACACACACTATCACACACACCAGTAACCCTAGCTTTTCTGTCAGAGAAATAACTTTTCCACAAGTTAATTTCTTGACAGCCAACTTCCCTCAGTCTATCGAAAACTCTATCCCAGCTCAAATAATCAAAAGCACCTTTAAAATCAATAAAGATGCCTAAGATATATTTTGAGCTGCTTTCCCTAACAGAATTTTTAACGAAAGCCCAAGCATCTTCTACTCCTTTTCCTTTTCTAAAACCAAACTGAACAGGCGACATTGGAACAGTCATGTCACCCAAAAGCCTTTCCACCATTATCCTTTCCAGCACTTTTCCAAGCACTGGAAGTAAACAGATACCACGATATGAACGAGGATTACTCCTCACCCTATCGGGAGATTTCAGAAGGACCATAACTCTGGCCTCCTTCCATCCATGAGGGAAATAGCTTCGCCGCACGCAGCTTCGATACAAGGAAACCAAATATTCAGGATTAACCTTCCAGATGGTTTTCACCATCTCTCCAGTTATTCCGTCAAAACCTGGCGACCTTTTGGATCGAATGAGTGATACAGCATGCTCCAATTCGCTTCGATTAACGTCGGACGGAACGGACAAATTTTGAACATTATCTGCCGTGAAGGCCCTATCAGCTGATGCTCTCGGAAAGAATTCATTAAGCAAGGCGCTTATACAATCTTTCCAACTAAAAACTAAATCATCACCTACACGTAAACAATTGATCTCACTCCTGTTAGAATTCCTACAAATCCTATACACTTGGCCCCATGGATCATCCCTATTGTTAGAAACAAACCTTTTCCAATCATTCTCCTTTACTTGCAGAATCATTTTCTTGTATTCTGCTAAGCAATGCCTGAATGCAGTGACAGTTTGAGCTAAATTATCGGCGTTAGACATGCGAGCGCGTTGGAATTTCTTCCTCAGCTTTCTCAATGCCCTTCGCTTCAAGGTTAGCTCGCGCGTCCACCATTTCACTCTTTTTCGATTTACCTTGCGGCTTCTCTCAAAGAGATCGTCGTTTACGCGCCACACACACTCATTCAGAAACTCGATTTGCTGATCAGAATTCAAGAGCTCAAATTCATGCAGCGACATGGAAGTGAGCGCTGCACTTATATGAGCACCATAAATGTTCCAATTAGCTCCTCGAGTGCACCATCGCTTAACATCTACATTTTCCCTAGCGACAGTTTCCCTAGAGATATCGACCTGGATGTAATTATGGTCACTAACCCCTTCAGTGACCATCCAACTACAGTGAAACGCCCTAAAAGCAGCCTCATTTGCAAGAGTGACATCGATATCACTCTTGCCCCGACCTACCGCTTCAAACGTATACACGTCGCTTGGCTCGTTTAGTATGTGAACGCTATTGGCGATCACCCAATCGCTGAGCAGCTCACCCCGCTGTCGGCTTCGATTCTCAGACGTACGTCCGGTCATCTTGCTGAACCACAAAGGTGATACTGCGTTCGCGTCGATGCCAAGGAATAGAGGGCTGCTGCCAGAAAGCAACAGCACCCTATCCATGTACTGTATGAAGGGCTCAATTTCGTCGCTATACTTGCAGTATAAGCTGGCGAAGAAAATTTTCCCATACTTCCCTTCTACACAAATACAAACACCAAGCGGGTCTGAATCAACTAGCATGCAATCTACACTTACATCATTAACTATAACTGCAGCATTGCCTCTTGAATCCAGGAAGGTCCGCATACCAGCGGGCAAACCCTTCACATGGCCAAACGAAACGTATGGCTCCTGGATAAGTGCAATGCTGCAACCCAAATTGGCAAGTTTTACACCTAAATCAACCATAACAGAATAAGAACCCTGACAATTTTGTTGAGAAATCCTAACCATATTAATTCCTAACTGACGCCCTAGCTACAGCAGCAGAATAAATAGGACACTCATGTGACATCATATGATGTCCAGAATTTTTGCCTTTAAGCGCACAATTCCTGCAGTTAGCCGGATTTGTACACTTATTGGCACGATGGCCTTCCTGGCCACATTTCCGACATACTTCCCTCTCGAGCTTACACTCGGTAACCCTATGGTTCAGACTCAGACACCTAAAACAACCTAAGATCAGCTTATACGCTCGTACACGGAAGCAATTCCATCCAATGTAACAGCGACCAGCCTTCAGGAGTGCATCCATGGCAACGCCACAGCCCTCCAAAACGACATTCACTGTTCCATCTCCGCAATTCCATGGCCGAGTGACAAGCTTTACACCCTTTTTGAAATCGTCAAAACTCATTTCCTCTTTCAGATTAAGCTCAAATATATCCTTCATAAAATTATCTACACTAATGTTAGTATGAACTCCTTGCACAACTATCCTAGGCCCTGGCTTCTTATTAACAGCTACACTTAAACCTACTTCCTGGAATTTGTCACACTTTGCTATTTGATCCTGTTCAGGAACAGACAGCGTGCGTATAATGGCACCACCGCTTCGTAAAGGCCTAATTTCCCTAACTCTAACTCCAAGTGAGGGGGCAACCTGATCAATTATCTTCTTAACTATCTTGTCAGATGATTCCTCCGATTCATTGCTTTTGACTACTAGCGACCAAGTAGGGACTGGTGCTTTAGCCAAGAGCTGTTTTTCCGCTGACACAGGTGCCCTGACTGCTTTGGCGGCAATATCCGCAAAACTCAAAGCTTTTGTCGACTTTTTCGTTTTACCCATTTCGACCCAACCTGTTTCTTTCCTGAGGTCAACACATTCGGACGGACATTTAGGACCCAATTTCTCAAGGATAGCTATCCTACCTTTCAAACCCTCATTTTCGGCTACAAATTTTAAAATTATTTTTTCATATTCTCCTGTCGTATTTATAACCCTCTTTGCTAATTCAGGATCAACAGAACCTTTCTCAAAAATTACCCCCAATAAATCTGACGCTAATCCTTTAAGTTCCCTAACTAAAACTGATACATCTACCTTATCGCTAGAAGTAGTGGGATTCAGCGGACTCACCCCGTCAATTTTTGCTCCAGCATCAGCGGAGCTGACGATTTTGACAGCCGAAGCACTATCCATTTCCAGGTCGGCAGATTCAGTAACGGTCGCCTTCTTGCTCTTCTTCTTCTTCTTCTTGACCTTAGTCTGCAACTCGACGTCGGAGTCCATTACCTCCATATCGTCAATCGTCTGGGCGTCAGGAGGAGATCGTTTCGACGCTTTTGGAGCCGGCTTTTCCAATTCGGAAGAGGAATCATCCTTCAACCCTACAAAAGGCGCCTTCCTTCTGGACGGCATAGTAATCAACCCGCGCAAGTGATCCCTTAGGAATTTTCCACTAGGGGTGGAAAGATTGGTGAGCGAGAATTCGCGACAACGAGACCGCGATATTGTCTTTGATCGCTCCGATGCCAGCTTAATTGGCCTTAATTAAGCTCAGCAGATTCCGCAGACCAATCAACAATTCACCGAACCGAGCACTAATTTTCACTAATTATCAAGCACTAATTATCACTAATAATTTTATGGCACTTTTGATTGTTCGCTTTTGCACTGAAAAGTGCACGTAAATCCCTAATTACGGGAAAAACCAGCTCACCGCGAAGCGCGCTGGTAATTATACCGTAGCTTGGGACGACCGACAAAAGCAAACACACGCACAAAGAAGAATTCGCGATGACGCTACGAATGAGCGCAAAGCAACACAACGATGAAGGTCGCACAAAACGGAAACCGACGAACACGCACAAAACGGAACGCCGATAAAGGTCTGCACGAAGAAGAAACGCAAAATATAAAAATAATCGCAAGAAATCGCTTCGAACAATATTGTTAGCACCGAAAAAAAATAGATTTTCACCGGAGCAAACACGACCGTATTGATCAACTGTCACAAAGAGACTGAGTAGATAGGGACAGAGTGAATCTCGTTAATCCATTCATGCGCGTCACTAATTAGATGACGAGGCATTTGGCTACCTTAAGAGAGTCATAGTTACTCCCGCCGTTGACCCGCGCTTACTTGAATTTCTTCACGTTGACATTCAGAGCACTGGGCAGAAATCACATTGTGTCATCACCCGCTGGGGCCATCACAATGCTTTGTTTTAATTAGACAGTCGGATTCACCAAGTCCGTGCCAGTTCTGAATTGATTGTTAATTGATAATCGTTATAATTTAAAAGGAATACATCTTGCGATAGTTCCTTAAAAATTTTAGCAAGAAAGTTCCACAATTGGTTAAGTAAGCTACTATCCGGGGAACAAGATCCAAAGATCTTTATTTATCCAGAACGAGTACATAAACCATGTTATTGCTTCCCAATCAAGCCCGACTATCTCAATCTTCAGAGCCAATCCTTATCCCGAAGTTACGGATCTAATTTGCCGACTTCCCTTACCTACATTATTCTATCGACTAGAGACTCTTCACCTTGGAGACCAGCTGCGGATATCGGTACGGCCTGTTGAGAAGTTTGCGTGACCCCACCATAAATTTTCAAGGTCCGAGGAGAAAATATCGACACAACAGTAAATGTCATGCTCTTCTAGTCCATCTACCATATCTCTCTTCGAAAGACTTCCATGGTAGTACGACTATAAAACAGAAAAGAAAACTCTTCCGATACCTCTCGACGGCTTCTTTATGGTCGTTTCTGTTGCCAGGATGAGCATAAAGCCCATTTTTAATAACAAACGGATACTCAACAGGTTACGGAATTGGAACCGTATTCCCTTTCGTTCAAATATAATCAAGTGTTTAAATCTTAAATATATATACATATATATATATATATATATTTTTTCATTATAACTTGAAAATTTTCAGCTTTCGCCTTGAACTTAGGACCGACTAACTCGTGATCAACCACTGTTCACACGAAACCCTTCTCCACTTCAGTCCTCCAAGGTCTCATTCGATTATTTGCTACTACCACCAAGATCTGTACCAATGGCGGCTCCATGCAGGCTCACGCCAAACACTTCTAAGCACACCATTGTACCCTCCTACTCACTAAAGTTTCAAAATTTATAATTCAATCGAAATTGAATATAAATCATTTACTTTAGCGGTAATGTATAGGTATACAACTTAAGCGCCATCCATTTTAAGGGCTAGTTGCTTCGGCATGTGAGTTGTTACACACTCCTTAGCGGATTACGACTTCCATGTCCACCGTCATGCTGTTTTTAGCAACTAACGCCTTTCATGGTATCTGCATGAGTTGTTAATTTGGGCACCGTAACATAACGTTTGGTTCATCCCACAGCGCCAGTTCTGCTTACCAAAAGTGGCCCACTGGGCGCAATATATCATAGCCTCTACCTTCATATCAAGAAAGGTGAGGTTCTTACCCATTTAAAGTTTGAGAATAGGTTAAGATCGTTTCGATCCTAAGGCCTCTAATCATTCGCTTTACCAGATAGGAATATTTTATATAATAATTAAATGCACCAGCTATCCTGAGAGAAACTTCGGAGGGAACCAGCTACTAGATGGTTCGATGAGTCTTACGCAGCTATACTCAATTCTGACAATCGATTTGCACGTCAGAACTGTTTCGGTCTTCCATCAGGGTTTCCCCTGACTTCAACCTGATCAAGTATAGATCACCATCTTTCGGGTCACAGCATAAATGCTGAAGGTACGCTCTAGTTAGAGGTATAAATAATATAAATATTATTATACATAACTGTATAGAACGCCCCGGGATTGAATTATTAATCTATAAATAGATTAAAAACTAATCCCATTTAAATAACATTTAAGTTAATTATGCCTTTGGGTTTAATAAACATAAATCCCAATGACTTGCACATATGTTAGACTCCTTGGTCCGTGTTTCAAGACGGGTCCCGAAGGTATCCTGAATCTATCGCATTGTTAATCGTATGAGTGCATGTAAAATATGCATAAGTAAATAAATACTCATGCCATTACAAAATTCATTAATGAATTTAAGCACTATACATATTATTCCAACTATCAACACTTTATCAAATCATAAGAATTTATTCGACATTAATACACAAAACAGTATATTAATTTGAATAAACATTAATCTTAATGATTCTATGATAAATATATATTTGTGTTAATAGATTACAATGTCCAAATATAGAAAAAATGCACACTATTCATATAATATGTTTAAAATATTATATTCATAATGTTGTATTTTCTATAATGGATATTCAGGTTCATCGGGCTTAACCTCTAAGCAGTTTCACGTACTATTTAACTCTCTATTCAGAGTTCTTTTCAACTTTCCCTCACGGTACTTGTTTACTATCGGTCTCATGGTTATATTTAGCTTTAGATGGAGTTTACCACCCACTTAGTGCTGCACTATCAAGCAACACGACTCTTTGGAATCATCTTCCAGTAATCATTAACGTTATACGGGCCTAGCACCCTCTATGGGTAAATGGCCTCATTTAAGAAGGACTTAAACCGTTAATTTCTCATACTAGATTATAGATGTTCCATACACTGCATCTCATATTTGTCCCAAAGACAAAATGACTTAGTGATGAACTGTTTTCTTTTCGCTCGCCGCTACTAAGAAAATCCTTGTTAGTTTCTTTTCCTCCCCTAATTAATATGCTTAAATTCAGGGGGTAGTCCCATATGAGTTGAGGTTGTATAAGAATTATTTTCCTATATAGGAAACATTTTAAACCTTCAGAATTAATAATTCATTATAATTGTATTGTTATATATAAATAAGAGGCAATTCTAGAAAAAAATTTATTTCTTTATGCTAGACATTCCTCAATA
>CAWZZZ010000273.1:137500-141385 GCA_963966595.1 Physocephala rufipes
ACGACAATATTTAACATCGTACACGCACCTCCAATCGTATTTTATTATATTGAAAACGTTCAATTTGCAACTTATATCAATCATTATACCTTCACATGAAGATATTTGAAATCATGACTTTTAATCATAATTTTATGCTTATTGGTGTTCATTAATATCATTGGTAACATTGCTTTGCAACACCAATTGAATATTCGTACTTTGAATATTCTTCATTTTCCAACCATCTTTCGCATTCATATATTTACCATGCGCTCTATTCCCTTATACAAGCATTATTTAATATAGTGAATTATTATTCACTATTTATATATACGACAATATTTAACATCGTACATGCACCTCCAATCGTATTTTATTATATTGAAAACGTTCAATTTGCAACTTATATCAATCATTATACCTTCACATGAAGATATTTGAAATCATGACTTTTGTCATAATTTTATGCTTATTGGTGTTCATTAATATCATTGGTAACATTGCTTTGCAACACCAATTGAATATTCGTACTTTGAATATTCTTCATTTCCCATCCATCTTCTTCATTCATTCATTCACCACCCTATGTTCTCTTATAAAGGTTGTGACAAATGCACGCAACGAAAACCTTTTTTGGTCAAATTTATTCCAAATTTGATACAAACACTATTTAATATAGTGAATTAATATTCACTATTTATATATACGACAATATTTAACATCGTACATGCACCTCCAACCGTATTTTATTATATTGAAAACGTTCAATTTGCAACTTATATCAATCATTATACCTTCACATGAAGATATTTGAAATCATGACTTTTGTCATAATTTTATGCTTATTGGTGTTCATTAATATCATTGGTAACATTGCTTTGCAACACCAATTGAATATTCGTACTTTGAATATTCTTCATTTTCCAACCATCTTTCGCATTCATATATTTACCATGCGCTCTATTCCCTTATACAAGCATTATTTAATATAGTGAATTATTATTCACTATTTATATCTATATTTATATATACGATAATATTTAACATCGTACATGCACCTCCAATCGTATTTTATTATATTGAAAACGTTCAATTTGCAACTTATATCAATCATTATACCTTCACATGAAGATATTTGAAATCATGACTTTTGTCATAATTTTATGCTTATTGGTGTTCATTAATATCATTGGTAACATTTCTTTGCAACACCAATCGAATATTCGTACTTTGAATATTCTTCATTTTCCAACCATCTTTCGCATTCATATATTTACCATGCGCTCTATTCCCTTATACAAGCATTATTTAATATAGTGAATTATTATTCACTATTTATATCTATATTTATATATACGATAATATTTAACATCGTACATGCACCTCCAATCGAATTTTATTACATTGAAAACGTTCAATTTGCAACTTATATCAATCATTATACCTTCACATGAAGATATTTGAAATCATGACTTTTGTCATAATTTTATGCTTATTGGTGTTCATTAATATCATTGGTAACATTGCTTTGCAACACCAATCGAATATTCGTACTTTGAATATTCTTCACTTCGCACCCAATTTTTCATTTAAAACGACATGCTCTATCCTCTTATATATGTTGTGACAAATACACGCCGCAAAAACCTTATGGGTCAAATTTAAACTGACACGCCGCAAAAACTTTTTATAGTCAAAATGTATAAAAAAAAATGATAGAATAATTCTACATATAATTTAAAAAAACAAATCAACAATGAAACAAGATAACAAAGATCGATAATGAAATCGATCTATCTAGGCATCATCTTATTTCATTATAATTGTTTATTTAAATCATACGTAGAAAAATCCTATCATTTCTCTTCTACATACTATGAACGCAATAACAATTATAACTATATATTGCTTGCGTATATACTAGGATATCTCTTTGTTGAATATGAAACGATCAATTTCAAGAAATCAATCGAATCAGACAATTCATCATATGTTGTCAATTTATTAAAATTCAAAGATATTTTGAATTTAATATTATAAATGTAAATATGTACATTCAAGTAATATATACATTATATTATATGAACGCAATAGCAATTATAACCATTATTTTGCTTGCGTATATGTTAAGATATTTCTTTGTTGAATATGAAACGATCAATTTAATGAAATCAATCGAATCTGAAAATTCATCATATGTTGTCAATTTATTAAAATTCAAAGATATTTTGAATTTCATATTATAAATGTAATATATATATATATATATATACATATATGTAATATATACATTATATTGTATTATATGAACGCAATAGCAATTATAACCATATTGCTTGCGTGTATATATATTAAGATATTTCTTTGTTGAACATGAAACGATCAATTTCAAGAAATCAATCGAATCAGAAAATTCAACTTATATACGATGATTCATATTAAAACGAATCATCAAGCAAAGGATGAGCTTCAGTGGATCGCAGTATGGCAGCTGCTCTACCACTTACAACACCTTGCCCGTTACAAAAGTCGTTTACAATTGATTCTAGGCATTGTCATTGTATTAAATAATGTTTTAATATGTAACTAGCGCGGCACCCAGGTGATAATTAATCCTCCCGGATTTGCTATGTTACAAATAACATTGGCATCATATATTCATTATCGTTTATAAATAAATATAAACTTTAAATGATTTAGAAGCCATACAATGCAATTGCCCCATTTTTATCATTGCAGTCCAGCACGGATACGACCTTAGAGGCGTTCAGGCATAATCCAACGGACGTAGCGTCATACCACTGTTCGCTCGAACAAGTATTGTGCCATTGGTCCGTACCTGCGGTTCCTCTCGTACTACGCAGGAATGCTGTCGCAACAAATTTGTCATTAGTAGGATAAAACTAACCTGTCTCACGACGGTCTAAACCCAGCTCACGTTCCCTTGCATGGGTGAACAATCCAACGCTTGGTGAATTTTGCTTCACAATGATAGGAAGAGCCGACATCGAAGGATCAAAAAGCGACGTCGCTATGAACGCTTGGCCGCCACAAGCCAGTTATCCCTATGGTAACTTTTCTGACACCTCTTGTTAAAAACTCTTTAAACCAAAAGGATCGATAGGCCGAGCTTTAGCTGTCTCTGTGTGTACTGAACACCGAGATCAAGTCAGCATTTGCCCTTTTGCTCTATGTGTGGTTTCTGTCCGCACTGAGCTGGCCTTGGGACACCTCCGTTATTATTTGAGAGATGTACCGCCCCAGTCAAACTCCCCACCTGGCAATGTCCTTGAATTGGATCATACCTGAGTGCTGGAGTTATACCAAATCTCAATTATAATTATAACATCGATAAGATGATATATTTTATTAAAATCTGTTTGCAATTATATAACAAACTCTTGATATTTTGATCAAGAAACTTGCATCAAGACCAAATACCATAAGATATATAAATATATCCGTATAATGGCTAGGAAATGATACATGCTCCATTTAATCAAGTAAGTAAGGAAACAATAAGAGTAGTGGTATTTCATTGGCGATATATGAATAAATTCATAAATCTCCCACTTATGCTACACCTCTTATGTCTCCTTACACTGCCAGACTAGAGTCAAGCTCAAAAGGGTCTTCTTTCCCCGCTAATTATTCCAAGCCCGTTCCCTTGGCTGTGGTTTCGCTAGATAGTAGATAGGGACAGAGTGAATCTCGTTAATCCATTCATGCGCGTCACTAATTAGATGACGAGGCATTTGGCTACCTTAAGAGAGTCATAGTTACTCCCGCCGTTGACCCGCGCTTACTTGAATTTCTTCACGTTGACATTCAGAGCACTGGGCAGAAATCACATTGTGTCATCACCCGCTGGGGCCATCACAATGCTTTGTTTTAATTAGACAG
>CAWZZZ010000274.1:0-31197 GCA_963966595.1 Physocephala rufipes
CTTTGTCTTGTCTTTGTCTTGTCTTTGTCTTGTCTTTGTCTTGTCTTTGTCTTGTCTTTGTCTTGTCTTTGTCTTGTCTTTGTCTTGTCTTTGTCTTGTCTTTGTCTTGTCTTTGTCTTGTCTTTGTCTTGTCTTTGTCTTGTCTTTGTCTTGTCTTTGTCTTGTCTTTGTCTTGTCTTTGTCTTGTCTTTGTCTTGTCTTTGTCTTGTCTTTGTCTTGTCTTTGTCTTGTCTTTGTCTTGTCTTTGTCTTGTCTTTGTCTTGTCTTTGTCTTGTCTTTGTCTTGTCTTTGTCTTGTCTTTGTCTTGTCTTTGTCTTGTCTTTGTCTTGTCTTTGTCTTGTCTTTGTCTTGTCTTTGTCTTGTCTTTGTCTTGTCTTTGTCTTGTCTTTGTCTTGTCTTTGTCTTGTCTTTGTCTTGTCTTTGTCTTGTCTTTGTCTTGTCTTTGTCTTGTCTTTGTCTTGTCTTTGTCTTGTCTTTGTCTTGTCTTTGTCTTGTCTTTGTCTTGTCTTTGTCTTGTCTTTGTCTTGTCTTTGTCTTGTCTTTGTCTTGTCTTTGTCTTGTCTTTGTCTTGTCTTTGTCTTGTCTTTGTCTTGTCTTTGTCTTGTCTTTGTCTTGTCTTTGTCTTGTCTTTGTCTTGTCTTTGTCTTGTCTTTGTCTTGTCTTTGTCTTGTCTTTGTCTTGTCTTTGTCTTGTCTTTGTCTTGTCTTTGTCTTGTCTTTGTCTTGTCTTTGTCTTGTCTTTGTCTTGTCTTTGTCTTGTCTTTGTCTTGTCTTTGTCTTGTCTTTGTCTTGTCTTTGTCTTGTCTTTGTCTTGTCTTTGTCTTGTCTTTGTCTTGTCTTTGTCTTGTCTTTGTCTTGTCTTTGTCTTGTCTTTGTCTTGTCTTTGTCTTGTCTTTGTCTTGTCTTTGTCTTGTCTTTGTCTTGTCTTTGTCTTGTCTTTGTCTTGTCTTTGTCTTGTCTTTGTCTTGTCTTTGTCTTGTCTTTGTCTTGTCTTTGTCTTGTCTTTGTCTTGTCTTTGTCTTGTCTTTGTCTTGTCTTTGTCTTGTCTTTGTCTTGTCTTTGTCTTGTCTTTGTCTTGTCTTTGTCTTGTCTTTGTCTTGTCTTTGTCTTGTCTTTGTCTTGTCTTTGTCTTGTCTTTGTCTTGTCTTTGTCTTGTCTTTGTCTTGTCTTTGTCTTGTCTTTGTCTTGTCTTTGTCTTGTCTTTGTCTTGTCTTTGTCTTGTCTTTGTCTTGTCTTTGTCTTGTCTTTGTCTTGTCTTTGTCTTGTCTTTGTCTTGTCTTTGTCTTGTCTTTGTCTTGTCTTTGTCTTGTCTTTGTCTTGTCTTTGTCTTGTCTTTGTCTTGTCTTTGTCTTGTCTTTGTCTTGTCTTTGTCTTGTCTTTGTCTTGTCTTTGTCTTGTCTTTGTCTTGTCTTTGTCTTGTCTTTGTCTTGTCTTTGTCTTGTCTTTGTCTTGTCTTTGTCTTGTCTTTGTCTTGTCTTTGTCTTGTCTTTGTCTTGTCTTTGTCTTGTCTTTGTCTTGTCTTTGTCTTGTCTTTGTCTTGTCTTTGTCTTGTCTTTGTCTTGTCTTTGTCTTGTCTTTGTCTTGTCTTTGTCTTGTCTTTGTCTTGTCTTTGTCTTGTCTTTGTCTTGTCTTTGTCTTGTCTTTGTCTTGTCTTTGTCTTGTCTTTGTCTTGTCTTTGTCTTGTCTTTGTCTTGTCTTTGTCTTGTCTTTGTCTTGTCTTTGTCTTGTCTTTGTCTTGTCTTTGTCTTGTCTTTGTCTTGTCTTTGTCTTGTCTTTGTCTTGTCTTTGTCTTGTCTTTGTCTTGTCTTTGTCTTGTCTTTGTCTTGTCTTTGTCTTGTCTTTGTCTTGTCTTTGTCTTGTCTTTGTCTTGTCTTTGTCTTGTCTTTGTCTTGTCTTTGTCTTGTCTTTGTCTTGTCTTTGTCTTGTCTTTGTCTTGTCTTTGTCTTGTCTTTGTCTTGTCTTTGTCTTGTCTTTGTCTTGTCTTTGTCTTGTCTTTGTCTTGTCTTTGTCTTGTCTTTGTCTTGTCTTTGTCTTGTCTTTGTCTTGTCTTTGTCTTGTCTTTGTCTTGTCTTTGTCTTGTCTTTGTCTTGTCTTTGTCTTGTCTTTGTCTTGTCTTTGTCTTGTCTTTGTCTTGTCTTTGTCTTGTCTTTGTCTTGTCTTTGTCTTGTCTTTGTCTTGTCTTTGTCTTGTCTTTGTCTTGTCTTTGTCTTGTCTTTGTCTTGTCTTTGTCTTGTCTTTGTCTTGTCTTTGTCTTGTCTTTGTCTTGTCTTTGTCTTGTCTTTGTCTTGTCTTTGTCTTGTCTTTGTCTTGTCTTTGTCTTGTCTTTGTCTTGTCTTTGTCTTGTCTTTGTCTTGTCTTTGTCTTGTCTTTGTCTTGTCTTTGTCTTGTCTTTGTCTTGTCTTTGTCTTGTCTTTGTCTTGTCTTTGTCTTGTCTTTGTCTTGTCTTTGTCTTGTCTTTGTCTTGTCTTTGTCTTGTCTTTGTCTTGTCTTTGTCTTGTCTTTGTCTTGTCTTTGTCTTGTCTTTGTCTTGTCTTTGTCTTGTCTTTGTCTTGTCTTTGTCTTGTCTTTGTCTTGTCTTTGTCTTGTCTTTGTCTTGTCTTTGTCTTGTCTTTGTCTTGTCTTTGTCTTGTCTTTGTCTTGTCTTTGTTTGTCTTTGTCTTGTCTTTGTCTTGTCTTTGTCTTGTCTTTGTCTTGTCTTTGTCTTGTCTTTGTCTTGTCTTTGTCTTGTCTTTGTCTTGTCTTTGTCTTGTCTTTGTCTTGTCTTTGTCTTGTCTTTGTCTTGTCTTTGTCTTGTCTTTGTCTTGTCTTTGTCTTGTCTTTGTCTTGTCTTTGTCTTGTCTTTGTCTTGTCTTTGTCTTGTCTTTGTCTTGTCTTTGTCTTGTCTTTGTCTTGTCTTTGTCTTGTCTTTGTCTTGTCTTTGTCTTGTCTTTGTCTTGTCTTTGTCTTGTCTTTGTCTTGTCTTTGTCTTGTCTTTGTCTTGTCTTTGTCTTGTCTTTGTCTTGTCTTTGTCTTGTCTTTGTCTTGTCTTTGTCTTGTCTTTGTCTTGTCTTTGTCTTGTCTTTGTCTTGTCTTTGTCTTGTCTTTGTCTTGTCTTTGTCTTGTCTTTGTCTTGTCTTTGTCTTGTCTTTGTCTTGTCTTTGTCTTGTCTTTGTCTTGTCTTTGTCTTGTCTTTGTCTTGTCTTTGTCTTGTCTTTGTCTTGTCTTTGTCTTGTCTTTGTCTTGTCTTTGTCTTGTCTTTGTCTTGTCTTTGTCTTGTCTTTGTCTTGTCTTTGTCTTGTCTTTGTCTTGTCTTTGTCTTGTCTTTGTCTTGTCTTTGTCTTGTCTTTGTCTTGTCTTTGTCTTGTCTTTGTCTTGTCTTTGTCTTGTCTTTGTCTTGTCTTTGTCTTGTCTTTGTCTTGTCTTTGTCTTGTCTTTGTCTTGTCTTTGTCTTGTCTTTGTCTTGTCTTTGTCTTGTCTTTGTCTTGTCTTTGTCTTGTCTTTGTCTTGTCTTTGTCTTGTCTTTGTCTTGTCTTTGTCTTGTCTTTGTCTTGTCTTTGTCTTGTCTTTGTCTTGTCTTTGTCTTGTCTTTGTCTTGTCTTTGTCTTGTCTTTGTCTTGTCTTTGTCTTGTCTTTGTCTTGTCTTTGTCTTGTCTTTGTCTTGTCTTTGTCTTGTCTTTGTCTTGTCTTTGTCTTGTCTTTGTCTTGTCTTTGTCTTGTCTTTGTCTTGTCTTTGTCTTGTCTTTGTCTTGTCTTTGTCTTGTCTTTGTCTTGTCTTTGTCTTGTCTTTGTCTTGTCTTTGTCTTGTCTTTGTCTTGTCTTTGTCTTGTCTTTGTCTTGTCTTTGTCTTGTCTTTGTCTTGTCTTTGTCTTGTCTTTGTCTTGTCTTTGTCTTGTCTTTGTCTTGTCTTTGTCTTGTCTTTGTCTTGTCTTTGTCTTGTCTTTGTCTTGTCTTTGTCTTGTCTTTGTCTTGTCTTTGTCTTGTCTTTGTCTTGTCTTTGTCTTGTCTTTGTCTTGTCTTTGTCTTGTCTTTGTCTTGTCTTTGTCTTGTCTTTGTCTTGTCTTTGTCTTGTCTTTGTCTTGTCTTTGTCTTGTCTTTGTCTTGTCTTTGTCTTGTCTTTGTCTTGTCTTTGTCTTGTCTTTGTCTTGTCTTTGTCTTGTCTTTGTCTTGTCTTTGTCTTGTCTTTGTCTTGTCTTTGTCTTGTCTTTGTCTTGTCTTTGTCTTGTCTTTGTCTTGTCTTTGTCTTGTCTTTGTCTTGTCTTTGTCTTGTCTTTGTCTTGTCTTTGTCTTGTCTTTGTCTTGTCTTTGTCTTGTCTTTGTCTTGTCTTTGTCTTGTCTTTGTCTTGTCTTTGTCTTGTCTTTGTCTTGTCTTTGTCTTGTCTTTGTCTTGTCTTTGTCTTGTCTTTGTCTTGTCTTTGTCTTGTCTTTGTCTTGTCTTTGTCTTGTCTTTGTCTTGTCTTTGTCTTGTCTTTGTCTTGTCTTTGTCTTGTCTTTGTCTTGTCTTTGTCTTGTCTTTGTCTTGTCTTTGTCTTGTCTTTGTCTTGTCTTTGTCTTGTCTTTGTCTTGTCTTTGTCTTGTCTTTGTCTTGTCTTTGTCTTGTCTTTGTCTTGTCTTTGTCTTGTCTTTGTCTTGTCTTTGTCTTGTCTTTGTCTTGTCTTTGTCTTGTCTTTGTCTTGTCTTTGTCTTGTCTTTGTCTTGTCTTTGTCTTGTCTTTGTCTTGTCTTTGTCTTGTCTTTGTCTTGTCTTTGTCTTGTCTTTGTCTTGTCTTTGTCTTGTCTTTGTCTTGTCTTTGTCTTGTCTTTGTCTTGTCTTTGTCTTGTCTTTGTCTTGTCTTTGTCTTGTCTTTGTCTTGTCTTTGTCTTGTCTTTGTCTTGTCTTTGTCTTGTCTTTGTCTTGTCTTTGTCTTGTCTTTGTCTTGTCTTTGTCTTGTCTTTGTCTTGTCTTTGTCTTGTCTTTGTCTTGTCTTTGTCTTGTCTTTGTCTTGTCTTTGTCTTGTCTTTGTCTTGTCTTTGTCTTGTCTTTGTCTTGTCTTTGTCTTGTCTTTGTCTTGTCTTTGTCTTGTCTTTGTCTTGTCTTTGTCTTGTCTTTGTCTTGTCTTTGTCTTGTCTTTGTCTTGTCTTTGTCTTGTCTTTGTCTTGTCTTTGTCTTGTCTTTGTCTTGTCTTTGTCTTGTCTTTGTCTTGTCTTTGTCTTGTCTTTGTCTTGTCTTTGTCTTGTCTTTGTCTTGTCTTTGTCTTGTCTTTGTCTTGTCTTTGTCTTGTCTTTGTCTTGTCTTTGTCTTGTCTTTGTCTTGTCTTTGTCTTGTCTTTGTCTTGTCTTTGTCTTGTCTTTGTCTTGTCTTTGTCTTGTCTTTGTCTTGTCTTTGTCTTGTCTTTGTCTTGTCTTTGTCTTGTCTTTGTCTTGTCTTTGTCTTGTCTTTGTCTTGTCTTTGTCTTGTCTTTGTCTTGTCTTTGTCTTGTCTTTGTCTTGTCTTTGTCTTGTCTTTGTCTTGTCTTTGTCTTGTCTTTGTCTTGTCTTTGTCTTGTCTTTGTCTTGTCTTTGTCTTGTCTTTGTCTTGTCTTTGTCTTGTCTTTGTCTTGTCTTTGTCTTGTCTTTGTCTTGTCTTTGTCTTGTCTTTGTCTTGTCTTTGTCTTGTCTTTGTCTTGTCTTTGTCTTGTCTTTGTCTTGTCTTTGTCTTGTCTTTGTCTTGTCTTTGTCTTGTCTTTGTCTTGTCTTTGTCTTGTCTTTGTCTTGTCTTTGTCTTGTCTTTGTCTTGTCTTTGTCTTGTCTTTGTCTTGTCTTTGTCTTGTCTTTGTCTTGTCTTTGTCTTGTCTTTGTCTTGTCTTTGTCTTGTCTTTGTCTTGTCTTTGTCTTGTCTTTGTCTTGTCTTTGTCTTGTCTTTGTCTTGTCTTTGTCTTGTCTTTGTCTTGTCTTTGTCTTGTCTTTGTCTTGTCTTTGTCTTGTCTTTGTCTTGTCTTTGTCTTGTCTTTGTCTTGTCTTTGTCTTGTCTTTGTCTTGTCTTTGTCTTGTCTTTGTCTTGTCTTTGTCTTGTCTTTGTCTTGTCTTTGTCTTGTCTTTGTCTTGTCTTTGTCTTGTCTTTGTCTTGTCTTTGTCTTGTCTTTGTCTTGTCTTTGTCTTGTCTTTGTCTTGTCTTTGTCTTGTCTTTGTCTTGTCTTTGTCTTGTCTTTGTCTTGTCTTTGTCTTGTCTTTGTCTTGTCTTTGTCTTGTCTTTGTCTTGTCTTTGTCTTGTCTTTGTCTTGTCTTTGTCTTGTCTTTGTCTTGTCTTTGTCTTGTCTTTGTCTTGTCTTTGTCTTGTCTTTGTCTTGTCTTTGTCTTGTCTTTGTCTTGTCTTTGTCTTGTCTTTGTCTTGTCTTTGTCTTGTCTTTGTCTTGTCTTTGTCTTGTCTTTGTCTTGTCTTTGTCTTGTCTTTGTCTTGTCTTTGTCTTGTCTTTGTCTTGTCTTTGTCTTGTCTTTGTCTTGTCTTTGTCTTGTCTTTGTCTTGTCTTTGTCTTGTCTTTGTCTTGTCTTTGTCTTGTCTTTGTCTTGTCTTTGTCTTGTCTTTGTCTTGTCTTTGTCTTGTCTTTGTCTTGTCTTTGTCTTGTCTTTGTCTTGTCTTTGTCTTGTCTTTGTCTTGTCTTTGTCTTGTCTTTGTCTTGTCTTTGTCTTGTCTTTGTCTTGTCTTTGTCTTGTCTTTGTCTTGTCTTTGTCTTGTCTTTGTCTTGTCTTTGTCTTGTCTTTGTCTTGTCTTTGTCTTGTCTTTGTCTTGTCTTTGTCTTGTCTTTGTCTTGTCTTTGTCTTGTCTTTGTCTTGTCTTTGTCTTGTCTTTGTCTTGTCTTTGTCTTGTCTTTGTCTTGTCTTTGTCTTGTCTTTGTCTTGTCTTTGTCTTGTCTTTGTCTTGTCTTTGTCTTGTCTTTGTCTTGTCTTTGTCTTGTCTTTGTCTTGTCTTTGTCTTGTCTTTGTCTTGTCTTTGTCTTGTCTTTGTCTTGTCTTTGTCTTGTCTTTGTCTTGTCTTTGTCTTGTCTTTGTCTTGTCTTTGTCTTGTCTTTGTCTTGTCTTTGTCTTGTCTTTGTCTTGTCTTTGTCTTGTCTTTGTCTTGTCTTTGTCTTGTCTTTGTCTTGTCTTTGTCTTGTCTTTGTCTTGTCTTTGTCTTGTCTTTGTCTTGTCTTTGTCTTGTCTTTGTCTTGTCTTTGTCTTGTCTTTGTCTTGTCTTTGTCTTGTCTTTGTCTTGTCTTTGTCTTGTCTTTGTCTTGTCTTTGTCTTGTCTTTGTCTTGTCTTTGTCTTGTCTTTGTCTTGTCTTTGTCTTGTCTTTGTCTTGTCTTTGTCTTGTCTTTGTCTTGTCTTTGTCTTGTCTTTGTCTTGTCTTTGTCTTGTCTTTGTCTTGTCTTTGTCTTGTCTTTGTCTTGTCTTTGTCTTGTCTTTGTCTTGTCTTTGTCTTGTCTTTGTCTTGTCTTTGTCTTGTCTTTGTCTTGTCTTTGTCTTGTCTTTGTCTTGTCTTTGTCTTGTCTTTGTCTTGTCTTTGTCTTGTCTTTGTCTTGTCTTTGTCTTGTCTTTGTCTTGTCTTTGTCTTGTCTTTGTCTTGTCTTTGTCTTGTCTTTGTCTTGTCTTTGTCTTGTCTTTGTCTTGTCTTTGTCTTGTCTTTGTCTTGTCTTTGTCTTGTCTTTGTCTTGTCTTTGTCTTGTCTTTGTCTTGTCTTTGTCTTGTCTTTGTCTTGTCTTTGTCTTGTCTTTGTCTTGTCTTTGTCTTGTCTTTGTCTTGTCTTTGTCTTGTCTTTGTCTTGTCTTTGTCTTGTCTTTGTCTTGTCTTTGTCTTGTCTTTGTCTTGTCTTTGTCTTGTCTTTGTCTTGTCTTTGTCTTGTCTTTGTCTTGTCTTTGTCTTGTCTTTGTCTTGTCTTTGTCTTGTCTTTGTCTTGTCTTTGTCTTGTCTTTGTCTTGTCTTTGTCTTGTCTTTGTCTTGTCTTTGTCTTGTCTTTGTCTTGTCTTTGTCTTGTCTTTGTCTTGTCTTTGTCTTGTCTTTGTCTTGTCTTTGTCTTGTCTTTGTCTTGTCTTTGTCTTGTCTTTGTCTTGTCTTTGTCTTGTCTTTGTCTTGTCTTTGTCTTGTCTTTGTCTTGTCTTTGTCTTGTCTTTGTCTTGTCTTTGTCTTGTCTTTGTCTTGTCTTTGTCTTGTCTTTGTCTTGTCTTTGTCTTGTCTTTGTCTTGTCTTTGTCTTGTCTTTGTCTTGTCTTTGTCTTGTCTTTGTCTTGTCTTTGTCTTGTCTTTGTCTTGTCTTTGTCTTGTCTTTGTCTTGTCTTTGTCTTGTCTTTGTCTTGTCTTTGTCTTGTCTTTGTCTTGTCTTTGTCTTGTCTTTGTCTTGTCTTTGTCTTGTCTTTGTCTTGTCTTTGTCTTGTCTTTGTCTTGTCTTTGTCTTGTCTTTGTCTTGTCTTTGTCTTGTCTTTGTCTTGTCTTTGTCTTGTCTTTGTCTTGTCTTTGTCTTGTCTTTGTCTTGTCTTTGTCTTGTCTTTGTCTTGTCTTTGTCTTGTCTTTGTCTTGTCTTTGTCTTGTCTTTGTCTTGTCTTTGTCTTGTCTTTGTCTTGTCTTTGTCTTGTCTTTGTCTTGTCTTTGTCTTGTCTTTGTCTTGTCTTTGTCTTGTCTTTGTCTTGTCTTTGTCTTGTCTTTGTCTTGTCTTTGTCTTGTCTTTGTCTTGTCTTTGTCTTGTCTTTGTCTTGTCTTTGTCTTGTCTTTGTCTTGTCTTTGTCTTGTCTTTGTCTTGTCTTTGTCTTGTCTTTGTCTTGTCTTTGTCTTGTCTTTGTCTTGTCTTTGTCTTGTCTTTGTCTTGTCTTTGTCTTGTCTTTGTCTTGTCTTTGTCTTGTCTTTGTCTTGTCTTTGTCTTGTCTTTGTCTTGTCTTTGTCTTGTCTTTGTCTTGTCTTTGTCTTGTCTTTGTCTTGTCTTTGTCTTGTCTTTGTCTTGTCTTTGTCTTGTCTTTGTCTTGTCTTTGTCTTGTCTTTGTCTTGTCTTTGTCTTGTCTTTGTCTTGTCTTTGTCTTGTCTTTGTCTTGTCTTTGTCTTGTCTTTGTCTTGTCTTTGTCTTGTCTTTGTCTTGTCTTTGTCTTGTCTTTGTCTTGTCTTTGTCTTGTCTTTGTCTTGTCTTTGTCTTGTCTTTGTCTTGTCTTTGTCTTGTCTTTGTCTTGTCTTTGTCTTGTCTTTGTCTTGTCTTTGTCTTGTCTTTGTCTTGTCTTTGTCTTGTCTTTGTCTTGTCTTTGTCTTGTCTTTGTCTTGTCTTTGTCTTGTCTTTGTCTTGTCTTTGTCTTGTCTTTGTCTTGTCTTTGTCTTGTCTTTGTCTTGTCTTTGTCTTGTCTTTGTCTTGTCTTTGTCTTGTCTTTGTCTTGTCTTTGTCTTGTCTTTGTCTTGTCTTTGTCTTGTCTTTGTCTTGTCTTTGTCTTGTCTTTGTCTTGTCTTTGTCTTGTCTTTGTCTTGTCTTTGTCTTGTCTTTGTCTTGTCTTTGTCTTGTCTTTGTCTTGTCTTTGTCTTGTCTTTGTCTTGTCTTTGTCTTGTCTTTGTCTTGTCTTTGTCTTGTCTTTGTCTTGTCTTTGTCTTGTCTTTGTCTTGTCTTTGTCTTGTCTTTGTCTTGTCTTTGTCTTGTCTTTGTCTTGTCTTTGTCTTGTCTTTGTCTTGTCTTTGTCTTGTCTTTGTCTTGTCTTTGTCTTGTCTTTGTCTTGTCTTTGTCTTGTCTTTGTCTTGTCTTTGTCTTGTCTTTGTCTTGTCTTTGTCTTGTCTTTGTCTTGTCTTTGTCTTGTCTTTGTCTTGTCTTTGTCTTGTCTTTGTCTTGTCTTTGTCTTGTCTTTGTCTTGTCTTTGTCTTGTCTTTGTCTTGTCTTTGTCTTGTCTTTGTCTTGTCTTTGTCTTGTCTTTGTCTTGTCTTTGTCTTGTCTTTGTCTTGTCTTTGTCTTGTCTTTGTCTTGTCTTTGTCTTGTCTTTGTCTTGTCTTTGTCTTGTCTTTGTCTTGTCTTTGTCTTGTCTTTGTCTTGTCTTTGTCTTGTCTTTGTCTTGTCTTTGTCTTGTCTTTGTCTTGTCTTTGTCTTGTCTTTGTCTTGTCTTTGTCTTGTCTTTGTCTTGTCTTTGTCTTGTCTTTGTCTTGTCTTTGTCTTGTCTTTGTCTTGTCTTTGTCTTGTCTTTGTCTTGTCTTTGTCTTGTCTTTGTCTTGTCTTTGTCTTGTCTTTGTCTTGTCTTTGTCTTGTCTTTGTCTTGTCTTTGTCTTGTCTTTGTCTTGTCTTTGTCTTGTCTTTGTCTTGTCTTTGTCTTGTCTTTGTCTTGTCTTTGTCTTGTCTTTGTCTTGTCTTTGTCTTGTCTTTGTCTTGTCTTTGTCTTGTCTTTGTCTTGTCTTTGTCTTGTCTTTGTCTTGTCTTTGTCTTGTCTTTGTCTTGTCTTTGTCTTGTCTTTGTCTTGTCTTTGTCTTGTCTTTGTCTTGTCTTTGTCTTGTCTTTGTCTTGTCTTTGTCTTGTCTTTGTCTTGTCTTTGTCTTGTCTTTGTCTTGTCTTTGTCTTGTCTTTGTCTTGTCTTTGTCTTGTCTTTGTCTTGTCTTTGTCTTGTCTTTGTCTTGTCTTTGTCTTGTCTTTGTCTTGTCTTTGTCTTGTCTTTGTCTTGTCTTTGTCTTGTCTTTGTCTTGTCTTTGTCTTGTCTTTGTCTTGTCTTTGTCTTGTCTTTGTCTTGTCTTTGTCTTGTCTTTGTCTTGTCTTTGTCTTGTCTTTGTCTTGTCTTTGTCTTGTCTTTGTCTTGTCTTTGTCTTGTCTTTGTCTTGTCTTTGTCTTGTCTTTGTCTTGTCTTTGTCTTGTCTTTGTCTTGTCTTTGTCTTGTCTTTGTCTTGTCTTTGTCTTGTCTTTGTCTTGTCTTTGTCTTGTCTTTGTCTTGTCTTTGTCTTGTCTTTGTCTTGTCTTTGTCTTGTCTTTGTCTTGTCTTTGTCTTGTCTTTGTCTTGTCTTTGTCTTGTCTTTGTCTTGTCTTTGTCTTGTCTTTGTCTTGTCTTTGTCTTGTCTTTGTCTTGTCTTTGTCTTGTCTTTGTCTTGTCTTTGTCTTGTCTTTGTCTTGTCTTTGTCTTGTCTTTGTCTTGTCTTTGTCTTGTCTTTGTCTTGTCTTTGTCTTGTCTTTGTCTTGTCTTTGTCTTGTCTTTGTCTTGTCTTTGTCTTGTCTTTGTCTTGTCTTTGTCTTGTCTTTGTCTTGTCTTTGTCTTGTCTTTGTCTTGTCTTTGTCTTGTCTTTGTCTTGTCTTTGTCTTGTCTTTGTCTTGTCTTTGTCTTGTCTTTGTCTTGTCTTTGTCTTGTCTTTGTCTTGTCTTTGTCTTGTCTTTGTCTTGTCTTTGTCTTGTCTTTGTCTTGTCTTTGTCTTGTCTTTGTCTTGTCTTTGTCTTGTCTTTGTCTTGTCTTTGTCTTGTCTTTGTCTTGTCTTTGTCTTGTCTTTGTCTTGTCTTTGTCTTGTCTTTGTCTTGTCTTTGTCTTGTCTTTGTCTTGTCTTTGTCTTGTCTTTGTCTTGTCTTTGTCTTGTCTTTGTCTTGTCTTTGTCTTGTCTTTGTCTTGTCTTTGTCTTGTCTTTGTCTTGTCTTTGTCTTGTCTTTGTCTTGTCTTTGTCTTGTCTTTGTCTTGTCTTTGTCTTGTCTTTGTCTTGTCTTTGTCTTGTCTTTGTCTTGTCTTTGTCTTGTCTTTGTCTTGTCTTTGTCTTGTCTTTGTCTTGTCTTTGTCTTGTCTTTGTCTTGTCTTTGTCTTGTCTTTGTCTTGTCTTTGTCTTGTCTTTGTCTTGTCTTTGTCTTGTCTTTGTCTTGTCTTTGTCTTGTCTTTGTCTTGTCTTTGTCTTGTCTTTGTCTTGTCTTTGTCTTGTCTTTGTCTTGTCTTTGTCTTGTCTTTGTCTTGTCTTTGTCTTGTCTTTGTCTTGTCTTTGTCTTGTCTTTGTCTTGTCTTTGTCTTGTCTTTGTCTTGTCTTTGTCTTGTCTTTGTCTTGTCTTTGTCTTGTCTTTGTCTTGTCTTTGTCTTGTCTTTGTCTTGTCTTTGTCTTGTCTTTGTCTTGTCTTTGTCTTGTCTTTGTCTTGTCTTTGTCTTGTCTTTGTCTTGTCTTTGTCTTGTCTTTGTCTTGTCTTTGTCTTGTCTTTGTCTTGTCTTTGTCTTGTCTTTGTCTTGTCTTTGTCTTGTCTTTGTCTTGTCTTTGTCTTGTCTTTGTCTTGTCTTTGTCTTGTCTTTGTCTTGTCTTTGTCTTGTCTTTGTCTTGTCTTTGTCTTGTCTTTGTCTTGTCTTTGTCTTGTCTTTGTCTTGTCTTTGTCTTGTCTTTGTCTTGTCTTTGTCTTGTCTTTGTCTTGTCTTTGTCTTGTCTTTGTCTTGTCTTTGTCTTGTCTTTGTCTTGTCTTTGTCTTGTCTTTGTCTTGTCTTTGTCTTGTCTTTGTCTTGTCTTTGTCTTGTCTTTGTCTTGTCTTTGTCTTGTCTTTGTCTTGTCTTTGTCTTGTCTTTGTCTTGTCTTTGTCTTGTCTTTGTCTTGTCTTTGTCTTGTCTTTGTCTTGTCTTTGTCTTGTCTTTGTCTTGTCTTTGTCTTGTCTTTGTCTTGTCTTTGTCTTGTCTTTGTCTTGTCTTTGTCTTGTCTTTGTCTTGTCTTTGTCTTGTCTTTGTCTTGTCTTTGTCTTGTCTTTGTCTTGTCTTTGTCTTGTCTTTGTCTTGTCTTTGTCTTGTCTTTGTCTTGTCTTTGTCTTGTCTTTGTCTTGTCTTTGTCTTGTCTTTGTCTTGTCTTTGTCTTGTCTTTGTCTTGTCTTTGTCTTGTCTTTGTCTTGTCTTTGTCTTGTCTTTGTCTTGTCTTTGTCTTGTCTTTGTCTTGTCTTTGTCTTGTCTTTGTCTTGTCTTTGTCTTGTCTTTGTCTTGTCTTTGTCTTGTCTTTGTCTTGTCTTTGTCTTGTCTTTGTCTTGTCTTTGTCTTGTCTTTGTCTTGTCTTTGTCTTGTCTTTGTCTTGTCTTTGTCTTGTCTTTGTCTTGTCTTTGTCTTGTCTTTGTCTTGTCTTTGTCTTGTCTTTGTCTTGTCTTTGTCTTGTCTTTGTCTTGTCTTTGTCTTGTCTTTGTCTTGTCTTTGTCTTGTCTTTGTCTTGTCTTTGTCTTGTCTTTGTCTTGTCTTTGTCTTGTCTTTGTCTTGTCTTTGTCTTGTCTTTGTCTTGTCTTTGTCTTGTCTTTGTCTTGTCTTTGTCTTGTCTTTGTCTTGTCTTTGTCTTGTCTTTGTCTTGTCTTTGTCTTGTCTTTGTCTTGTCTTTGTCTTGTCTTTGTCTTGTCTTTGTCTTGTCTTTGTCTTGTCTTTGTCTTGTCTTTGTCTTGTCTTTGTCTTGTCTTTGTCTTGTCTTTGTCTTGTCTTTGTCTTGTCTTTGTCTTGTCTTTGTCTTGTCTTTGTCTTGTCTTTGTCTTGTCTTTGTCTTGTCTTTGTCTTGTCTTTGTCTTGTCTTTGTCTTGTCTTTGTCTTGTCTTTGTCTTGTCTTTGTCTTGTCTTTGTCTTGTCTTTGTCTTGTCTTTGTCTTGTCTTTGTCTTGTCTTTGTCTTGTCTTTGTCTTGTCTTTGTCTTGTCTTTGTCTTGTCTTTGTCTTGTCTTTGTCTTGTCTTTGTCTTGTCTTTGTCTTGTCTTTGTCTTGTCTTTGTCTTGTCTTTGTCTTGTCTTTGTCTTGTCTTTGTCTTGTCTTTGTCTTGTCTTTGTCTTGTCTTTGTCTTGTCTTTGTCTTGTCTTTGTCTTGTCTTTGTCTTGTCTTTGTCTTGTCTTTGTCTTGTCTTTGTCTTGTCTTTGTCTTGTCTTTGTCTTGTCTTTGTCTTGTCTTTGTCTTGTCTTTGTCTTGTCTTTGTCTTGTCTTTGTCTTGTCTTTGTCTTGTCTTTGTCTTGTCTTTGTCTTGTCTTTGTCTTGTCTTTGTCTTGTCTTTGTCTTGTCTTTGTCTTGTCTTTGTCTTGTCTTTGTCTTGTCTTTGTCTTGTCTTTGTCTTGTCTTTGTCTTGTCTTTGTCTTGTCTTTGTCTTGTCTTTGTCTTGTCTTTGTCTTGTCTTTGTCTTGTCTTTGTCTTGTCTTTGTCTTGTCTTTGTCTTGTCTTTGTCTTGTCTTTGTCTTGTCTTTGTCTTGTCTTTGTCTTGTCTTTGTCTTGTCTTTGTCTTGTCTTTGTCTTGTCTTTGTCTTGTCTTTGTCTTGTCTTTGTCTTGTCTTTGTCTTGTCTTTGTCTTGTCTTTGTCTTGTCTTTGTCTTGTCTTTGTCTTGTCTTTGTCTTGTCTTTGTCTTGTCTTTGTCTTGTCTTTGTCTTGTCTTTGTCTTGTCTTTGTCTTGTCTTTGTCTTGTCTTTGTCTTGTCTTTGTCTTGTCTTTGTCTTGTCTTTGTCTTGTCTTTGTCTTGTCTTTGTCTTGTCTTTGTCTTGTCTTTGTCTTGTCTTTGTCTTGTCTTTGTCTTGTCTTTGTCTTGTCTTTGTCTTGTCTTTGTCTTGTCTTTGTCTTGTCTTTGTCTTGTCTTTGTCTTGTCTTTGTCTTGTCTTTGTCTTGTCTTTGTCTTGTCTTTGTCTTGTCTTTGTCTTGTCTTTGTCTTGTCTTTGTCTTGTCTTTGTCTTGTCTTTGTCTTGTCTTTGTCTTGTCTTTGTCTTGTCTTTGTCTTGTCTTTGTCTTGTCTTTGTCTTGTCTTTGTCTTGTCTTTGTCTTGTCTTTGTCTTGTCTTTGTCTTGTCTTTGTCTTGTCTTTGTCTTGTCTTTGTCTTGTCTTTGTCTTGTCTTTGTCTTGTCTTTGTCTTGTCTTTGTCTTGTCTTTGTCTTGTCTTTGTCTTGTCTTTGTCTTGTCTTTGTCTTGTCTTTGTCTTGTCTTTGTCTTGTCTTTGTCTTGTCTTTGTCTTGTCTTTGTCTTGTCTTTGTCTTGTCTTTGTCTTGTCTTTGTCTTGTCTTTGTCTTGTCTTTGTCTTGTCTTTGTCTTGTCTTTGTCTTGTCTTTGTCTTGTCTTTGTCTTGTCTTTGTCTTGTCTTTGTCTTGTCTTTGTCTTGTCTTTGTCTTGTCTTTGTCTTGTCTTTGTCTTGTCTTTGTCTTGTCTTTGTCTTGTCTTTGTCTTGTCTTTGTCTTGTCTTTGTCTTGTCTTTGTCTTGTCTTTGTCTTGTCTTTGTCTTGTCTTTGTCTTGTCTTTGTCTTGTCTTTGTCTTGTCTTTGTCTTGTCTTTGTCTTGTCTTTGTCTTGTCTTTGTCTTGTCTTTGTCTTGTCTTTGTCTTGTCTTTGTCTTGTCTTTGTCTTGTCTTTGTCTTGTCTTTGTCTTGTCTTTGTCTTGTCTTTGTCTTGTCTTTGTCTTGTCTTTGTCTTGTCTTTGTCTTGTCTTTGTCTTGTCTTTGTCTTGTCTTTGTCTTGTCTTTGTCTTGTCTTTGTCTTGTCTTTGTCTTGTCTTTGTCTTGTCTTTGTCTTGTCTTTGTCTTGTCTTTGTCTTGTCTTTGTCTTGTCTTTGTCTTGTCTTTGTCTTGTCTTTGTCTTGTCTTTGTCTTGTCTTTGTCTTGTCTTTGTCTTGTCTTTGTCTTGTCTTTGTCTTGTCTTTGTCTTGTCTTTGTCTTGTCTTTGTCTTGTCTTTGTCTTGTCTTTGTCTTGTCTTTGTCTTGTCTTTGTCTTGTCTTTGTCTTGTCTTTGTCTTGTCTTTGTCTTGTCTTTGTCTTGTCTTTGTCTTGTCTTTGTCTTGTCTTTGTCTTGTCTTTGTCTTGTCTTTGTCTTGTCTTTGTCTTGTCTTTGTCTTGTCTTTGTCTTGTCTTTGTCTTGTCTTTGTCTTGTCTTTGTCTTGTCTTTGTCTTGTCTTTGTCTTGTCTTTGTCTTGTCTTTGTCTTGTCTTTGTCTTGTCTTTGTCTTGTCTTTGTCTTGTCTTTGTCTTGTCTTTGTCTTGTCTTTGTCTTGTCTTTGTCTTGTCTTTGTCTTGTCTTTGTCTTGTCTTTGTCTTGTCTTTGTCTTGTCTTTGTCTTGTCTTTGTCTTGTCTTTGTCTTGTCTTTGTCTTGTCTTTGTCTTGTCTTTGTCTTGTCTTTGTCTTGTCTTTGTCTTGTCTTTGTCTTGTCTTTGTCTTGTCTTTGTCTTGTCTTTGTCTTGTCTTTGTCTTGTCTTTGTCTTGTCTTTGTCTTGTCTTTGTCTTGTCTTTGTCTTGTCTTTGTCTTGTCTTTGTCTTGTCTTTGTCTTGTCTTTGTCTTGTCTTTGTCTTGTCTTTGTCTTGTCTTTGTCTTGTCTTTGTCTTGTCTTTGTCTTGTCTTTGTCTTGTCTTTGTCTTGTCTTTGTCTTGTCTTTGTCTTGTCTTTGTCTTGTCTTTGTCTTGTCTTTGTCTTGTCTTTGTCTTGTCTTTGTCTTGTCTTTGTCTTGTCTTTGTCTTGTCTTTGTCTTGTCTTTGTCTTGTCTTTGTCTTGTCTTTGTCTTGTCTTTGTCTTGTCTTTGTCTTGTCTTTGTCTTGTCTTTGTCTTGTCTTTGTCTTGTCTTTGTCTTGTCTTTGTCTTGTCTTTGTCTTGTCTTTGTCTTGTCTTTGTCTTGTCTTTGTCTTGTCTTTGTCTTGTCTTTGTCTTGTCTTTGTCTTGTCTTTGTCTTGTCTTTGTCTTGTCTTTGTCTTGTCTTTGTCTTGTCTTTGTCTTGTCTTTGTCTTGTCTTTGTCTTGTCTTTGTCTTGTCTTTGTCTTGTCTTTGTCTTGTCTTTGTCTTGTCTTTGTCTTGTCTTTGTCTTGTCTTTGTCTTGTCTTTGTCTTGTCTTTGTCTTGTCTTTGTCTTGTCTTTGTCTTGTCTTTGTCTTGTCTTTGTCTTGTCTTTGTCTTGTCTTTGTCTTGTCTTTGTCTTGTCTTTGTCTTGTCTTTGTCTTGTCTTTGTCTTGTCTTTGTCTTGTCTTTGTCTTGTCTTTGTCTTGTCTTTGTCTTGTCTTTGTCTTGTCTTTGTCTTGTCTTTGTCTTGTCTTTGTCTTGTCTTTGTCTTGTCTTTGTCTTGTCTTTGTCTTGTCTTTGTCTTGTCTTTGTCTTGTCTTTGTCTTGTCTTTGTCTTGTCTTTGTCTTGTCTTTGTCTTGTCTTTGTCTTGTCTTTGTCTTGTCTTTGTCTTGTCTTTGTCTTGTCTTTGTCTTGTCTTTGTCTTGTCTTTGTCTTGTCTTTGTCTTGTCTTTGTCTTGTCTTTGTCTTGTCTTTGTCTTGTCTTTGTCTTGTCTTTGTCTTGTCTTTGTCTTGTCTTTGTCTTGTCTTTGTCTTGTCTTTGTCTTGTCTTTGTCTTGTCTTTGTCTTGTCTTTGTCTTGTCTTTGTCTTGTCTTTGTCTTGTCTTTGTCTTGTCTTTGTCTTGTCTTTGTCTTGTCTTTGTCTTGTCTTTGTCTTGTCTTTGTCTTGTCTTTGTCTTGTCTTTGTCTTGTCTTTGTCTTGTCTTTGTCTTGTCTTTGTCTTGTCTTTGTCTTGTCTTTGTCTTGTCTTTGTCTTGTCTTTGTCTTGTCTTTGTCTTGTCTTTGTCTTGTCTTTGTCTTGTCTTTGTCTTGTCTTTGTCTTGTCTTTGTCTTGTCTTTGTCTTGTCTTTGTCTTGTCTTTGTCTTGTCTTTGTCTTGTCTTTGTCTTGTCTTTGTCTTGTCTTTGTCTTGTCTTTGTCTTGTCTTTGTCTTGTCTTTGTCTTGTCTTTGTCTTGTCTTTGTCTTGTCTTTGTCTTGTCTTTGTCTTGTCTTTGTCTTGTCTTTGTCTTGTCTTTGTCTTGTCTTTGTCTTGTCTTTGTCTTGTCTTTGTCTTGTCTTTGTCTTGTCTTTGTCTTGTCTTTGTCTTGTCTTTGTCTTGTCTTTGTCTTGTCTTTGTCTTGTCTTTGTCTTGTCTTTGTCTTGTCTTTGTCTTGTCTTTGTCTTGTCTTTGTCTTGTCTTTGTCTTGTCTTTGTCTTGTCTTTGTCTTGTCTTTGTCTTGTCTTTGTCTTGTCTTTGTCTTGTCTTTGTCTTGTCTTTGTCTTGTCTTTGTCTTGTCTTTGTCTTGTCTTTGTCTTGTCTTTGTCTTGTCTTTGTCTTGTCTTTGTCTTGTCTTTGTCTTGTCTTTGTCTTGTCTTTGTCTTGTCTTTGTCTTGTCTTTGTCTTGTCTTTGTCTTGTCTTTGTCTTGTCTTTGTCTTGTCTTTGTCTTGTCTTTGTCTTGTCTTTGTCTTGTCTTTGTCTTGTCTTTGTCTTGTCTTTGTCTTGTCTTTGTCTTGTCTTTGTCTTGTCTTTGTCTTGTCTTTGTCTTGTCTTTGTCTTGTCTTTGTCTTGTCTTTGTCTTGTCTTTGTCTTGTCTTTGTCTTGTCTTTGTCTTGTCTTTGTCTTGTCTTTGTCTTGTCTTTGTCTTGTCTTTGTCTTGTCTTTGTCTTGTCTTTGTCTTGTCTTTGTCTTGTCTTTGTCTTGTCTTTGTCTTGTCTTTGTCTTGTCTTTGTCTTGTCTTTGTCTTGTCTTTGTCTTGTCTTTGTCTTGTCTTTGTCTTGTCTTTGTCTTGTCTTTGTCTTGTCTTTGTCTTGTCTTTGTCTTGTCTTTGTCTTGTCTTTGTCTTGTCTTTGTCTTGTCTTTGTCTTGTCTTTGTCTTGTCTTTGTCTTGTCTTTGTCTTGTCTTTGTCTTGTCTTTGTCTTGTCTTTGTCTTGTCTTTGTCTTGTCTTTGTCTTGTCTTTGTCTTGTCTTTGTCTTGTCTTTGTCTTGTCTTTGTCTTGTCTTTGTCTTGTCTTTGTCTTGTCTTTGTCTTGTCTTTGTCTTGTCTTTGTCTTGTCTTTGTCTTGTCTTTGTCTTGTCTTTGTCTTGTCTTTGTCTTGTCTTTGTCTTGTCTTTGTCTTGTCTTTGTCTTGTCTTTGTCTTGTCTTTGTCTTGTCTTTGTCTTGTCTTTGTCTTGTCTTTGTCTTGTCTTTGTCTTGTCTTTGTCTTGTCTTTGTCTTGTCTTTGTCTTGTCTTTGTCTTGTCTTTGTCTTGTCTTTGTCTTGTCTTTGTCTTGTCTTTGTCTTGTCTTTGTCTTGTCTTTGTCTTGTCTTTGTCTTGTCTTTGTCTTGTCTTTGTCTTGTCTTTGTCTTGTCTTTGTCTTGTCTTTGTCTTGTCTTTGTCTTGTCTTTGCTTGTCTTTGTCTTGCTTTGTCTTGTCTTTGTCTTGTCTTTGTCTTGTCTTTGTCTTGTCTTTGTCTTGTCTTTGTCTTGTCTTTGTCTTGTCTTTGTCTTGTCTTTGTCTTGTCTTTGTCTTGTCTTTGTCTTGTCTTTGTCTTGTCTTTGTCTTGTCTTTGTCTTGTCTTTGTCTTGTCTTTGTCTTGTCTTTGTCTTGTCTTTGTCTTGTCTTTGTCTTGTCTTTGTCTTGTCTTTGTCTTGTCTTTGTCTTGTCTTTGTCTTGTCTTTGTCTTGTCTTTGTCTTGTCTTTGTCTTGTCTTTGTCTTGTCTTTGTCTTGTCTTTGTCTTGTCTTTGTCTTGTCTTTGTCTTGTCTTTGTCTTGTCTTTGTCTTGTCTTTGTCTTGTCTTTGTCTTGTCTTTGTCTTGTCTTTGTCTTGTCTTTGTCTTGTCTTTGTCTTGTCTTTGTCTTGTCTTTGTCTTGTCTTTGTCTTGTCTTTGTCTTGTCTTTGTCTTGTCTTTGTCTTGTCTTTGTCTTGTCTTTGTCTTGTCTTTGTCTTGTCTTTGTCTTGTCTTTGTCTTGTCTTTGTCTTGTCTTTGTCTTGTCTTTGTCTTGTCTTTGTCTTGTCTTTGTCTTGTCTTTGTCTTGTCTTTGTCTTGTCTTTGTCTTGTCTTTGTCTTGTCTTTGTCTTGTCTTTGTCTTGTCTTTGTCTTGTCTTTGTCTTGTCTTTGTCTTGTCTTTGTCTTGTCTTTGTCTTGTCTTTGTCTTGTCTTTGTCTTGTCTTTGTCTTGTCTTTGTCTTGTCTTTGTCTTGTCTTTGTCTTGTCTTTGTCTTGTCTTTGTCTTGTCTTTGTCTTGTCTTTGTCTTGTCTTTGTCTTGTCTTTGTCTTGTCTTTGTCTTGTCTTTGTCTTGTCTTTGTCTTGTCTTTGTCTTGTCTTTGTCTTGTCTTTGTCTTGTCTTTGTCTTGTCTTTGTCTTGTCTTTGTCTTGTCTTTGTCTTGTCTTTGTCTTGTCTTTGTCTTGTCTTTGTCTTGTCTTTGTCTTGTCTTTGTCTTGTCTTTGTCTTGTCTTTGTCTTGTCTTTGTCTTGTCTTTGTCTTGTCTTTGTCTTGTCTTTGTCTTGTCTTTGTCTTGTCTTTGTCTTGTCTTTGTCTTGTCTTTGTCTTGTCTTTGTCTTGTCTTTGTCTTGTCTTTGTCTTGTCTTTGTCTTGTCTTTGTCTTGTCTTTGTCTTGTCTTTGTCTTGTCTTTGTCTTGTCTTTGTCTTGTCTTTGTCTTGTCTTTGTCTTGTCTTTGTCTTGTCTTTGTCTTGTCTTTGTCTTGTCTTTGTCTTGTCTTTGTCTTGTCTTTGTCTTGTCTTTGTCTTGTCTTTGTCTTGTCTTTGTCTTGTCTTTGTCTTGTCTTTGTCTTGTCTTTGTCTTGTCTTTGTCTTGTCTTTGTCTTGTCTTTGTCTTGTCTTTGTCTTGTCTTTGTCTTGTCTTTGTCTTGTCTTTGTCTTGTCTTTGTCTTGTCTTTGTCTTGTCTTTGTCTTGTCTTTGTCTTGTCTTTGTCTTGTCTTTGTCTTGTCTTTGTCTTGTCTTTGTCTTGTCTTTGTCTTGTCTTTGTCTTGTCTTTGTCTTGTCTTTGTCTTGTCTTTGTCTTGTCTTTGTCTTGTCTTTGTCTTGTCTTTGTCTTGTCTTTGTCTTGTCTTTGTCTTGTCTTTGTCTTGTCTTTGTCTTGTCTTTGTCTTGTCTTTGTCTTGTCTTTGTCTTGTCTTTGTCTTGTCTTTGTCTTGTCTTTGTCTTGTCTTTGTCTTGTCTTTGTCTTGTCTTTGTCTTGTCTTTGTCTTGTCTTTGTCTTGTCTTTGTCTTGTCTTTGTCTTGTCTTTGTCTTGTCTTTGTCTTGTCTTTGTCTTGTCTTTGTCTTGTCTTTGTCTTGTCTTTGTCTTGTCTTTGTCTTGTCTTTGTCTTGTCTTTGTCTTGTCTTTGTCTTGTCTTTGTCTTGTCTTTGTCTTGTCTTTGTCTTGTCTTTGTCTTGTCTTTGTCTTGTCTTTGTCTTGTCTTTGTCTTGTCTTTGTCTTGTCTTTGTCTTGTCTTTGTCTTGTCTTTGTCTTGTCTTTGTCTTGTCTTTGTCTTGTCTTTGTCTTGTCTTTGTCTTGTCTTTGTCTTGTCTTTGTCTTGTCTTTGTCTTGTCTTTGTCTTGTCTTTGTCTTGTCTTTGTCTTGTCTTTGTCTTGTCTTTGTCTTGTCTTTGTCTTGTCTTTGTCTTGTCTTTGTCTTGTCTTTGTCTTGTCTTTGTCTTGTCTTTGTCTTGTCTTTGTCTTGTCTTTGTCTTGTCTTTGTCTTGTCTTTGTCTTGTCTTTGTCTTGTCTTTGTCTTGTCTTTGTCTTGTCTTTGTCTTGTCTTTGTCTTGTCTTTGTCTTGTCTTTGTCTTGTCTTTGTCTTGTCTTTGTCTTGTCTTTGTCTTGTCTTTGTCTTGTCTTTGTCTTGTCTTTGTCTTGTCTTTGTCTTGTCTTTGTCTTGTCTTTGTCTTGTCTTTGTCTTGTCTTTGTCTTGTCTTTGTCTTGTCTTTGTCTTGTCTTTGTCTTGTCTTTGTCTTGTCTTTGTCTTGTCTTTGTCTTGTCTTTGTCTTGTCTTTGTCTTGTCTTTGTCTTGTCTTTGTCTTGTCTTTGTCTTGTCTTTGTCTTGTCTTTGTCTTGTCTTTGTCTTGTCTTTGTCTTGTCTTTGTCTTGTCTTTGTCTTGTCTTTGTCTTGTCTTTGTCTTGTCTTTGTCTTGTCTTTGTCTTGTCTTTGTCTTGTCTTTGTCTTGTCTTTGTCTTGTCTTTGTCTTGTCTTTGTCTTGTCTTTGTCTTGTCTTTGTCTTGTCTTTGTCTTGTCTTTGTCTTGTCTTTGTCTTGTCTTTGTCTTGTCTTTGTCTTGTCTTTGTCTTGTCTTTGTCTTGTCTTTGTCTTGTCTTTGTCTTGTCTTTGTCTTGTCTTTGTCTTGTCTTTGTCTTGTCTTTGTCTTGTCTTTGTCTTGTCTTTGTCTTGTCTTTGTCTTGTCTTTGTCTTGTCTTTGTCTTGTCTTTGTCTTGTCTTTGTCTTGTCTTTGTCTTGTCTTTGTCTTGTCTTTGTCTTGTCTTTGTCTTGTCTTTGTCTTGTCTTTGTCTTGTCTTTGTCTTGTCTTTGTCTTGTCTTTGTCTTGTCTTTGTCTTGTCTTTGTCTTGTCTTTGTCTTGTCTTTGTCTTGTCTTTGTCTTGTCTTTGTCTTGTCTTTGTCTTGTCTTTGTCTTGTCTTTGTCTTGTCTTTGTCTTGTCTTTGTCTTGTCTTTGTCTTGTCTTTGTCTTGTCTTTGTCTTGTCTTTGTCTTGTCTTTGTCTTGTCTTTGTCTTGTCTTTGTCTTGTCTTTGTCTTGTCTTTGTCTTGTCTTTGTCTTGTCTTTGTCTTGTCTTTGTCTTGTCTTTGTCTTGTCTTTGTCTTGTCTTTGTCTTGTCTTTGTCTTGTCTTTGTCTTGTCTTTGTCTTGTCTTTGTCTTGTCTTTGTCTTGTCTTTGTCTTGTCTTTGTCTTGTCTTTGTCTTGTCTTTGTCTTGTCTTTGTCTTGTCTTTGTCTTGTCTTTGTCTTGTCTTTGTCTTGTCTTTGTCTTGTCTTTGTCTTGTCTTTGTCTTGTCTTTGTCTTGTCTTTGTCTTGTCTTTGTCTTGTCTTTGTCTTGTCTTTGTCTTGTCTTTGTCTTGTCTTTGTCTTGTCTTTGTCTTGTCTTTGTCTTGTCTTTGTCTTGTCTTTGTCTTGTCTTTGTCTTGTCTTTGTCTTGTCTTTGTCTTGTCTTTGTCTTGTCTTTGTCTTGTCTTTGTCTTGTCTTTGTCTTGTCTTTGTCTTGTCTTTGTCTTGTCTTTGTCTTGTCTTTGTCTTGTCTTTGTCTTGTCTTTGTCTTGTCTTTGTCTTGTCTTTGTCTTGTCTTTGTCTTGTCTTTGTCTTGTCTTTGTCTTGTCTTTGTCTTGTCTTTGTCTTGTCTTTGTCTTGTCTTTGTCTTGTCTTTGTCTTGTCTTTGTCTTGTCTTTGTCTTGTCTTTGTCTTGTCTTTGTCTTGTCTTTGTCTTGTCTTTGTCTTGTCTTTGTCTTGTCTTTGTCTTGTCTTTGTCTTGTCTTTGTCTTGTCTTTGTCTTGTCTTTGTCTTGTCTTTGTCTTGTCTTTGTCTTGTCTTTGTCTTGTCTTTGTCTTGTCTTTGTCTTGTCTTTGTCTTGTCTTTGTCTTGTCTTTGTCTTGTCTTTGTCTTGTCTTTGTCTTGTCTTTGTCTTGTCTTTGTCTTGTCTTTGTCTTGTCTTTGTCTTGTCTTTGTCTTGTCTTTGTCTTGTCTTTGTCTTGTCTTTGTCTTGTCTTTGTCTTGTCTTTGTCTTGTCTTTGTCTTGTCTTTGTCTTGTCTTTGTCTTGTCTTTGTCTTGTCTTTGTCTTGTCTTTGTCTTGTCTTTGTCTTGTCTTTGTCTTGTCTTTGTCTTGTCTTTGTCTTGTCTTTGTCTTGTCTTTGTCTTGTCTTTGTCTTGTCTTTGTCTTGTCTTTGTCTTGTCTTTGTCTTGTCTTTGTCTTGTCTTTGTCTTGTCTTTGTCTTGTCTTTGTCTTGTCTTTGTCTTGTCTTTGTCTTGTCTTTGTCTTGTCTTTGTCTTGTCTTTGTCTTGTCTTTGTCTTGTCTTTGTCTTGTCTTTGTCTTGTCTTTGTCTTGTCTTTGTCTTGTCTTTGTCTTGTCTTTGTCTTGTCTTTGTCTTGTCTTTGTCTTGTCTTTGTCTTGTCTTTGTCTTGTCTTTGTCTTGTCTTTGTCTTGTCTTTGTCTTGTCTTTGTCTTGTCTTTGTCTTGTCTTTGTCTTGTCTTTGTCTTGTCTTTGTCTTGTCTTTGTCTTGTCTTTGTCTTGTCTTTGTCTTGTCTTTGTCTTGTCTTTGTCTTGTCTTTGTCTTGTCTTTGTCTTGTCTTTGTCTTGTCTTTGTCTTGTCTTTGTCTTGTCTTTGTCTTGTCTTTGTCTTGTCTTTGTCTTGTCTTTGTCTTGTCTTTGTCTTGTCTTTGTCTTGTCTTTGTCTTGTCTTTGTCTTGTCTTTGTCTTGTCTTTGTCTTGTCTTTGTCTTGTCTTTGTCTTGTCTTTGTCTTGTCTTTGTCTTGTCTTTGTCTTGTCTTTGTCTTGTCTTTGTCTTGTCTTTGTCTTGTCTTTGTCTTGTCTTTGTCTTGTCTTTGTCTTGTCTTTGTCTTGTCTTTGTCTTGTCTTTGTCTTGTCTTTGTCTTGTCTTTGTCTTGTCTTTGTCTTGTCTTTGTCTTGTCTTTGTCTTGTCTTTGTCTTGTCTTTGTCTTGTCTTTGTCTTGTCTTTGTCTTGTCTTTGTCTTGTCTTTGTCTTGTCTTTGTCTTGTCTTTGTCTTGTCTTTGTCTTGTCTTTGTCTTGTCTTTGTCTTGTCTTTGTCTTGTCTTTGTCTTGTCTTTGTCTTGTCTTTGTCTTGTCTTTGTCTTGTCTTTGTCTTGTCTTTGTCTTGTCTTTGTCTTGTCTTTGTCTTGTCTTTGTCTTGTCTTTGTCTTGTCTTTGTCTTGTCTTTGTCTTGTCTTTGTCTTGTCTTTGTCTTGTCTTTGTCTTGTCTTTGTCTTGTCTTTGTCTTGTCTTTGTCTTGTCTTTGTCTTGTCTTTGTCTTGTCTTTGTCTTGTCTTTGTCTTGTCTTTGTCTTGTCTTTGTCTTGTCTTTGTCTTGTCTTTGTCTTGTCTTTGTCTTGTCTTTGTCTTGTCTTTGTCTTGTCTTTGTCTTGTCTTTGTCTTGTCTTTGTCTTGTCTTTGTCTTGTCTTTGTCTTGTCTTTGTCTTGTCTTTGTCTTGTCTTTGTCTTGTCTTTGTCTTGTCTTTGTCTTGTCTTTGTCTTGTCTTTGTCTTGTCTTTGTCTTGTCTTTGTCTTGTCTTTGTCTTGTCTTTGTCTTGTCTTTGTCTTGTCTTTGTCTTGTCTTTGTCTTGTCTTTGTCTTGTCTTTGTCTTGTCTTTGTCTTGTCTTTGTCTTGTCTTTGTCTTGTCTTTGTCTTGTCTTTGTCTTGTCTTTGTCTTGTCTTTGTCTTGTCTTTGTCTTGTCTTTGTCTTGTCTTTGTCTTGTCTTTGTCTTGTCTTTGTCTTGTCTTTGTCTTGTCTTTGTCTTGTCTTTGTCTTGTCTTTGTCTTGTCTTTGTCTTGTCTTTGTCTTGTCTTTGTCTTGTCTTTGTCTTGTCTTTGTCTTGTCTTTGTCTTGTCTTTGTCTTGTCTTTGTCTTGTCTTTGTCTTGTCTTTGTCTTGTCTTTGTCTTGTCTTTGTCTTGTCTTTGTCTTGTCTTTGTCTTGTCTTTGTCTTGTCTTTGTCTTGTCTTTGTCTTGTCTTTGTCTTGTCTTTGTCTTGTCTTTGTCTTGTCTTTGTCTTGTCTTTGTCTTGTCTTTGTCTTGTCTTTGTCTTGTCTTTGTCTTGTCTTTGTCTTGTCTTTGTCTTGTCTTTGTCTTGTCTTTGTCTTGTCTTTGTCTTGTCTTTGTCTTGTCTTTGTCTTGTCTTTGTCTTGTCTTTGTCTTGTCTTTGTCTTGTCTTTGTCTTGTCTTTGTCTTGTCTTTGTCTTGTCTTTGTCTTGTCTTTGTCTTGTCTTTGTCTTGTCTTTGTCTTGTCTTTGTCTTGTCTTTGTCTTGTCTTTGTCTTGTCTTTGTCTTGTCTTTGTCTTGTCTTTGTCTTGTCTTTGTCTTGTCTTTGTCTTGTCTTTGTCTTGTCTTTGTCTTGTCTTTGTCTTGTCTTTGTCTTGTCTTTGTCTTGTCTTTGTCTTGTCTTTGTCTTGTCTTTGTCTTGTCTTTGTCTTGTCTTTGTCTTGTCTTTGTCTTGTCTTTGTCTTGTCTTTGTCTTGTCTTTGTCTTGTCTTTGTCTTGTCTTTGTCTTGTCTTTGTCTTGTCTTTGTCTTGTCTTTGTCTTGTCTTTGTCTTGTCTTTGTCTTGTCTTTGTCTTGTCTTTGTCTTGTCTTTGTCTTGTCTTTGTCTTGTCTTTGTCTTGTCTTTGTCTTGTCTTTGTCTTGTCTTTGTCTTGTCTTTGTCTTGTCTTTGTCTTGTCTTTGTCTTGTCTTTGTCTTGTCTTTGTCTTGTCTTTGTCTTGTCTTTGTCTTGTCTTTGTCTTGTCTTTGTCTTGTCTTTGTCTTGTCTTTGTCTTGTCTTTGTCTTGTCTTTGTCTTGTCTTTGTCTTGTCTTTGTCTTGTCTTTGTCTTGTCTTTGTCTTGTCTTTGTCTTGTCTTTGTCTTGTCTTTGTCTTGTCTTTGTCTTGTCTTTGTCTTGTCTTTGTCTTGTCTTTGTCTTGTCTTTGTCTTGTCTTTGTCTTGTCTTTGTCTTGTCTTTGTCTTGTCTTTGTCTTGTCTTTGTCTTGTCTTTGTCTTGTCTTTGTCTTGTCTTTGTCTTGTCTTTGTCTTGTCTTTGTCTTGTCTTTGTCTTGTCTTTGTCTTGTCTTTGTCTTGTCTTTGTCTTGTCTTTGTCTTGTCTTTGTCTTGTCTTTGTCTTGTCTTTGTCTTGTCTTTGTCTTGTCTTTGTCTTGTCTTTGTCTTGTCTTTGTCTTGTCTTTGTCTTGTCTTTGTCTTGTCTTTGTCTTGTCTTTGTCTTGTCTTTGTCTTGTCTTTGTCTTGTCTTTGTCTTGTCTTTGTCTTGTCTTTGTCTTGTCTTTGTCTTGTCTTTGTCTTGTCTTTGTCTTGTCTTTGTCTTGTCTTTGTCTTGTCTTTGTCTTGTCTTTGTCTTGTCTTTGTCTTGTCTTTGTCTTGTCTTTGTCTTGTCTTTGTCTTGTCTTTGTCTTGTCTTTGTCTTGTCTTTGTCTTGTCTTTGTCTTGTCTTTGTCTTGTCTTTGTCTTGTCTTTGTCTTGTCTTTGTCTTGTCTTTGTCTTGTCTTTGTCTTGTCTTTGTCTTGTCTTTGTCTTGTCTTTGTCTTGTCTTTGTCTTGTCTTTGTCTTGTCTTTGTCTTGTCTTTGTCTTGTCTTTGTCTTGTCTTTGTCTTGTCTTTGTCTTGTCTTTGTCTTGTCTTTGTCTTGTCTTTGTCTTGTCTTTGTCTTGTCTTTGTCTTGTCTTTGTCTTGTCTTTGTCTTGTCTTTGTCTTGTCTTTGTCTTGTCTTTGTCTTGTCTTTGTCTTGTCTTTGTCTTGTCTTTGTCTTGTCTTTGTCTTGTCTTTGTCTTGTCTTTGTCTTGTCTTTGTCTTGTCTTTGTCTTGTCTTTGTCTTGTCTTTGTCTTGTCTTTGTCTTGTCTTTGTCTTGTCTTTGTCTTGTCTTTGTCTTGTCTTTGTCTTGTCTTTGTCTTGTCTTTGTCTTGTCTTTGTCTTGTCTTTGTCTTGTCTTTGTCTTGTCTTTGTCTTGTCTTTGTCTTGTCTTTGTCTTGTCTTTGTCTTGTCTTTGTCTTGTCTTTGTCTTGTCTTTGTCTTGTCTTTGTCTTGTCTTTGTCTTGTCTTTGTCTTGTCTTTGTCTTGTCTTTGTCTTGTCTTTGTCTTGTCTTTGTCTTGTCTTTGTCTTGTCTTTGTCTTGTCTTTGTCTTGTCTTTGTCTTGTCTTTGTCTTGTCTTTGTCTTGTCTTTGTCTTGTCTTTGTCTTGTCTTTGTCTTGTCTTTGTCTTGTCTTTGTCTTGTCTTTGTCTTGTCTTTGTCTTGTCTTTGTCTTGTCTTTGTCTTGTCTTTGTCTTGTCTTTGTCTTGTCTTTGTCTTGTCTTTGTCTTGTCTTTGTCTTGTCTTTGTCTTGTCTTTGTCTTGTCTTTGTCTTGTCTTTGTCTTGTCTTTGTCTTGTCTTTGTCTTGTCTTTGTCTTGTCTTTGTCTTGTCTTTGTCTTGTCTTTGTCTTGTCTTTGTCTTGTCTTTGTCTTGTCTTTGTCTTGTCTTTGTCTTGTCTTTGTCTTGTCTTTGTCTTGTCTTTGTCTTGTCTTTGTCTTGTCTTTGTCTTGTCTTTGTCTTGTCTTTGTCTTGTCTTTGTCTTGTCTTTGTCTTGTCTTTGTCTTGTCTTTGTCTTGTCTTTGTCTTGTCTTTGTCTTGTCTTTGTCTTGTCTTTGTCTTGTCTTTGTCTTGTCTTTGTCTTGTCTTTGTCTTGTCTTTGTCTTGTCTTTGTCTTGTCTTTGTCTTGTCTTTGTCTTGTCTTTGTCTTGTCTTTGTCTTGTCTTTGTCTTGTCTTTGTCTTGTCTTTGTCTTGTCTTTGTCTTGTCTTTGTCTTGTCTTTGTCTTGTCTTTGTCTTGTCTTTGTCTTGTCTTTGTCTTGTCTTTGTCTTGTCTTTGTCTTGTCTTTGTCTTGTCTTTGTCTTGTCTTTGTCTTGTCTTTGTCTTGTCTTTGTCTTGTCTTTGTCTTGTCTTTGTCTTGTCTTTGTCTTGTCTTTGTCTTGTCTTTGTCTTGTCTTTGTCTTGTCTTTGTCTTGTCTTTGTCTTGTCTTTGTCTTGTCTTTGTCTTGTCTTTGTCTTGTCTTTGTCTTGTCTTTGTCTTGTCTTTGTCTTGTCTTTGTCTTGTCTTTGTCTTGTCTTTGTCTTGTCTTTGTCTTGTCTTTGTCTTGTCTTTGTCTTGTCTTTGTCTTGTCTTTGTCTTGTCTTTGTCTTGTCTTTGTCTTGTCTTTGTCTTGTCTTTGTCTTGTCTTTGTCTTGTCTTTGTCTTGTCTTTGTCTTGTCTTTGTCTTGTCTTTGTCTTGTCTTTGTCTTGTCTTTGTCTTGTCTTTGTCTTGTCTTTGTCTTGTCTTTGTCTTGTCTTTGTCTTGTCTTTGTCTTGTCTTTGTCTTGTCTTTGTCTTGTCTTTGTCTTGTCTTTGTCTTGTCTTTGTCTTGTCTTTGTCTTGTCTTTGTCTTGTCTTTGTCTTGTCTTTGTCTTGTCTTTGTCTTGTCTTTGTCTTGTCTTTGTCTTGTCTTTGTCTTGTCTTTGTCTTGTCTTTGTCTTGTCTTTGTCTTGTCTTTGTCTTGTCTTTGTCTTGTCTTTGTCTTGTCTTTGTCTTGTCTTTGTCTTGTCTTTGTCTTGTCTTTGTCTTGTCTTTGTCTTGTCTTTGTCTTGTCTTTGTCTTGTCTTTGTCTTGTCTTTGTCTTGTCTTTGTCTTGTCTTTGTCTTGTCTTTGTCTTGTCTTTGTCTTGTCTTTGTCTTGTCTTTGTCTTGTCTTTGTCTTGTCTTTGTCTTGTCTTTGTCTTGTCTTTGTCTTGTCTTTGTCTTGTCTTTGTCTTGTCTTTGTCTTGTCTTTGTCTTGTCTTTGTCTTGTCTTTGTCTTGTCTTTGTCTTGTCTTTGTCTTGTCTTTGTCTTGTCTTTGTCTTGTCTTTGTCTTGTCTTTGTCTTGTCTTTGTCTTGTCTTTGTCTTGTCTTTGTCTTGTCTTTGTCTTGTCTTTGTCTTGTCTTTGTCTTGTCTTTGTCTTGTCTTTGTCTTGTCTTTGTCTTGTCTTTGTCTTGTCTTTGTCTTGTCTTTGTCTTGTCTTTGTCTTGTCTTTGTCTTGTCTTTGTCTTGTCTTTGTCTTGTCTTTGTCTTGTCTTTGTCTTGTCTTTGTCTTGTCTTTGTCTTGTCTTTGTCTTGTCTTTGTCTTGTCTTTGTCTTGTCTTTGTCTTGTCTTTGTCTTGTCTTTGTCTTGTCTTTGTCTTGTCTTTGTCTTGTCTTTGTCTTGTCTTTGTCTTGTCTTTGTCTTGTCTTTGTCTTGTCTTTGTCTTGTCTTTGTCTTGTCTTTGTCTTGTCTTTGTCTTGTCTTTGTCTTGTCTTTGTCTTGTCTTTGTCTTGTCTTTGTCTTGTCTTTGTCTTGTCTTTGTCTTGTCTTTGTCTTGTCTTTGTCTTGTCTTTGTCTTGTCTTTGTCTTGTCTTTGTCTTGTCTTTGTCTTGTCTTTGTCTTGTCTTTGTCTTGTCTTTGTCTTGTCTTTGTCTTGTCTTTGTCTTGTCTTTGTCTTGTCTTTGTCTTGTCTTTGTCTTGTCTTTGTCTTGTCTTTGTCTTGTCTTTGTCTTGTCTTTGTCTTGTCTTTGTCTTGTCTTTGTCTTGTCTTTGTCTTGTCTTTGTCTTGTCTTTGTCTTGTCTTTGTCTTGTCTTTGTCTTGTCTTTGTCTTGTCTTTGTCTTGTCTTTGTCTTGTCTTTGTCTTGTCTTTGTCTTGTCTTTGTCTTGTCTTTGTCTTGTCTTTGTCTTGTCTTTGTCTTGTCTTTGTCTTGTCTTTGTCTTGTCTTTGTCTTGTCTTTGTCTTGTCTTTGTCTTGTCTTTGTCTTGTCTTTGTCTTGTCTTTGTCTTGTCTTTGTCTTGTCTTTGTCTTGTCTTTGTCTTGTCTTTGTCTTGTCTTTGTCTTGTCTTTGTCTTGTCTTTGTCTTGTCTTTGTCTTGTCTTTGTCTTGTCTTTGTCTTGTCTTTGTCTTGTCTTTGTCTTGTCTTTGTCTTGTCTTTGTCTTGTCTTTGTCTTGTCTTTGTCTTGTCTTTGTCTTGTCTTTGTCTTGTCTTTGTCTTGTCTTTGTCTTGTCTTTGTCTTGTCTTTGTCTTGTCTTTGTCTTGTCTTTGTCTTGTCTTTGTCTTGTCTTTGTCTTGTCTTTGTCTTGTCTTTGTCTTGTCTTTGTCTTGTCTTTGTCTTGTCTTTGTCTTGTCTTTGTCTTGTCTTTGTCTTGTCTTTGTCTTGTCTTTGTCTTGTCTTTGTCTTGTCTTTGTCTTGTCTTTGTCTTGTCTTTGTCTTGTCTTTGTCTTGTCTTTGTCTTGTCTTTGTCTTGTCTTTGTCTTGTCTTTGTCTTGTCTTTGTCTTGTCTTTGTCTTGTCTTTGTCTTGTCTTTGTCTTGTCTTTGTCTTGTCTTTGTCTTGTCTTTGTCTTGTCTTTGTCTTGTCTTTGTCTTGTCTTTGTCTTGTCTTTGTCTTGTCTTTGTCTTGTCTTTGTCTTGTCTTTGTCTTGTCTTTGTCTTGTCTTTGTCTTGTCTTTGTCTTGTCTTTGTCTTGTCTTTGTCTTGTCTTTGTCTTGTCTTTGTCTTGTCTTTGTCTTGTCTTTGTCTTGTCTTTGTCTTGTCTTTGTCTTGTCTTTGTCTTGTCTTTGTCTTGTCTTTGTCTTGTCTTTGTCTTGTCTTTGTCTTGTCTTTGTCTTGTCTTTGTCTTGTCTTTGTCTTGTCTTTGTCTTGTCTTTGTCTTGTCTTTGTCTTGTCTTTGTCTTGTCTTTGTCTTGTCTTTGTCTTGTCTTTGTCTTGTCTTTGTCTTGTCTTTGTCTTGTCTTTGTCTTGTCTTTGTCTTGTCTTTGTCTTGTCTTTGTCTTGTCTTTGTCTTGTCTTTGTCTTGTCTTTGTCTTGTCTTTGTCTTGTCTTTGTCTTGTCTTTGTCTTGTCTTTGTCTTGTCTTTGTCTTGTCTTTGTCTTGTCTTTGTCTTGTCTTTGTCTTGTCTTTGTCTTGTCTTTGTCTTGTCTTT
>CAWZZZ010000275.1:0-10000 GCA_963966595.1 Physocephala rufipes
ACAGACAGACAGACAGACAGACAGACAGACAGACAGACAGACAGACAGACAGACAGACAGACAGACAGACAGACAGACAGACAGACAGACAGACAGACAGACAGACAGACAGACAGACAGACAGACAGACAGACAGACAGACAGACAGACAGACAGACAGACAGACAGACAGACAGACAGACAGACAGACAGACAGACAGACAGACAGACAGACAGACAGACAGACAGACAGACAGACAGACAGACAGACAGACAGACAGACAGACAGACAGACAGACAGACAGACAGACAGACAGACAGACAGACAGACAGACAGACAGACAGACAGACAGACAGACAGACAGACAGACAGACAGACAGACAGACAGACAGACAGACAGACAGACAGACAGACAGACAGACAGACAGACAGACAGACAGACAGACAGACAGACAGACAGACAGACAGACAGACAGACAGACAGACAGACAGACAGACAGACAGACAGACAGACAGACAGACAGACAGACAGACAGACAGACAGACAGACAGACAGACAGACAGACAGACAGACAGACAGACAGACAGACAGACAGACAGACAGACAGACAGACAGACAGACAGACAGACAGACAGACAGACAGACAGACAGACAGACAGACAGACAGACAGACAGACAGACAGACAGACAGACAGACAGACAGACAGACAGACAGACAGACAGACAGACAGACAGACAGACAGACAGACAGACAGACAGACAGACAGACAGACAGACAGACAGACAGACAGACAGACAGACAGACAGACAGACAGACAGACAGACAGACAGACAGACAGACAGACAGACAGACAGACAGACAGACAGACAGACAGACAGACAGACAGACAGACAGACAGACAGACAGACAGACAGACAGACAGACAGACAGACAGACAGACAGACAGACAGACAGACAGACAGACAGACAGACAGACAGACAGACAGACAGACAGACAGACAGACAGACAGACAGACAGACAGACAGACAGACAGACAGACAGACAGACAGACAGACAGACAGACAGACAGACAGACAGACAGACAGACAGACAGACAGACAGACAGACAGACAGACAGACAGACAGACAGACAGACAGACAGACAGACAGACAGACAGACAGACAGACAGACAGACAGACAGACAGACAGACAGACAGACAGACAGACAGACAGACAGACAGACAGACAGACAGACAGACAGACAGACAGACAGACAGACAGACAGACAGACAGACAGACAGACAGACAGACAGACAGACAGACAGACAGACAGACAGACAGACAGACAGACAGACAGACAGACAGACAGACAGACAGACAGACAGACAGACAGACAGACAGACAGACAGACAGACAGACAGACAGACAGACAGACAGACAGACAGACAGACAGACAGACAGACAGACAGACAGACAGACAGACAGACAGACAGACAGACAGACAGACAGACAGACAGACAGACAGACAGACAGACAGACAGACAGACAGACAGACAGACAGACAGACAGACAGACAGACAGACAGACAGACAGACAGACAGACAGACAGACAGACAGACAGACAGACAGACAGACAGACAGACAGACAGACAGACAGACAGACAGACAGACAGACAGACAGACAGACAGACAGACAGACAGACAGACAGACAGACAGACAGACAGACAGACAGACAGACAGACAGACAGACAGACAGACAGACAGACAGACAGACAGACAGACAGACAGACAGACAGACAGACAGACAGACAGACAGACAGACAGACAGACAGACAGACAGACAGACAGACAGACAGACAGACAGACAGACAGACAGACAGACAGACAGACAGACAGACAGACAGACAGACAGACAGACAGACAGACAGACAGACAGACAGACAGACAGACAGACAGACAGACAGACAGACAGACAGACAGACAGACAGACAGACAGACAGACAGACAGACAGACAGACAGACAGACAGACAGACAGACAGACAGACAGACAGACAGACAGACAGACAGACAGACAGACAGACAGACAGACAGACAGACAGACAGACAGACAGACAGACAGACAGACAGACAGACAGACAGACAGACAGACAGACAGACAGACAGACAGACAGACAGACAGACAGACAGACAGACAGACAGACAGACAGACAGACAGACAGACAGACAGACAGACAGACAGACAGACAGACAGACAGACAGACAGACAGACAGACAGACAGACAGACAGACAGACAGACAGACAGACAGACAGACAGACAGACAGACAGACAGACAGACAGACAGACAGACAGACAGACAGACAGACAGACAGACAGACAGACAGACAGACAGACAGACAGACAGACAGACAGACAGACAGACAGACAGACAGACAGACAGACAGACAGACAGACAGACAGACAGACAGACAGACAGACAGACAGACAGACAGACAGACAGACAGACAGACAGACAGACAGACAGACAGACAGACAGACAGACAGACAGACAGACAGACAGACAGACAGACAGACAGACAGACAGACAGACAGACAGACAGACAGACAGACAGACAGACAGACAGACAGACAGACAGACAGACAGACAGACAGACAGACAGACAGACAGACAGACAGACAGACAGACAGACAGACAGACAGACAGACAGACAGACAGACAGACAGACAGACAGACAGACAGACAGACAGACAGACAGACAGACAGACAGACAGACAGACAGACAGACAGACAGACAGACAGACAGACAGACAGACAGACAGACAGACAGACAGACAGACAGACAGACAGACAGACAGACAGACAGACAGACAGACAGACAGACAGACAGACAGACAGACAGACAGACAGACAGACAGACAGACAGACAGACAGACAGACAGACAGACAGACAGACAGACAGACAGACAGACAGACAGACAGACAGACAGACAGACAGACAGACAGACAGACAGACAGACAGACAGACAGACAGACAGACAGACAGACAGACAGACAGACAGACAGACAGACAGACAGACAGACAGACAGACAGACAGACAGACAGACAGACAGACAGACAGACAGACAGACAGACAGACAGACAGACAGACAGACAGACAGACAGACAGACAGACAGACAGACAGACAGACAGACAGACAGACAGACAGACAGACAGACAGACAGACAGACAGACAGACAGACAGACAGACAGACAGACAGACAGACAGACAGACAGACAGACAGACAGACAGACAGACAGACAGACAGACAGACAGACAGACAGACAGACAGACAGACAGACAGACAGACAGACAGACAGACAGACAGACAGACAGACAGACAGACAGACAGACAGACAGACAGACAGACAGACAGACAGACAGACAGACAGACAGACAGACAGACAGACAGACAGACAGACAGACAGACAGACAGACAGACAGACAGACAGACAGACAGACAGACAGACAGACAGACAGACAGACAGACAGACAGACAGACAGACAGACAGACAGACAGACAGACAGACAGACAGACAGACAGACAGACAGACAGACAGACAGACAGACAGACAGACAGACAGACAGACAGACAGACAGACAGACAGACAGACAGACAGACAGACAGACAGACAGACAGACAGACAGACAGACAGACAGACAGACAGACAGACAGACAGACAGACAGACAGACAGACAGACAGACAGACAGACAGACAGACAGACAGACAGACAGACAGACAGACAGACAGACAGACAGACAGACAGACAGACAGACAGACAGACAGACAGACAGACAGACAGACAGACAGACAGACAGACAGACAGACAGACAGACAGACAGACAGACAGACAGACAGACAGACAGACAGACAGACAGACAGACAGACAGACAGACAGACAGACAGACAGACAGACAGACAGACAGACAGACAGACAGACAGACAGACAGACAGACAGACAGACAGACAGACAGACAGACAGACAGACAGACAGACAGACAGACAGACAGACAGACAGACAGACAGACAGACAGACAGACAGACAGACAGACAGACAGACAGACAGACAGACAGACAGACAGACAGACAGACAGACAGACAGACAGACAGACAGACAGACAGACAGACAGACAGACAGACAGACAGACAGACAGACAGACAGACAGACAGACAGACAGACAGACAGACAGACAGACAGACAGACAGACAGACAGACAGACAGACAGACAGACAGACAGACAGACAGACAGACAGACAGACAGACAGACAGACAGACAGACAGACAGACAGACAGACAGACAGACAGACAGACAGACAGACAGACAGACAGACAGACAGACAGACAGACAGACAGACAGACAGACAGACAGACAGACAGACAGACAGACAGACAGACAGACAGACAGACAGACAGACAGACAGACAGACAGACAGACAGACAGACAGACAGACAGACAGACAGACAGACAGACAGACAGACAGACAGACAGACAGACAGACAGACAGACAGACAGACAGACAGACAGACAGACAGACAGACAGACAGACAGACAGACAGACAGACAGACAGACAGACAGACAGACAGACAGACAGACAGACAGACAGACAGACAGACAGACAGACAGACAGACAGACAGACAGACAGACAGACAGACAGACAGACAGACAGACAGACAGACAGACAGACAGACAGACAGACAGACAGACAGACAGACAGACAGACAGACAGACAGACAGACAGACAGACAGACAGACAGACAGACAGACAGACAGACAGACAGACAGACAGACAGACAGACAGACAGACAGACAGACAGACAGACAGACAGACAGACAGACAGACAGACAGACAGACAGACAGACAGACAGACAGACAGACAGACAGACAGACAGACAGACAGACAGACAGACAGACAGACAGACAGACAGACAGACAGACAGACAGACAGACAGACAGACAGACAGACAGACAGACAGACAGACAGACAGACAGACAGACAGACAGACAGACAGACAGACAGACAGACAGACAGACAGACAGACAGACAGACAGACAGACAGACAGACAGACAGACAGACAGACAGACAGACAGACAGACAGACAGACAGACAGACAGACAGACAGACAGACAGACAGACAGACAGACAGACAGACAGACAGACAGACAGACAGACAGACAGACAGACAGACAGACAGACAGACAGACAGACAGACAGACAGACAGACAGACAGACAGACAGACAGACAGACAGACAGACAGACAGACAGACAGACAGACAGACAGACAGACAGACAGACAGACAGACAGACAGACAGACAGACAGACAGACAGACAGACAGACAGACAGACAGACAGACAGACAGACAGACAGACAGACAGACAGACAGACAGACAGACAGACAGACAGACAGACAGACAGACAGACAGACAGACAGACAGACAGACAGACAGACAGACAGACAGACAGACAGACAGACAGACAGACAGACAGACAGACAGACAGACAGACAGACAGACAGACAGACAGACAGACAGACAGACAGACAGACAGACAGACAGACAGACAGACAGACAGACAGACAGACAGACAGACAGACAGACAGACAGACAGACAGACAGACAGACAGACAGACAGACAGACAGACAGACAGACAGACAGACAGACAGACAGACAGACAGACAGACAGACAGACAGACAGACAGACAGACAGACAGACAGACAGACAGACAGACAGACAGACAGACAGACAGACAGACAGACAGACAGACAGACAGACAGACAGACAGACAGACAGACAGACAGACAGACAGACAGACAGACAGACAGACAGACAGACAGACAGACAGACAGACAGACAGACAGACAGACAGACAGACAGACAGACAGACAGACAGACAGACAGACAGACAGACAGACAGACAGACAGACAGACAGACAGACAGACAGACAGACAGACAGACAGACAGACAGACAGACAGACAGACAGACAGACAGACAGACAGACAGACAGACAGACAGACAGACAGACAGACAGACAGACAGACAGACAGACAGACAGACAGACAGACAGACAGACAGACAGACAGACAGACAGACAGACAGACAGACAGACAGACAGACAGACAGACAGACAGACAGACAGACAGACAGACAGACAGACAGACAGACAGACAGACAGACAGACAGACAGACAGACAGACAGACAGACAGACAGACAGACAGACAGACAGACAGACAGACAGACAGACAGACAGACAGACAGACAGACAGACAGACAGACAGACAGACAGACAGACAGACAGACAGACAGACAGACAGACAGACAGACAGACAGACAGACAGACAGACAGACAGACAGACAGACAGACAGACAGACAGACAGACAGACAGACAGACAGACAGACAGACAGACAGACAGACAGACAGACAGACAGACAGACAGACAGACAGACAGACAGACAGACAGACAGACAGACAGACAGACAGACAGACAGACAGACAGACAGACAGACAGACAGACAGACAGACAGACAGACAGACAGACAGACAGACAGACAGACAGACAGACAGACAGACAGACAGACAGACAGACAGACAGACAGACAGACAGACAGACAGACAGACAGACAGACAGACAGACAGACAGACAGACAGACAGACAGACAGACAGACAGACAGACAGACAGACAGACAGACAGACAGACAGACAGACAGACAGACAGACAGACAGACAGACAGACAGACAGACAGACAGACAGACAGACAGACAGACAGACAGACAGACAGACAGACAGACAGACAGACAGACAGACAGACAGACAGACAGACAGACAGACAGACAGACAGACAGACAGACAGACAGACAGACAGACAGACAGACAGACAGACAGACAGACAGACAGACAGACAGACAGACAGACAGACAGACAGACAGACAGACAGACAGACAGACAGACAGACAGACAGACAGACAGACAGACAGACAGACAGACAGACAGACAGACAGACAGACAGACAGACAGACAGACAGACAGACAGACAGACAGACAGACAGACAGACAGACAGACAGACAGACAGACAGACAGACAGACAGACAGACAGACAGACAGACAGACAGACAGACAGACAGACAGACAGACAGACAGACAGACAGACAGACAGACAGACAGACAGACAGACAGACAGACAGACAGACAGACAGACAGACAGACAGACAGACAGACAGACAGACAGACAGACAGACAGACAGACAGACAGACAGACAGACAGACAGACAGACAGACAGACAGACAGACAGACAGACAGACAGACAGACAGACAGACAGACAGACAGACAGACAGACAGACAGACAGACAGACAGACAGACAGACAGACAGACAGACAGACAGACAGACAGACAGACAGACAGACAGACAGACAGACAGACAGACAGACAGACAGACAGACAGACAGACAGACAGACAGACAGACAGACAGACAGACAGACAGACAGACAGACAGACAGACAGACAGACAGACAGACAGACAGACAGACAGACAGACAGACAGACAGACAGACAGACAGACAGACAGACAGACAGACAGACAGACAGACAGACAGACAGACAGACAGACAGACAGACAGACAGACAGACAGACAGACAGACAGACAGACAGACAGACAGACAGACAGACAGACAGACAGACAGACAGACAGACAGACAGACAGACAGACAGACAGACAGACAGACAGACAGACAGACAGACAGACAGACAGACAGACAGACAGACAGACAGACAGACAGACAGACAGACAGACAGACAGACAGACAGACAGACAGACAGACAGACAGACAGACAGACAGACAGACAGACAGACAGACAGACAGACAGACAGACAGACAGACAGACAGACAGACAGACAGACAGACAGACAGACAGACAGACAGACAGACAGACAGACAGACAGACAGACAGACAGACAGACAGACAGACAGACAGACAGACAGACAGACAGACAGACAGACAGACAGACAGACAGACAGACAGACAGACAGACAGACAGACAGACAGACAGACAGACAGACAGACAGACAGACAGACAGACAGACAGACAGACAGACAGACAGACAGACAGACAGACAGACAGACAGACAGACAGACAGACAGACAGACAGACAGACAGACAGACAGACAGACAGACAGACAGACAGACAGACAGACAGACAGACAGACAGACAGACAGACAGACAGACAGACAGACAGACAGACAGACAGACAGACAGACAGACAGACAGACAGACAGACAGACAGACAGACAGACAGACAGACAGACAGACAGACAGACAGACAGACAGACAGACAGACAGACAGACAGACAGACAGACAGACAGACAGACAGACAGACAGACAGACAGACAGACAGACAGACAGACAGACAGACAGACAGACAGACAGACAGACAGACAGACAGACAGACAGACAGACAGACAGACAGACAGACAGACAGACAGACAGACAGACAGACAGACAGACAGACAGACAGACAGACAGACAGACAGACAGACAGACAGACAGACAGACAGACAGACAGACAGACAGACAGACAGACAGACAGACAGACAGACAGACAGACAGACAGACAGACAGACAGACAGACAGACAGACAGACAGACAGACAGACAGACAGACAGACAGACAGACAGACAGACAGACAGACAGACAGACAGACAGACAGACAGACAGACAGACAGACAGACAGACAGACAGACAGACAGACAGACAGACAGACAGACAGACAGACAGACAGACAGACAGACAGACAGACAGACAGACAGACAGACAGACAGACAGACAGACAGACAGACAGACAGACAGACAGACAGACAGACAGACAGACAGACAGACAGACAGACAGACAGACAGACAGACAGACAGACAGACAGACAGACAGACAGACAGACAGACAGACAGACAGACAGACAGACAGACAGACAGACAGACAGACAGACAGACAGACAGACAGACAGACAGACAGACAGACAGACAGACAGACAGACAGACAGACAGACAGACAGACAGACAGACAGACAGACAGACAGACAGACAGACAGACAGACAGACAGACAGACAGACAGACAGACAGACAGACAGACAGACAGACAGACAGACAGACAGACAGACAGACAGACAGACAGACAGACAGACAGACAGACAGACAGACAGACAGACAGACAGACAGACAGACAGACAGACAGACAGACAGACAGACAGACAGACAGACAGACAGACAGACAGACAGACAGACAGACAGACAGACAGACAGACAGACAGACAGACAGACAGACAGACAGACAGACAGACAGACAGACAGACAGACAGACAGACAGACAGACAGACAGACAGACAGACAGACAGACAGACAGACAGACAGACAGACAGACAGACAGACAGACAGACAGACAGACAGACAGACAGACAGACAGACAGACAGACAGACAGACAGACAGACAGACAGACAGACAGACAGACAGACAGACAGACAGACAGACAGACAGACAGACAGACAGACAGACAGACAGACAGACAGACAGACAGACAGACAGACAGACAGACAGACAGACAGACAGACAGACAGACAGACAGACAGACAGACAGACAGACAGACAGACAGACAGACAGACAGACAGACAGACAGACAGACAGACAGACAGACAGACAGACAGACAGACAGACAGACAGACAGACAGACAGACAGACAGACAGACAGACAGACAGACAGACAGACAGACAGACAGACAGACAGACAGACAGACAGACAGACAGACAGACAGACAGACAGACAGACAGACAGACAGACAGACAGACAGACAGACAGACAGACAGACAGACAGACAGACAGACAGACAGACAGACAGACAGACAGACAGACAGACAGACAGACAGACAGACAGACAGACAGACAGACAGACAGACAGACAGACAGACAGACAGACAGACAGACAGACAG
>CAWZZZ010000275.1:15000-40000 GCA_963966595.1 Physocephala rufipes
GACAGACAGACAGACAGACAGACAGACAGACAGACAGACAGACAGACAGACAGACAGACAGACAGACAGACAGACAGACAGACAGACAGACAGACAGACAGACAGACAGACAGACAGACAGACAGACAGACAGACAGACAGACAGACAGACAGACAGACAGACAGACAGACAGACAGACAGACAGACAGACAGACAGACAGACAGACAGACAGACAGACAGACAGACAGACAGACAGACAGACAGACAGACAGACAGACAGACAGACAGACAGACAGACAGACAGACAGACAGACAGACAGACAGACAGACAGACAGACAGACAGACAGACAGACAGACAGACAGACAGACAGACAGACAGACAGACAGACAGACAGACAGACAGACAGACAGACAGACAGACAGACAGACAGACAGACAGACAGACAGACAGACAGACAGACAGACAGACAGACAGACAGACAGACAGACAGACAGACAGACAGACAGACAGACAGACAGACAGACAGACAGACAGACAGACAGACAGACAGACAGACAGACAGACAGACAGACAGACAGACAGACAGACAGACAGACAGACAGACAGACAGACAGACAGACAGACAGACAGACAGACAGACAGACAGACAGACAGACAGACAGACAGACAGACAGACAGACAGACAGACAGACAGACAGACAGACAGACAGACAGACAGACAGACAGACAGACAGACAGACAGACAGACAGACAGACAGACAGACAGACAGACAGACAGACAGACAGACAGACAGACAGACAGACAGACAGACAGACAGACAGACAGACAGACAGACAGACAGACAGACAGACAGACAGACAGACAGACAGACAGACAGACAGACAGACAGACAGACAGACAGACAGACAGACAGACAGACAGACAGACAGACAGACAGACAGACAGACAGACAGACAGACAGACAGACAGACAGACAGACAGACAGACAGACAGACAGACAGACAGACAGACAGACAGACAGACAGACAGACAGACAGACAGACAGACAGACAGACAGACAGACAGACAGACAGACAGACAGACAGACAGACAGACAGACAGACAGACAGACAGACAGACAGACAGACAGACAGACAGACAGACAGACAGACAGACAGACAGACAGACAGACAGACAGACAGACAGACAGACAGACAGACAGACAGACAGACAGACAGACAGACAGACAGACAGACAGACAGACAGACAGACAGACAGACAGACAGACAGACAGACAGACAGACAGACAGACAGACAGACAGACAGACAGACAGACAGACAGACAGACAGACAGACAGACAGACAGACAGACAGACAGACAGACAGACAGACAGACAGACAGACAGACAGACAGACAGACAGACAGACAGACAGACAGACAGACAGACAGACAGACAGACAGACAGACAGACAGACAGACAGACAGACAGACAGACAGACAGACAGACAGACAGACAGACAGACAGACAGACAGACAGACAGACAGACAGACAGACAGACAGACAGACAGACAGACAGACAGACAGACAGACAGACAGACAGACAGACAGACAGACAGACAGACAGACAGACAGACAGACAGACAGACAGACAGACAGACAGACAGACAGACAGACAGACAGACAGACAGACAGACAGACAGACAGACAGACAGACAGACAGACAGACAGACAGACAGACAGACAGACAGACAGACAGACAGACAGACAGACAGACAGACAGACAGACAGACAGACAGACAGACAGACAGACAGACAGACAGACAGACAGACAGACAGACAGACAGACAGACAGACAGACAGACAGACAGACAGACAGACAGACAGACAGACAGACAGACAGACAGACAGACAGACAGACAGACAGACAGACAGACAGACAGACAGACAGACAGACAGACAGACAGACAGACAGACAGACAGACAGACAGACAGACAGACAGACAGACAGACAGACAGACAGACAGACAGACAGACAGACAGACAGACAGACAGACAGACAGACAGACAGACAGACAGACAGACAGACAGACAGACAGACAGACAGACAGACAGACAGACAGACAGACAGACAGACAGACAGACAGACAGACAGACAGACAGACAGACAGACAGACAGACAGACAGACAGACAGACAGACAGACAGACAGACAGACAGACAGACAGACAGACAGACAGACAGACAGACAGACAGACAGACAGACAGACAGACAGACAGACAGACAGACAGACAGACAGACAGACAGACAGACAGACAGACAGACAGACAGACAGACAGACAGACAGACAGACAGACAGACAGACAGACAGACAGACAGACAGACAGACAGACAGACAGACAGACAGACAGACAGACAGACAGACAGACAGACAGACAGACAGACAGACAGACAGACAGACAGACAGACAGACAGACAGACAGACAGACAGACAGACAGACAGACAGACAGACAGACAGACAGACAGACAGACAGACAGACAGACAGACAGACAGACAGACAGACAGACAGACAGACAGACAGACAGACAGACAGACAGACAGACAGACAGACAGACAGACAGACAGACAGACAGACAGACAGACAGACAGACAGACAGACAGACAGACAGACAGACAGACAGACAGACAGACAGACAGACAGACAGACAGACAGACAGACAGACAGACAGACAGACAGACAGACAGACAGACAGACAGACAGACAGACAGACAGACAGACAGACAGACAGACAGACAGACAGACAGACAGACAGACAGACAGACAGACAGACAGACAGACAGACAGACAGACAGACAGACAGACAGACAGACAGACAGACAGACAGACAGACAGACAGACAGACAGACAGACAGACAGACAGACAGACAGACAGACAGACAGACAGACAGACAGACAGACAGACAGACAGACAGACAGACAGACAGACAGACAGACAGACAGACAGACAGACAGACAGACAGACAGACAGACAGACAGACAGACAGACAGACAGACAGACAGACAGACAGACAGACAGACAGACAGACAGACAGACAGACAGACAGACAGACAGACAGACAGACAGACAGACAGACAGACAGACAGACAGACAGACAGACAGACAGACAGACAGACAGACAGACAGACAGACAGACAGACAGACAGACAGACAGACAGACAGACAGACAGACAGACAGACAGACAGACAGACAGACAGACAGACAGACAGACAGACAGACAGACAGACAGACAGACAGACAGACAGACAGACAGACAGACAGACAGACAGACAGACAGACAGACAGACAGACAGACAGACAGACAGACAGACAGACAGACAGACAGACAGACAGACAGACAGACAGACAGACAGACAGACAGACAGACAGACAGACAGACAGACAGACAGACAGACAGACAGACAGACAGACAGACAGACAGACAGACAGACAGACAGACAGACAGACAGACAGACAGACAGACAGACAGACAGACAGACAGACAGACAGACAGACAGACAGACAGACAGACAGACAGACAGACAGACAGACAGACAGACAGACAGACAGACAGACAGACAGACAGACAGACAGACAGACAGACAGACAGACAGACAGACAGACAGACAGACAGACAGACAGACAGACAGACAGACAGACAGACAGACAGACAGACAGACAGACAGACAGACAGACAGACAGACAGACAGACAGACAGACAGACAGACAGACAGACAGACAGACAGACAGACAGACAGACAGACAGACAGACAGACAGACAGACAGACAGACAGACAGACAGACAGACAGACAGACAGACAGACAGACAGACAGACAGACAGACAGACAGACAGACAGACAGACAGACAGACAGACAGACAGACAGACAGACAGACAGACAGACAGACAGACAGACAGACAGACAGACAGACAGACAGACAGACAGACAGACAGACAGACAGACAGACAGACAGACAGACAGACAGACAGACAGACAGACAGACAGACAGACAGACAGACAGACAGACAGACAGACAGACAGACAGACAGACAGACAGACAGACAGACAGACAGACAGACAGACAGACAGACAGACAGACAGACAGACAGACAGACAGACAGACAGACAGACAGACAGACAGACAGACAGACAGACAGACAGACAGACAGACAGACAGACAGACAGACAGACAGACAGACAGACAGACAGACAGACAGACAGACAGACAGACAGACAGACAGACAGACAGACAGACAGACAGACAGACAGACAGACAGACAGACAGACAGACAGACAGACAGACAGACAGACAGACAGACAGACAGACAGACAGACAGACAGACAGACAGACAGACAGACAGACAGACAGACAGACAGACAGACAGACAGACAGACAGACAGACAGACAGACAGACAGACAGACAGACAGACAGACAGACAGACAGACAGACAGACAGACAGACAGACAGACAGACAGACAGACAGACAGACAGACAGACAGACAGACAGACAGACAGACAGACAGACAGACAGACAGACAGACAGACAGACAGACAGACAGACAGACAGACAGACAGACAGACAGACAGACAGACAGACAGACAGACAGACAGACAGACAGACAGACAGACAGACAGACAGACAGACAGACAGACAGACAGACAGACAGACAGACAGACAGACAGACAGACAGACAGACAGACAGACAGACAGACAGACAGACAGACAGACAGACAGACAGACAGACAGACAGACAGACAGACAGACAGACAGACAGACAGACAGACAGACAGACAGACAGACAGACAGACAGACAGACAGACAGACAGACAGACAGACAGACAGACAGACAGACAGACAGACAGACAGACAGACAGACAGACAGACAGACAGACAGACAGACAGACAGACAGACAGACAGACAGACAGACAGACAGACAGACAGACAGACAGACAGACAGACAGACAGACAGACAGACAGACAGACAGACAGACAGACAGACAGACAGACAGACAGACAGACAGACAGACAGACAGACAGACAGACAGACAGACAGACAGACAGACAGACAGACAGACAGACAGACAGACAGACAGACAGACAGACAGACAGACAGACAGACAGACAGACAGACAGACAGACAGACAGACAGACAGACAGACAGACAGACAGACAGACAGACAGACAGACAGACAGACAGACAGACAGACAGACAGACAGACAGACAGACAGACAGACAGACAGACAGACAGACAGACAGACAGACAGACAGACAGACAGACAGACAGACAGACAGACAGACAGACAGACAGACAGACAGACAGACAGACAGACAGACAGACAGACAGACAGACAGACAGACAGACAGACAGACAGACAGACAGACAGACAGACAGACAGACAGACAGACAGACAGACAGACAGACAGACAGACAGACAGACAGACAGACAGACAGACAGACAGACAGACAGACAGACAGACAGACAGACAGACAGACAGACAGACAGACAGACAGACAGACAGACAGACAGACAGACAGACAGACAGACAGACAGACAGACAGACAGACAGACAGACAGACAGACAGACAGACAGACAGACAGACAGACAGACAGACAGACAGACAGACAGACAGACAGACAGACAGACAGACAGACAGACAGACAGACAGACAGACAGACAGACAGACAGACAGACAGACAGACAGACAGACAGACAGACAGACAGACAGACAGACAGACAGACAGACAGACAGACAGACAGACAGACAGACAGACAGACAGACAGACAGACAGACAGACAGACAGACAGACAGACAGACAGACAGACAGACAGACAGACAGACAGACAGACAGACAGACAGACAGACAGACAGACAGACAGACAGACAGACAGACAGACAGACAGACAGACAGACAGACAGACAGACAGACAGACAGACAGACAGACAGACAGACAGACAGACAGACAGACAGACAGACAGACAGACAGACAGACAGACAGACAGACAGACAGACAGACAGACAGACAGACAGACAGACAGACAGACAGACAGACAGACAGACAGACAGACAGACAGACAGACAGACAGACAGACAGACAGACAGACAGACAGACAGACAGACAGACAGACAGACAGACAGACAGACAGACAGACAGACAGACAGACAGACAGACAGACAGACAGACAGACAGACAGACAGACAGACAGACAGACAGACAGACAGACAGACAGACAGACAGACAGACAGACAGACAGACAGACAGACAGACAGACAGACAGACAGACAGACAGACAGACAGACAGACAGACAGACAGACAGACAGACAGACAGACAGACAGACAGACAGACAGACAGACAGACAGACAGACAGACAGACAGACAGACAGACAGACAGACAGACAGACAGACAGACAGACAGACAGACAGACAGACAGACAGACAGACAGACAGACAGACAGACAGACAGACAGACAGACAGACAGACAGACAGACAGACAGACAGACAGACAGACAGACAGACAGACAGACAGACAGACAGACAGACAGACAGACAGACAGACAGACAGACAGACAGACAGACAGACAGACAGACAGACAGACAGACAGACAGACAGACAGACAGACAGACAGACAGACAGACAGACAGACAGACAGACAGACAGACAGACAGACAGACAGACAGACAGACAGACAGACAGACAGACAGACAGACAGACAGACAGACAGACAGACAGACAGACAGACAGACAGACAGACAGACAGACAGACAGACAGACAGACAGACAGACAGACAGACAGACAGACAGACAGACAGACAGACAGACAGACAGACAGACAGACAGACAGACAGACAGACAGACAGACAGACAGACAGACAGACAGACAGACAGACAGACAGACAGACAGACAGACAGACAGACAGACAGACAGACAGACAGACAGACAGACAGACAGACAGACAGACAGACAGACAGACAGACAGACAGACAGACAGACAGACAGACAGACAGACAGACAGACAGACAGACAGACAGACAGACAGACAGACAGACAGACAGACAGACAGACAGACAGACAGACAGACAGACAGACAGACAGACAGACAGACAGACAGACAGACAGACAGACAGACAGACAGACAGACAGACAGACAGACAGACAGACAGACAGACAGACAGACAGACAGACAGACAGACAGACAGACAGACAGACAGACAGACAGACAGACAGACAGACAGACAGACAGACAGACAGACAGACAGACAGACAGACAGACAGACAGACAGACAGACAGACAGACAGACAGACAGACAGACAGACAGACAGACAGACAGACAGACAGACAGACAGACAGACAGACAGACAGACAGACAGACAGACAGACAGACAGACAGACAGACAGACAGACAGACAGACAGACAGACAGACAGACAGACAGACAGACAGACAGACAGACAGACAGACAGACAGACAGACAGACAGACAGACAGACAGACAGACAGACAGACAGACAGACAGACAGACAGACAGACAGACAGACAGACAGACAGACAGACAGACAGACAGACAGACAGACAGACAGACAGACAGACAGACAGACAGACAGACAGACAGACAGACAGACAGACAGACAGACAGACAGACAGACAGACAGACAGACAGACAGACAGACAGACAGACAGACAGACAGACAGACAGACAGACAGACAGACAGACAGACAGACAGACAGACAGACAGACAGACAGACAGACAGACAGACAGACAGACAGACAGACAGACAGACAGACAGACAGACAGACAGACAGACAGACAGACAGACAGACAGACAGACAGACAGACAGACAGACAGACAGACAGACAGACAGACAGACAGACAGACAGACAGACAGACAGACAGACAGACAGACAGACAGACAGACAGACAGACAGACAGACAGACAGACAGACAGACAGACAGACAGACAGACAGACAGACAGACAGACAGACAGACAGACAGACAGACAGACAGACAGACAGACAGACAGACAGACAGACAGACAGACAGACAGACAGACAGACAGACAGACAGACAGACAGACAGACAGACAGACAGACAGACAGACAGACAGACAGACAGACAGACAGACAGACAGACAGACAGACAGACAGACAGACAGACAGACAGACAGACAGACAGACAGACAGACAGACAGACAGACAGACAGACAGACAGACAGACAGACAGACAGACAGACAGACAGACAGACAGACAGACAGACAGACAGACAGACAGACAGACAGACAGACAGACAGACAGACAGACAGACAGACAGACAGACAGACAGACAGACAGACAGACAGACAGACAGACAGACAGACAGACAGACAGACAGACAGACAGACAGACAGACAGACAGACAGACAGACAGACAGACAGACAGACAGACAGACAGACAGACAGACAGACAGACAGACAGACAGACAGACAGACAGACAGACAGACAGACAGACAGACAGACAGACAGACAGACAGACAGACAGACAGACAGACAGACAGACAGACAGACAGACAGACAGACAGACAGACAGACAGACAGACAGACAGACAGACAGACAGACAGACAGACAGACAGACAGACAGACAGACAGACAGACAGACAGACAGACAGACAGACAGACAGACAGACAGACAGACAGACAGACAGACAGACAGACAGACAGACAGACAGACAGACAGACAGACAGACAGACAGACAGACAGACAGACAGACAGACAGACAGACAGACAGACAGACAGACAGACAGACAGACAGACAGACAGACAGACAGACAGACAGACAGACAGACAGACAGACAGACAGACAGACAGACAGACAGACAGACAGACAGACAGACAGACAGACAGACAGACAGACAGACAGACAGACAGACAGACAGACAGACAGACAGACAGACAGACAGACAGACAGACAGACAGACAGACAGACAGACAGACAGACAGACAGACAGACAGACAGACAGACAGACAGACAGACAGACAGACAGACAGACAGACAGACAGACAGACAGACAGACAGACAGACAGACAGACAGACAGACAGACAGACAGACAGACAGACAGACAGACAGACAGACAGACAGACAGACAGACAGACAGACAGACAGACAGACAGACAGACAGACAGACAGACAGACAGACAGACAGACAGACAGACAGACAGACAGACAGACAGACAGACAGACAGACAGACAGACAGACAGACAGACAGACAGACAGACAGACAGACAGACAGACAGACAGACAGACAGACAGACAGACAGACAGACAGACAGACAGACAGACAGACAGACAGACAGACAGACAGACAGACAGACAGACAGACAGACAGACAGACAGACAGACAGACAGACAGACAGACAGACAGACAGACAGACAGACAGACAGACAGACAGACAGACAGACAGACAGACAGACAGACAGACAGACAGACAGACAGACAGACAGACAGACAGACAGACAGACAGACAGACAGACAGACAGACAGACAGACAGACAGACAGACAGACAGACAGACAGACAGACAGACAGACAGACAGACAGACAGACAGACAGACAGACAGACAGACAGACAGACAGACAGACAGACAGACAGACAGACAGACAGACAGACAGACAGACAGACAGACAGACAGACAGACAGACAGACAGACAGACAGACAGACAGACAGACAGACAGACAGACAGACAGACAGACAGACAGACAGACAGACAGACAGACAGACAGACAGACAGACAGACAGACAGACAGACAGACAGACAGACAGACAGACAGACAGACAGACAGACAGACAGACAGACAGACAGACAGACAGACAGACAGACAGACAGACAGACAGACAGACAGACAGACAGACAGACAGACAGACAGACAGACAGACAGACAGACAGACAGACAGACAGACAGACAGACAGACAGACAGACAGACAGACAGACAGACAGACAGACAGACAGACAGACAGACAGACAGACAGACAGACAGACAGACAGACAGACAGACAGACAGACAGACAGACAGACAGACAGACAGACAGACAGACAGACAGACAGACAGACAGACAGACAGACAGACAGACAGACAGACAGACAGACAGACAGACAGACAGACAGACAGACAGACAGACAGACAGACAGACAGACAGACAGACAGACAGACAGACAGACAGACAGACAGACAGACAGACAGACAGACAGACAGACAGACAGACAGACAGACAGACAGACAGACAGACAGACAGACAGACAGACAGACAGACAGACAGACAGACAGACAGACAGACAGACAGACAGACAGACAGACAGACAGACAGACAGACAGACAGACAGACAGACAGACAGACAGACAGACAGACAGACAGACAGACAGACAGACAGACAGACAGACAGACAGACAGACAGACAGACAGACAGACAGACAGACAGACAGACAGACAGACAGACAGACAGACAGACAGACAGACAGACAGACAGACAGACAGACAGACAGACAGACAGACAGACAGACAGACAGACAGACAGACAGACAGACAGACAGACAGACAGACAGACAGACAGACAGACAGACAGACAGACAGACAGACAGACAGACAGACAGACAGACAGACAGACAGACAGACAGACAGACAGACAGACAGACAGACAGACAGACAGACAGACAGACAGACAGACAGACAGACAGACAGACAGACAGACAGACAGACAGACAGACAGACAGACAGACAGACAGACAGACAGACAGACAGACAGACAGACAGACAGACAGACAGACAGACAGACAGACAGACAGACAGACAGACAGACAGACAGACAGACAGACAGACAGACAGACAGACAGACAGACAGACAGACAGACAGACAGACAGACAGACAGACAGACAGACAGACAGACAGACAGACAGACAGACAGACAGACAGACAGACAGACAGACAGACAGACAGACAGACAGACAGACAGACAGACAGACAGACAGACAGACAGACAGACAGACAGACAGACAGACAGACAGACAGACAGACAGACAGACAGACAGACAGACAGACAGACAGACAGACAGACAGACAGACAGACAGACAGACAGACAGACAGACAGACAGACAGACAGACAGACAGACAGACAGACAGACAGACAGACAGACAGACAGACAGACAGACAGACAGACAGACAGACAGACAGACAGACAGACAGACAGACAGACAGACAGACAGACAGACAGACAGACAGACAGACAGACAGACAGACAGACAGACAGACAGACAGACAGACAGACAGACAGACAGACAGACAGACAGACAGACAGACAGACAGACAGACAGACAGACAGACAGACAGACAGACAGACAGACAGACAGACAGACAGACAGACAGACAGACAGACAGACAGACAGACAGACAGACAGACAGACAGACAGACAGACAGACAGACAGACAGACAGACAGACAGACAGACAGACAGACAGACAGACAGACAGACAGACAGACAGACAGACAGACAGACAGACAGACAGACAGACAGACAGACAGACAGACAGACAGACAGACAGACAGACAGACAGACAGACAGACAGACAGACAGACAGACAGACAGACAGACAGACAGACAGACAGACAGACAGACAGACAGACAGACAGACAGACAGACAGACAGACAGACAGACAGACAGACAGACAGACAGACAGACAGACAGACAGACAGACAGACAGACAGACAGACAGACAGACAGACAGACAGACAGACAGACAGACAGACAGACAGACAGACAGACAGACAGACAGACAGACAGACAGACAGACAGACAGACAGACAGACAGACAGACAGACAGACAGACAGACAGACAGACAGACAGACAGACAGACAGACAGACAGACAGACAGACAGACAGACAGACAGACAGACAGACAGACAGACAGACAGACAGACAGACAGACAGACAGACAGACAGACAGACAGACAGACAGACAGACAGACAGACAGACAGACAGACAGACAGACAGACAGACAGACAGACAGACAGACAGACAGACAGACAGACAGACAGACAGACAGACAGACAGACAGACAGACAGACAGACAGACAGACAGACAGACAGACAGACAGACAGACAGACAGACAGACAGACAGACAGACAGACAGACAGACAGACAGACAGACAGACAGACAGACAGACAGACAGACAGACAGACAGACAGACAGACAGACAGACAGACAGACAGACAGACAGACAGACAGACAGACAGACAGACAGACAGACAGACAGACAGACAGACAGACAGACAGACAGACAGACAGACAGACAGACAGACAGACAGACAGACAGACAGACAGACAGACAGACAGACAGACAGACAGACAGACAGACAGACAGACAGACAGACAGACAGACAGACAGACAGACAGACAGACAGACAGACAGACAGACAGACAGACAGACAGACAGACAGACAGACAGACAGACAGACAGACAGACAGACAGACAGACAGACAGACAGACAGACAGACAGACAGACAGACAGACAGACAGACAGACAGACAGACAGACAGACAGACAGACAGACAGACAGACAGACAGACAGACAGACAGACAGACAGACAGACAGACAGACAGACAGACAGACAGACAGACAGACAGACAGACAGACAGACAGACAGACAGACAGACAGACAGACAGACAGACAGACAGACAGACAGACAGACAGACAGACAGACAGACAGACAGACAGACAGACAGACAGACAGACAGACAGACAGACAGACAGACAGACAGACAGACAGACAGACAGACAGACAGACAGACAGACAGACAGACAGACAGACAGACAGACAGACAGACAGACAGACAGACAGACAGACAGACAGACAGACAGACAGACAGACAGACAGACAGACAGACAGACAGACAGACAGACAGACAGACAGACAGACAGACAGACAGACAGACAGACAGACAGACAGACAGACAGACAGACAGACAGACAGACAGACAGACAGACAGACAGACAGACAGACAGACAGACAGACAGACAGACAGACAGACAGACAGACAGACAGACAGACAGACAGACAGACAGACAGACAGACAGACAGACAGACAGACAGACAGACAGACAGACAGACAGACAGACAGACAGACAGACAGACAGACAGACAGACAGACAGACAGACAGACAGACAGACAGACAGACAGACAGACAGACAGACAGACAGACAGACAGACAGACAGACAGACAGACAGACAGACAGACAGACAGACAGACAGACAGACAGACAGACAGACAGACAGACAGACAGACAGACAGACAGACAGACAGACAGACAGACAGACAGACAGACAGACAGACAGACAGACAGACAGACAGACAGACAGACAGACAGACAGACAGACAGACAGACAGACAGACAGACAGACAGACAGACAGACAGACAGACAGACAGACAGACAGACAGACAGACAGACAGACAGACAGACAGACAGACAGACAGACAGACAGACAGACAGACAGACAGACAGACAGACAGACAGACAGACAGACAGACAGACAGACAGACAGACAGACAGACAGACAGACAGACAGACAGACAGACAGACAGACAGACAGACAGACAGACAGACAGACAGACAGACAGACAGACAGACAGACAGACAGACAGACAGACAGACAGACAGACAGACAGACAGACAGACAGACAGACAGACAGACAGACAGACAGACAGACAGACAGACAGACAGACAGACAGACAGACAGACAGACAGACAGACAGACAGACAGACAGACAGACAGACAGACAGACAGACAGACAGACAGACAGACAGACAGACAGACAGACAGACAGACAGACAGACAGACAGACAGACAGACAGACAGACAGACAGACAGACAGACAGACAGACAGACAGACAGACAGACAGACAGACAGACAGACAGACAGACAGACAGACAGACAGACAGACAGACAGACAGACAGACAGACAGACAGACAGACAGACAGACAGACAGACAGACAGACAGACAGACAGACAGACAGACAGACAGACAGACAGACAGACAGACAGACAGACAGACAGACAGACAGACAGACAGACAGACAGACAGACAGACAGACAGACAGACAGACAGACAGACAGACAGACAGACAGACAGACAGACAGACAGACAGACAGACAGACAGACAGACAGACAGACAGACAGACAGACAGACAGACAGACAGACAGACAGACAGACAGACAGACAGACAGACAGACAGACAGACAGACAGACAGACAGACAGACAGACAGACAGACAGACAGACAGACAGACAGACAGACAGACAGACAGACAGACAGACAGACAGACAGACAGACAGACAGACAGACAGACAGACAGACAGACAGACAGACAGACAGACAGACAGACAGACAGACAGACAGACAGACAGACAGACAGACAGACAGACAGACAGACAGACAGACAGACAGACAGACAGACAGACAGACAGACAGACAGACAGACAGACAGACAGACAGACAGACAGACAGACAGACAGACAGACAGACAGACAGACAGACAGACAGACAGACAGACAGACAGACAGACAGACAGACAGACAGACAGACAGACAGACAGACAGACAGACAGACAGACAGACAGACAGACAGACAGACAGACAGACAGACAGACAGACAGACAGACAGACAGACAGACAGACAGACAGACAGACAGACAGACAGACAGACAGACAGACAGACAGACAGACAGACAGACAGACAGACAGACAGACAGACAGACAGACAGACAGACAGACAGACAGACAGACAGACAGACAGACAGACAGACAGACAGACAGACAGACAGACAGACAGACAGACAGACAGACAGACAGACAGACAGACAGACAGACAGACAGACAGACAGACAGACAGACAGACAGACAGACAGACAGACAGACAGACAGACAGACAGACAGACAGACAGACAGACAGACAGACAGACAGACAGACAGACAGACAGACAGACAGACAGACAGACAGACAGACAGACAGACAGACAGACAGACAGACAGACAGACAGACAGACAGACAGACAGACAGACAGACAGACAGACAGACAGACAGACAGACAGACAGACAGACAGACAGACAGACAGACAGACAGACAGACAGACAGACAGACAGACAGACAGACAGACAGACAGACAGACAGACAGACAGACAGACAGACAGACAGACAGACAGACAGACAGACAGACAGACAGACAGACAGACAGACAGACAGACAGACAGACAGACAGACAGACAGACAGACAGACAGACAGACAGACAGACAGACAGACAGACAGACAGACAGACAGACAGACAGACAGACAGACAGACAGACAGACAGACAGACAGACAGACAGACAGACAGACAGACAGACAGACAGACAGACAGACAGACAGACAGACAGACAGACAGACAGACAGACAGACAGACAGACAGACAGACAGACAGACAGACAGACAGACAGACAGACAGACAGACAGACAGACAGACAGACAGACAGACAGACAGACAGACAGACAGACAGACAGACAGACAGACAGACAGACAGACAGACAGACAGACAGACAGACAGACAGACAGACAGACAGACAGACAGACAGACAGACAGACAGACAGACAGACAGACAGACAGACAGACAGACAGACAGACAGACAGACAGACAGACAGACAGACAGACAGACAGACAGACAGACAGACAGACAGACAGACAGACAGACAGACAGACAGACAGACAGACAGACAGACAGACAGACAGACAGACAGACAGACAGACAGACAGACAGACAGACAGACAGACAGACAGACAGACAGACAGACAGACAGACAGACAGACAGACAGACAGACAGACAGACAGACAGACAGACAGACAGACAGACAGACAGACAGACAGACAGACAGACAGACAGACAGACAGACAGACAGACAGACAGACAGACAGACAGACAGACAGACAGACAGACAGACAGACAGACAGACAGACAGACAGACAGACAGACAGACAGACAGACAGACAGACAGACAGACAGACAGACAGACAGACAGACAGACAGACAGACAGACAGACAGACAGACAGACAGACAGACAGACAGACAGACAGACAGACAGACAGACAGACAGACAGACAGACAGACAGACAGACAGACAGACAGACAGACAGACAGACAGACAGACAGACAGACAGACAGACAGACAGACAGACAGACAGACAGACAGACAGACAGACAGACAGACAGACAGACAGACAGACAGACAGACAGACAGACAGACAGACAGACAGACAGACAGACAGACAGACAGACAGACAGACAGACAGACAGACAGACAGACAGACAGACAGACAGACAGACAGACAGACAGACAGACAGACAGACAGACAGACAGACAGACAGACAGACAGACAGACAGACAGACAGACAGACAGACAGACAGACAGACAGACAGACAGACAGACAGACAGACAGACAGACAGACAGACAGACAGACAGACAGACAGACAGACAGACAGACAGACAGACAGACAGACAGACAGACAGACAGACAGACAGACAGACAGACAGACAGACAGACAGACAGACAGACAGACAGACAGACAGACAGACAGACAGACAGACAGACAGACAGACAGACAGACAGACAGACAGACAGACAGACAGACAGACAGACAGACAGACAGACAGACAGACAGACAGACAGACAGACAGACAGACAGACAGACAGACAGACAGACAGACAGACAGACAGACAGACAGACAGACAGACAGACAGACAGACAGACAGACAGACAGACAGACAGACAGACAGACAGACAGACAGACAGACAGACAGACAGACAGACAGACAGACAGACAGACAGACAGACAGACAGACAGACAGACAGACAGACAGACAGACAGACAGACAGACAGACAGACAGACAGACAGACAGACAGACAGACAGACAGACAGACAGACAGACAGACAGACAGACAGACAGACAGACAGACAGACAGACAGACAGACAGACAGACAGACAGACAGACAGACAGACAGACAGACAGACAGACAGACAGACAGACAGACAGACAGACAGACAGACAGACAGACAGACAGACAGACAGACAGACAGACAGACAGACAGACAGACAGACAGACAGACAGACAGACAGACAGACAGACAGACAGACAGACAGACAGACAGACAGACAGACAGACAGACAGACAGACAGACAGACAGACAGACAGACAGACAGACAGACAGACAGACAGACAGACAGACAGACAGACAGACAGACAGACAGACAGACAGACAGACAGACAGACAGACAGACAGACAGACAGACAGACAGACAGACAGACAGACAGACAGACAGACAGACAGACAGACAGACAGACAGACAGACAGACAGACAGACAGACAGACAGACAGACAGACAGACAGACAGACAGACAGACAGACAGACAGACAGACAGACAGACAGACAGACAGACAGACAGACAGACAGACAGACAGACAGACAGACAGACAGACAGACAGACAGACAGACAGACAGACAGACAGACAGACAGACAGACAGACAGACAGACAGACAGACAGACAGACAGACAGACAGACAGACAGACAGACAGACAGACAGACAGACAGACAGACAGACAGACAGACAGACAGACAGACAGACAGACAGACAGACAGACAGACAGACAGACAGACAGACAGACAGACAGACAGACAGACAGACAGACAGACAGACAGACAGACAGACAGACAGACAGACAGACAGACAGACAGACAGACAGACAGACAGACAGACAGACAGACAGACAGACAGACAGACAGACAGACAGACAGACAGACAGACAGACAGACAGACAGACAGACAGACAGACAGACAGACAGACAGACAGACAGACAGACAGACAGACAGACAGACAGACAGACAGACAGACAGACAGACAGACAGACAGACAGACAGACAGACAGACAGACAGACAGACAGACAGACAGACAGACAGACAGACAGACAGACAGACAGACAGACAGACAGACAGACAGACAGACAGACAGACAGACAGACAGACAGACAGACAGACAGACAGACAGACAGACAGACAGACAGACAGACAGACAGACAGACAGACAGACAGACAGACAGACAGACAGACAGACAGACAGACAGACAGACAGACAGACAGACAGACAGACAGACAGACAGACAGACAGACAGACAGACAGACAGACAGACAGACAGACAGACAGACAGACAGACAGACAGACAGACAGACAGACAGACAGACAGACAGACAGACAGACAGACAGACAGACAGACAGACAGACAGACAGACAGACAGACAGACAGACAGACAGACAGACAGACAGACAGACAGAGAGACAGACAGACAGACAGACAACAGACAGACAGACAGACAGACAGACAGACAGACAGACAGACAGACAGACAGACAGACTGTTCAAATGTGAACACACTTCAAGGGGGCAACCTGGCAGCAGAAAAACCTGAATACCGGATGCGCGGCTAAGGAATATTAATTAGTTTAAGATAATCATTACTATGAGAACCTATGTATAATACAGTCCATTCAAGTAAGAACAATAATGGTACCTACGTACCGACAAATTTATATTCTAATGCAGTAAGCATAATCTATTATTATGCAACAGCAGTAGGAGATCCTTTTTTTACCCCATGCTGTGAGGAATAATCTTGGTATTATTTTATGGCTTGTTTCCCACGCTAAGTAGGGATGAAATAAAATTGTAACCACCAAAATCTGTATATAAGAGCCAATCTTTAATAATAAAATTCAGTGTCGAAAGGAGACTCAACAAGAAAAGGTGTTTATCTTTACATTTGGTCCTTCGAAGCCCTCGTAGAGTTTTCCCCCACCAGTGGTAAGAGACTCTAGAACTTTGAAGAATAAAAAAAAAATATTTTTGAGTTTTCCCCCACCAGTGGTAAGAGACTCAAAAATAAATTCCATAAACCTCTTACAGAGTAGGAATATAAACAAATTTTTTGGCACTTTCCTCCACCAGCGGTAAGAAAGTAAAAAATGATAAATATAGTAATATCTTCCAGTGAGGAAGAGAAAGTGCTAGTGAATGCGTATCCGAGGCTTAACAGCGGATAAGTGCTAGTGAATGCGTATCCGAGGCTTAACAGCGGATAAGTGTTAGTGAAGGCGTATCCGAGGCTTAACAGCGGATAAGTGCTAGTGAATGCGTATCCGAGGCTTAACAGCGGATAAGTGTTAGTAAAGGCGTATCCGAGGCTTAACAGCGGATAAGTGTTAGTGAATGCGTATCCGAGGCTAAAACAGCGGATAAATTCATAAGTGTAAGCGTTTCCGAGGCTATAACATCGGAAAGGAAATAAAGTGAGTGTCCGGTGATTCGGAATCCTTTCGTTTTGAAAAATGTTGAAGGAAATGGAACGATTACTTGAGCAGCAAAAGGAGCTCGGAGAAGAATCGATTAATCTAAGAGATAAGATTTATGAAGGGAAGTTTCGGGCAGCACAAATCGGCGAGACAACAAAAAGACTCCAGAGGATTGAAGCTGAGTTTTCGGCGAACCACAACAAATTAATTGCGTTTGGAGTAAATGACCAACAGTATTTTCAAAGGAATTATTATGAAGCCATAATGGGAATAATTAAGGAATCATTTAGCCTCCTGAATCAAAAGGATTCAGGTGAAAGTTTGATAGAATTATCGCTAAACCAGAAATCAGGATCGAGCAAAGAGAAACCAGCAACAAAGACTAAAGGTGAAAAATCAGTAGCAGAGCCAAAGGAGAAAAATCCAGGAGATCACTTAATAAAAAAATTTAAACGAAAGTTATATAAGCTGCAGGAACTGATGGATGAGGCCCACGACGAAATAAGCAACAAAAGGAAAATTGAATTAAAAATAACAAAAGTAGAGCTGGAGGAGCAGTTTAAAGAAACAAAGCAAGATTATACAAATCTGTGCGGAATAATTATGTGCGAAGACATAGAGGATGAATACGAGAATATTGTTCGTGATTACAGAAACATTATGAAACAGGTGATAGTTTCAATCGAAGAGGTTAAAACAACTAAAAGTTCAATAAAACTGGAGGATGTAAGAATTCCAGTATTTTTTGGAAATGTTGCAGAATGGCCGTCTTTTCATGATTTATTTAAAAATTTAGTGCATGATCAGCAAAACATTTGTAAAGCTGAAAAAATGTATCGTCTAAAAAACTATATCAGGGGTGAAGCTGGAAGACTAATTCAGCATTTAAAAGTGACCGATGCAAATTATGAAGCTGCATGGAATATATTGAGTTCGAGGTATGAAAATAAAAGATTGCTATTTACAACACAAGTGGACAGGATTTTAGATCACCCAACGGTAAATAGTGAATCAGCGTTCAGTGTAAAGCAGTTATTGGATACAACGAATGAATGTGTTCAAGCATTAAGAGGCCTTAATGTTAAGATTGAGGATGCTGAACCTTTTATTGCAAGAATAATCGTCCGAAAACTCGACAGGGATGGTATGCGTCTATATGAACAAAGTGTTAAGAAAACTAAGGAAATTCAAACATTGGAAGATGTACTTCTTTTTCTGGAGCAGCAATACCAAGCCTTAGAAGCATTTAAAAGTAAAAAACAAAGTAACAGTTTCAAGATAAATCAGAAACAACCAAGCTCTTTCCATATATCACAAAAAAGTTGTGAATATTGCAAATTAAATGGCCATGAGCTCGTAAGTTGCAGGAAGTTCCAAGCATCACCAATTATGGAGAGAAGAACCTTTGCTAGAAAACTTAAACTGTGTTTCCGGTGTATGAATCATAAATTCGATGGGAAGTGTACAGAAAATGTGGTCAACTGCAAAAAGTGCGGAAAGGGCCATCATACTCTTCTTCATATTGAGGAATTCAAAAAAGAAACAACAAATACAGAAAAAAGTGTTAATATGTTGACTGGACAAGAGAAACTATCAACAGTATTACTAGCAACGGCACAAATACGAGTAAAAGCGGCAGATGGCAGTTTCATTACATTGAGGGCTTTGTTAGATCAAGGCTCACAAAAGACTACTATTTCTGAGGAAGCAGCTCAAATACTACAATTGCCAAGAGTAAGAGTGAAGACACAACTGCATGGGCTTGGAGATACTCTTGTTGGAGTATCTAAATCCAAAGTAAATTTAGAAATGCGTCCGAGATTTCTTAGCAACGAAAAACTACTGATTGAAGCTCTAGTCCTGAATAAGTTATCAGGAGCTATTCCAGACAGATCATTTAAATACAACAATGATGATTGGAAGAATTATACATTAGCAGATCCAAATTTCAACAAGTCTGACAGAATAGACATGGTATTAGGCGGCGACATTTATTCAATAATTTTGGAGGACGGCGTTCATAAAATTGGAAGAATCGTAGGGCAAGCTACAAAACTCGGATGGATACTTTCAGGAGTATTAATATCATGCCCAAATAATAAAAAGATTGTGACAGCTATGACAACAAATTTAGAGAAATTTTGGGAAACAGAAGATATGGTTGAAGCAAAAATGGAGAAAGATTCTGATAAATCAATCCAACATTACCAAGAGAACACGACAGTGGATGAAGATGGTAGGCTAAAAACGAAACTACCATTCCGAGAAGAAACAGAGCTAGGAAACTCCCGGAAACAGGCAATGGCAAGATTTTTAAGTTTAGAAAGCAAGCTAAATAAGAATCCAGATTTACGAAAGGATTACATAAAATTTATGACCGAATATAAGGAGCTAGGCCATATGAAAGAAAAGGTAACCAAACAGGAAGGAAAATATTACCTACCACACCAAGCAATAATTCGACAAGATAGTCTAACAACAAAAATAAGAGTTGTTTTTGATGCATCGGCAAAAAGTACTAATGGACGCAGTTTGAATGATGTTCTGTTGGTCGGCCCTCGACTTCAAAAAGATCTCTTTGAAATTATAATACAATGGAGATCATGGAGGTACGTAGTGATGGGGGATATAGAAAAAATGTATAGACAAATAAAGGTAGCAGAGGATGATCAGCAGTACCAAATAATCCTATGGCGTGAAAACAGAAATGAACCAATAAAAGAATTTCAGCTTACAACAGTTACTTATGGTACAGCTTGTGCACCATTCTTAGCAACAATGAGTTTACAGCATATTGCCGAAAAGTGTGCGGATAAAGCTATTAGTAAAATCATAAGTTCAGATTTTTATATGGACGACCTGCTTACGGGTGCAGATACAGTAGAAGAATGTAAAAGAATTAAATTGGAAATTACAAAAGAGTTAGATAAATATGGTTTTCATTTGCGTAAATGGCTGACAAATTGTGAAGATATAATAGAACATTGCCAGGATAGAAAAGAAAATGAAATAATTCAGTTGGAAGAAGGAGATGCAATAAAAACTCTAGGTTTGCACTGGAATCCTGTAAAAGACGAATTTTTGTTTAAAATTAATAGTGGTAAAACACAAATAATTACAAAAAGGAACGTTTTATCGAAATTGGCTAAAGTATTTGACCCGATGGGATGGTTAACTCCTATAACTGTAGCAATCAAGTTATTTATACAAAAATTATGGCTGTTGAACATTGACTGGGATGATTTATTGGACGAAGAATTATCAAAGGAATGGAAAGAATTGGAAGAGAAGCTGCCTGCAGTAGAAGCAATAAAAATTCCAAGATGGATTCAAGTGGAGAATGAGATGCAATGGGAACTTCACGGGTTTGCAGATGCATCTGAAAAAGCATTTGCATGCGTAATATATGCCAAAAAAGGGTCAGTAGTAACAATTTTAGCGGCAAAAAGTAGAGTAAATCCAGTGAAAAACAGCAAGACGTTACCAAAACTAGAATTATGTGCAGCAAATTTGCTGGCAAAACTAACGAGTAAGGTCCTACAAATAAATAATCCCAACGTAAAGATTTTCGCTTGGAGTGATTCCACTATAACTTTGGGATGGATACAAAACAATAAGAATAAGGACAAATTTATTCGAAATAAAGTGGCAGAAATTCATAAGTTATTACCTACAGCAATTTGGAATCATGTAGGAACTAATGAAAATCCAGCTGACATAGCATCAAGAGGTATTTCACCAGAAAAGCTTTTACACTTTAAGTTGTGGTGGAATGGACCAGAGTGGTTATCAGAAGACAGTGGTCAGAATCTCAAGCAACAATCAACAAAGGACACGATTTTTGCGGCCGCAACAATACAAAAACAAGAACATTTTATGGAGCAGTTGCTTAAAAAATTATCCAGTTATACAAAGTTAGAAAGGATTGTAGCCTATGTTCAACGATTTGCTCTAAAAAAGAACATAGAAAGAAATTCGTACCTAACAGCCAAAGAATTAGAACTAGCACAACAAAGCATTATAAGGTATCAACAACAAGAGGATTTTTCTGAAGAAATCAACTGTATCAAGAATAATAAACAAATCGATAGAAAAAGTAAGTTAGCAATGCTCAATACTTTCTTAGATAAGGATGGTATCTTAAGAGTTGGAGGAAGAATAGAACAATCTTCACTAACTTACAACCAGAAGCATCCAATAGTTCTTCAAAAATCAAAGTTAGCTGCACTATTGATTGACTATATCCACAAAACAACAATACATGGGGGCATTAAGTTGATGGAGTGCACAATTAGAAGAAAATATTGGATTATCGGAGTGAAAAATATCATCAAAAAATGTATAAGACATTGTCCTAAATGTACACGCTACAATCATCGTACGAGCAATCAAGTAATGGGTAACTTGCCAGAAGCTCGAGTAACAGAATCTCATCCGTTTACTTCCACTGGAGTCGATTACGCTGGACCCTTTCAAATGAAGTGTTCCAAAGGAAGGGGGCAGAAATCATTCAAAGGTTACGTAGCCATATTTGTGTGTCTGGCTACAAAGGCTATACATTTGGAAGCAGTAACAGATATGACTACAGAATGCTTTCTAGCAGCATTAAGGCGATTTTTTAGTAGACGAGGTAAAAGCAAATATATTTATTCTGATAATGGCACAAACTTCGTTGGTGCACACAGGCAGCTAGACAAAGACTTCAAAAAGTTGATGCAGAATAATGGAGAAGTAGCACCAGTATTAGCTATGGAGAAAATATAATGGAAATTTATTCCCCCGGCAGCTCCTCACTTCGGAGGAATTTGGGAAGCTGGAGTAAAATCCATGAAGTATCATCTAAACAGAGTAATGGGGGAAGTTAAGCTGACATATGAAGAAATGAGTACTTTGCTGGCTCAAATTGAAGCAGTATTGAACTCAAGACCACTGTATGCCCTGGATAGCAGCCCCGAAAATATAAATATATTAACTCCGGGGCATTTTCTGATTGGGCATCCAATAATTGATAATCCAGAACCAATAGCTGAATCAAGGATATCTTCTCTCGATAGATGGAAGCTGATCCAAAAGATAAAACAAGACTTTTGGAAAAGATGGAAGGAAGAATACCTAACAACTTTACAGCAGCGCTACAAATGGAAACACCCACAGAAAGACTTAGAAAAGAATGAGATAGTGTTAATAAAAAATGAGATAACACATCCATCTAAGTGGCCTTTGGGAAGAATAACGGAAACTCATAAAGGCAAGGATGGCAAAACTAGAGTGGTTACGTTAAAACTTCAGAATAATACTATCAAACGTCCTATACATAAACTTTGTCCTCTAATGACGTCAGACGTTTATGATTCTTTCGAAGAAGAGAAAATAAGAGTCCATGTCACAAAATACGCATCAACGGACGGCAGAGGTAATCAGGAGACGCCGTCACCAAAATGGTGGTATATTCTACTATTGTTAATGTTAATTGGACAAGTGAAAGCAGCACCACAGAAGTTATATGGAACTATTGGAGCAACTGTATCTTCAATTGAAAACCAAACCAC
>CAWZZZ010000275.1:45000-102500 GCA_963966595.1 Physocephala rufipes
ACAGACAGACAGACAGACAGACAGACAGACAGACAGACAGACAGACAGACAGACAGACAGACAGACAGACAGACAGACAGACAGACAGACAGACAGACAGACAGACAGACAGACAGACAGACAGACAGACAGACAGACAGACAGACAGACAGACAGACAGACAGACAGACAGACAGACAGACAGACAGACAGACAGACAGACAGACAGACAGACAGACAGACAGACAGACAGACAGACAGACAGACAGACAGACAGACAGACAGACAGACAGACAGACAGACAGACAGACAGACAGACAGACAGACAGACAGACAGACAGACAGACAGACAGACAGACAGACAGACAGACAGACAGACAGACAGACAGACAGACAGACAGACAGACAGACAGACAGACAGACAGACAGACAGACAGACAGACAGACAGACAGACAGACAGACAGACAGACAGACAGACAGACAGACAGACAGACAGACAGACAGACAGACAGACAGACAGACAGACAGACAGACAGACAGACAGACAGACAGACAGACAGACAGACAGACAGACAGACAGACAGACAGACAGACAGACAGACAGACAGACAGACAGACAGACAGACAGACAGACAGACAGACAGACAGACAGACAGACAGACAGACAGACAGACAGACAGACAGACAGACAGACAGACAGACAGACAGACAGACAGACAGACAGACAGACAGACAGACAGACAGACAGACAGACAGACAGACAGACAGACAGACAGACAGACAGACAGACAGACAGACAGACAGACAGACAGACAGACAGACAGACAGACAGACAGACAGACAGACAGACAGACAGACAGACAGACAGACAGACAGACAGACAGACAGACAGACAGACAGACAGACAGACAGACAGACAGACAGACAGACAGACAGACAGACAGACAGACAGACAGACAGACAGACAGACAGACAGACAGACAGACAGACAGACAGACAGACAGACAGACAGACAGACAGACAGACAGACAGACAGACAGACAGACAGACAGACAGACAGACAGACAGACAGACAGACAGACAGACAGACAGACAGACAGACAGACAGACAGACAGACAGACAGACAGACAGACAGACAGACAGACAGACAGACAGACAGACAGACAGACAGACAGACAGACAGACAGACAGACAGACAGACAGACAGACAGACAGACAGACAGACAGACAGACAGACAGACAGACAGACAGACAGACAGACAGACAGACAGACAGACAGACAGACAGACAGACAGACAGACAGACAGACAGACAGACAGACAGACAGACAGACAGACAGACAGACAGACAGACAGACAGACAGACAGACAGACAGACAGACAGACAGACAGACAGACAGACAGACAGACAGACAGACAGACAGACAGACAGACAGACAGACAGACAGACAGACAGACAGACAGACAGACAGACAGACAGACAGACAGACAGACAGACAGACAGACAGACAGACAGACAGACAGACAGACAGACAGACAGACAGACAGACAGACAGACAGACAGACAGACAGACAGACAGACAGACAGACAGACAGACAGACAGACAGACAGACAGACAGACAGACAGACAGACAGACAGACAGACAGACAGACAGACAGACAGACAGACAGACAGACAGACAGACAGACAGACAGACAGACAGACAGACAGACAGACAGACAGACAGACAGACAGACAGACAGACAGACAGACAGACAGACAGACAGACAGACAGACAGACAGACAGACAGACAGACAGACAGACAGACAGACAGACAGACAGACAGACAGACAGACAGACAGACAGACAGACAGACAGACAGACAGACAGACAGACAGACAGACAGACAGACAGACAGACAGACAGACAGACAGACAGACAGACAGACAGACAGACAGACAGACAGACAGACAGACAGACAGACAGACAGACAGACAGACAGACAGACAGACAGACAGACAGACAGACAGACAGACAGACAGACAGACAGACAGACAGACAGACAGACAGACAGACAGACAGACAGACAGACAGACAGACAGACAGACAGACAGACAGACAGACAGACAGACAGACAGACAGACAGACAGACAGACAGACAGACAGACAGACAGACAGACAGACAGACAGACAGACAGACAGACAGACAGACAGACAGACAGACAGACAGACAGACAGACAGACAGACAGACAGACAGACAGACAGACAGACAGACAGACAGACAGACAGACAGACAGACAGACAGACAGACAGACAGACAGACAGACAGACAGACAGACAGACAGACAGACAGACAGACAGACAGACAGACAGACAGACAGACAGACAGACAGACAGACAGACAGACAGACAGACAGACAGACAGACAGACAGACAGACAGACAGACAGACAGACAGACAGACAGACAGACAGACAGACAGACAGACAGACAGACAGACAGACAGACAGACAGACAGACAGACAGACAGACAGACAGACAGACAGACAGACAGACAGACAGACAGACAGACAGACACAGACAGACAGACAGACAGACAGACAGACAGACAGACAGACAGACAGACAGACAGACAGACAGACAGACAGACAGACAGACAGACAGACAGACAGACAGACAGACAGACAGACAGACAGACAGACAGACAGACAGACAGACAGACAGACAGACAGACAGACAGACAGACAGACAGACAGACAGACAGACAGACAGACAGACAGACAGACAGACAGACAGACAGACAGACAGACAGACAGACAGACAGACAGACAGACAGACAGACAGACAGACAGACAGACAGACAGACAGACAGACAGACAGACAGACAGACAGACAGACAGACAGACAGACAGACAGACAGACAGACAGACAGACAGACAGACAGACAGACAGACAGACAGACAGACAGACAGACAGACAGACAGACAGACAGACAGACAGACAGACAGACAGACAGACAGACAGACAGACAGACAGACAGACAGACAGACAGACAGACAGACAGACAGACAGACAGACAGACAGACAGACAGACAGACAGACAGACAGACAGACAGACAGACAGACAGACAGACAGACAGACAGACAGACAGACAGACAGACAGACAGACAGACAGACAGACAGACAGACAGACAGACAGACAGACAGACAGACAGACAGACAGACAGACAGACAGACAGACAGACAGACAGACAGACAGACAGACAGACAGACAGACAGACAGACAGACAGACAGACAGACAGACAGACAGACAGACAGACAGACAGACAGACAGACAGACAGACAGACAGACAGACAGACAGACAGACAGACAGACAGACAGACAGACAGACAGACAGACAGACAGACAGACAGACAGACAGACAGACAGACAGACAGACAGACAGACAGACAGACAGACAGACAGACAGACAGACAGACAGACAGACAGACAGACAGACAGACAGACAGACAGACAGACAGACAGACAGACAGACAGACAGACAGACAGACAGACAGACAGACAGACAGACAGACAGACAGACAGACAGACAGACAGACAGACAGACAGACAGACAGACAGACAGACAGACAGACAGACAGACAGACAGACAGACAGACAGACAGACAGACAGACAGACAGACAGACAGACAGACAGACAGACAGACAGACAGACAGACAGACAGACAGACAGACAGACAGACAGACAGACAGACAGACAGACAGACAGACAGACAGACAGACAGACAGACAGACAGACAGACAGACAGACAGACAGACAGACAGACAGACAGACAGACAGACAGACAGACAGACAGACAGACAGACAGACAGACAGACAGACAGACAGACAGACAGACAGACAGACAGACAGACAGACAGACAGACAGACAGACAGACAGACAGACAGACAGACAGACAGACAGACAGACAGACAGACAGACAGACAGACAGACAGACAGACAGACAGACAGACAGACAGACAGACAGACAGACAGACAGACAGACAGACAGACAGACAGACAGACAGACAGACAGACAGACAGACAGACAGACAGACAGACAGACAGACAGACAGACAGACAGACAGACAGACAGACAGACAGACAGACAGACAGACAGACAGACAGACAGACAGACAGACAGACAGACAGACAGACAGACAGACAGACAGACAGACAGACAGACAGACAGACAGACAGACAGACAGACAGACAGACAGACAGACAGACAGACAGACAGACAGACAGACAGACAGACAGACAGACAGACAGACAGACAGACAGACAGACAGACAGACAGACAGACAGACAGACAGACAGACAGACAGACAGACAGACAGACAGACAGACAGACAGACAGACAGACAGACAGACAGACAGACAGACAGACAGACAGACAGACAGACAGACAGACAGACAGACAGACAGACAGACAGACAGACAGACAGACAGACAGACAGACAGACAGACAGACAGACAGACAGACAGACAGACAGACAGACAGACAGACAGACAGACAGACAGACAGACAGACAGACAGACAGACAGACAGACAGACAGACAGACAGACAGACAGACAGACAGACAGACAGACAGACAGACAGACAGACAGACAGACAGACAGACAGACAGACAGACAGACAGACAGACAGACAGACAGACAGACAGACAGACAGACAGACAGACAGACAGACAGACAGACAGACAGACAGACAGACAGACAGACAGACAGACAGACAGACAGACAGACAGACAGACAGACAGACAGACAGACAGACAGACAGACAGACAGACAGACAGACAGACAGACAGACAGACAGACAGACAGACAGACAGACAGACAGACAGACAGACAGACAGACAGACAGACAGACAGACAGACAGACAGACAGACAGACAGACAGACAGACAGACAGACAGACAGACAGACAGACAGACAGACAGACAGACAGACAGACAGACAGACAGACAGACAGACAGACAGACAGACAGACAGACAGACAGACAGACAGACAGACAGACAGACAGACAGACAGACAGACAGACAGACAGACAGACAGACAGACAGACAGACAGACAGACAGACAGACAGACAGACAGACAGACAGACAGACAGACAGACAGACAGACAGACAGACAGACAGACAGACAGACAGACAGACAGACAGACAGACAGACAGACAGACAGACAGACAGACAGACAGACAGACAGACAGACAGACAGACAGACAGACAGACAGACAGACAGACAGACAGACAGACAGACAGACAGACAGACAGACAGACAGACAGACAGACAGACAGACAGACAGACAGACAGACAGACAGACAGACAGACAGACAGACAGACAGACAGACAGACAGACAGACAGACAGACAGACAGACAGACAGACAGACAGACAGACAGACAGACAGACAGACAGACAGACAGACAGACAGACAGACAGACAGACAGACAGACAGACAGACAGACAGACAGACAGACAGACAGACAGACAGACAGACAGACAGACAGACAGACAGACAGACAGACAGACAGACAGACAGACAGACAGACAGACAGACAGACAGACAGACAGACAGACAGACAGACAGACAGACAGACAGACAGACAGACAGACAGACAGACAGACAGACAGACAGACAGACAGACAGACAGACAGACAGACAGACAGACAGACAGACAGACAGACAGACAGACAGACAGACAGACAGACAGACAGACAGACAGACAGACAGACAGACAGACAGACAGACAGACAGACAGACAGACAGACAGACAGACAGACAGACAGACAGACAGACAGACAGACAGACAGACAGACAGACAGACAGACAGACAGACAGACAGACAGACAGACAGACAGACAGACAGACAGACAGACAGGCAGGCAGACAGACAGACAGACAGACAGACAGACAGACAGACAGACAGACAGACAGACAGACAGACAGACAGACAGACAGACAGACAGACAGACAGACAGACAGACAGACAGACAGACAGACAGACAGACAGACAGACAGACAGACAGACAGACAGACAGACAGACAGACAGACAGACAGACAGACAGACAGACAGACAGACAGACAGACAGACAGACAGACAGACAGACAGACAGACAGACAGACAGACAGACAGACAGACAGACAGACAGACAGACAGACAGACAGACAGACAGACAGACAGACAGACAGACAGACAGACAGACAGACAGACAGACAGACAGACAGACAGACAGACAGACAGACAGACAGACAGACAGACAGACAGACAGACAGACAGACAGACAGACAGACAGACAGACAGACAGACAGACAGACAGACAGACAGACAGACAGACAGACAGACAGACAGACAGACAGACAGACAGACAGACAGACAGACAGACAGACAGACAGACAGACAGACAGACAGACAGACAGACAGACAGACAGACAGACAGACAGACAGACAGACAGACAGACAGACAGACAGACAGACAGACAGACAGACAGACAGACAGACAGACAGACAGACAGACAGACAGACAGACAGACAGACAGACAGACAGACAGACAGACAGACAGACAGACAGACAGACAGACAGACAGACAGACAGACAGACAGACAGACAGACAGACAGACAGACAGACAGACAGACAGACAGACAGACAGACAGACAGACAGACAGACAGACAGACAGACAGACAGACAGACAGACAGACAGACAGACAGACAGACAGACAGACAGACAGACAGACAGACAGACAGACAGACAGACAGACAGACAGACAGACAGACAGACAGACAGACAGACAGACAGACAGACAGACAGACAGACAGACAGACAGACAGACAGACAGACAGACAGACAGACAGACAGACAGACAGACAGACAGACAGACAGACAGACAGACAGACAGACAGACAGACAGACAGACAGACAGACAGACAGACAGACAGACAGACAGACAGACAGACAGACAGACAGACAGACAGACAGACAGACAGACAGACAGACAGACAGACAGACAGACAGACAGACAGACAGACAGACAGACAGACAGACAGACAGACAGACAGACAGACAGACAGACAGACAGACAGACAGACAGACAGACAGACAGACAGACAGACAGACAGACAGACAGACAGACAGACAGACAGACAGACAGACAGACAGACAGACAGACAGACAGACAGACAGACAGACAGACAGACAGACAGACAGACAGACAGACAGACAGACAGACAGACAGACAGACAGACAGACAGACAGACAGACAGACAGACAGACAGACAGACAGACAGACAGACAGACAGACAGACAGACAGACAGACAGACAGACAGACAGACAGACAGACAGACAGACAGACAGACAGACAGACAGACAGACAGACAGACAGACAGACAGACAGACAGACAGACAGACAGACAGACAGACAGACAGACAGACAGACAGACAGACAGACAGACAGACAGACAGACAGACAGACAGACAGACAGACAGACAGACAGACAGACAGACAGACAGACAGACAGACAGACAGACAGACAGACAGACAGACAGACAGACAGACAGACAGACAGACAGACAGACAGACAGACAGACAGACAGACAGACAGACAGACAGACAGACAGACAGACAGACAGACAGACAGACAGACAGACAGACAGACAGACAGACAGACAGACAGACAGACAGACAGACAGACAGACAGACAGACAGACAGACAGACAGACAGACAGACAGACAGACAGACAGACAGACAGACAGACAGACAGACAGACAGACAGACAGACAGACAGACAGACAGACAGACAGACAGACAGACAGACAGACAGACAGACAGACAGACAGACAGACAGACAGACAGACAGACAGACAGACAGACAGACAGACAGACAGACAGACAGACAGACAGACAGACAGACAGACAGACAGACAGACAGACAGACAGACAGACAGACAGACAGACAGACAGACAGACAGACAGACAGACAGACAGACAGACAGACAGACAGACAGACAGACAGACAGACAGACAGACAGACAGACAGACAGACAGACAGACAGACAGACAGACAGACAGACAGACAGACAGACAGACAGACAGACAGACAGACAGACAGACAGACAGACAGACAGACAGACAGACAGACAGACAGACAGACAGACAGACAGACAGACAGACAGACAGACAGACAGACAGACAGACAGACAGACAGACAGACAGACAGACAGACAGACAGACAGACAGACAGACAGACAGACAGACAGACAGACAGACAGACAGACAGACAGACAGACAGACAGACAGACAGACAGACAGACAGACAGACAGACAGACAGACAGACAGACAGACAGACAGACAGACAGACAGACAGACAGACAGACAGACAGACAGACAGACAGACAGACAGACAGACAGACAGACAGACAGACAGACAGACAGACAGACAGACAGACAGACAGACAGACAGACAGACAGACAGACAGACAGACAGACAGACAGACAGACAGACAGACAGACAGACAGACAGACAGACAGACAGACAGACAGACAGACAGACAGACAGACAGACAGACAGACAGACAGACAGACAGACAGACAGACAGACAGACAGACAGACAGACAGACAGACAGACAGACAGACAGACAGACAGACAGACAGACAGACAGACAGACAGACAGACAGACAGACAGACAGACAGACAGACAGACAGACAGACAGACAGACAGACAGACAGACAGACAGACAGACAGACAGACAGACAGACAGACAGACAGACAGACAGACAGACAGACAGACAGACAGACAGACAGACAGACAGACAGACAGACAGACAGACAGACAGACAGACAGACAGACAGACAGACAGACAGACAGACAGACAGACAGACAGACAGACAGACAGACAGACAGACAGACAGACAGACAGACAGACAGACAGACAGACAGACAGACAGACAGACAGACAGACAGACAGACAGACAGACAGACAGACAGACAGACAGACAGACAGACAGACAGACAGACAGACAGACAGACAGACAGACAGACAGACAGACAGACAGACAGACAGACAGACAGACAGACAGACAGACAGACAGACAGACAGACAGACAGACAGACAGACAGACAGACAGACAGACAGACAGACAGACAGACAGACAGACAGACAGACAGACAGACAGACAGACAGACAGACAGACAGACAGACAGACAGACAGACAGACAGACAGACAGACAGACAGACAGACAGACAGACAGACAGACAGACAGACAGACAGACAGACAGACAGACAGACAGACAGACAGACAGACAGACAGACAGACAGACAGACAGACAGACAGACAGACAGACAGACAGACAGACAGACAGACAGACAGACAGACAGACAGACAGACAGACAGACAGACAGACAGACAGACAGACAGACAGACAGACAGACAGACAGACAGACAGACAGACAGACAGACAGACAGACAGACAGACAGACAGACAGACAGACAGACAGACAGACAGACAGACAGACAGACAGACAGACAGACAGACAGACAGACAGACAGACAGACAGACAGACAGACAGACAGACAGACAGACAGACAGACAGACAGACAGACAGACAGACAGACAGACAGACAGACAGACAGACAGACAGACAGACAGACAGACAGACAGACAGACAGACAGACAGACAGACAGACAGACAGACAGACAGACAGACAGACAGACAGACAGACAGACAGACAGACAGACAGACAGACAGACAGACAGACAGACAGACAGACAGACAGACAGACAGACAGACAGACAGACAGACAGACAGACAGACAGACAGACAGACAGACAGACAGACAGACAGACAGACAGACAGACAGACAGACAGACAGACAGACAGACAGACAGACAGACAGACAGACAGACAGACAGACAGACAGACAGACAGACAGACAGACAGACAGACAGACAGACAGACAGACAGACAGACAGACAGACAGACAGACAGACAGACAGACAGACAGACAGACAGACAGACAGACAGACAGACAGACAGACAGACAGACAGACAGACAGACAGACAGACAGACAGACAGACAGACAGACAGACAGACAGACAGACAGACAGACAGACAGACAGACAGACAGACAGACAGACAGACAGACAGACAGACAGACAGACAGACAGACAGACAGACAGACAGACAGACAGACAGACAGACAGACAGACAGACAGACAGACAGACAGACAGACAGACAGACAGACAGACAGACAGACAGACAGACAGACAGACAGACAGACAGACAGACAGACAGACAGACAGACAGACAGACAGACAGACAGACAGACAGACAGACAGACAGACAGACAGACAGACAGACAGACAGACAGACAGACAGACAGACAGACAGACAGACAGACAGACAGACAGACAGACAGACAGACAGACAGACAGACAGACAGACAGACAGACAGACAGACAGACAGACAGACAGACAGACAGACAGACAGACAGACAGACAGACAGACAGACAGACAGACAGACAGACAGACAGACAGACAGACAGACAGACAGACAGACAGACAGACAGACAGACAGACAGACAGACAGACAGACAGACAGACAGACAGACAGACAGACAGACAGACAGACAGACAGACAGACAGACAGACAGACAGACAGACAGACAGACAGACAGACAGACAGACAGACAGACAGACAGACAGACAGACAGACAGACAGACAGACAGACAGACAGACAGACAGACAGACAGACAGACAGACAGACAGACAGACAGACAGACAGACAGACAGACAGACAGACAGACAGACAGACAGACAGACAGACAGACAGACAGACAGACAGACAGACAGACAGACAGACAGACAGACAGACAGACAGACAGACAGACAGACAGACAGACAGACAGACAGACAGACAGACAGACAGACAGACAGACAGACAGACAGACAGACAGACAGACAGACAGACAGACAGACAGACAGACAGACAGACAGACAGACAGACAGACAGACAGACAGACAGACAGACAGACAGACAGACAGACAGACAGACAGACAGACAGACAGACAGACAGACAGACAGACAGACAGACAGACAGACAGACAGACAGACAGACAGACAGACAGACAGACAGACAGACAGACAGACAGACAGACAGACAGACAGACAGACAGACAGACAGACAGACAGACAGACAGACAGACAGACAGACAGACAGACAGACAGACAGACAGACAGACAGACAGACAGACAGACAGACAGACAGACAGACAGACAGACAGACAGACAGACAGACAGACAGACAGACAGACAGACAGACAGACAGACAGACAGACAGACAGACAGACAGACAGACAGACAGACAGACAGACAGACAGACAGACAGACAGACAGACAGACAGACAGACAGACAGACAGACAGACAGACAGACAGACAGACAGACAGACAGACAGACAGACAGACAGACAGACAGACAGACAGACAGACAGACAGACAGACAGACAGACAGACAGACAGACAGACAGACAGACAGACAGACAGACAGACAGACAGACAGACAGACAGACAGACAGACAGACAGACAGACAGACAGACAGACAGACAGACAGACAGACAGACAGACAGACAGACAGACAGACAGACAGACAGACAGACAGACAGACAGACAGACAGACAGACAGACAGACAGACAGACAGACAGACAGACAGACAGACAGACAGACAGACAGACAGACAGACAGACAGACAGACAGACAGACAGACAGACAGACAGACAGACAGACAGACAGACAGACAGACAGACAGACAGACAGACAGACAGACAGACAGACAGACAGACAGACAGACAGACAGACAGACAGACAGACAGACAGACAGACAGACAGACAGACAGACAGACAGACAGACAGACAGACAGACAGACAGACAGACAGACAGACAGACAGACAGACAGACAGACAGACAGACAGACAGACAGACAGACAGACAGACAGACAGACAGACAGACAGACAGACAGACAGACAGACAGACAGACAGACAGACAGACAGACAGACAGACAGACAGACAGACAGACAGACAGACTGTAACGGTTCCTGGAAAATTTCCATCACTTGACAGGTTATTTAGCGGGTGCACGTACTGGCAGGCGGCTAAGCTCGTCGGCAATTGGGGGGGATCTTTGCTAAGCCCGTCAAGTATCCTTTACACAAAACTACGTGCATCATGAATGATTGGGAAAATTTATTATGAACTGGAATGAAACCAAAAGACGGAAACTACTGGTCAAATCGGTGCATCTATTATGGCCTTAAGATGTTACAGCCACGTTTAGCCCTCCCTTCCATGATTTTCGATCTGTTTCTCCGGGTTCAATTATTATCGAAAATCCCTCACGATGTAGCTACGGCTCGGAAAAGATTACAACACTTTTGTTTTTACTTCATAACAAGAATTTAATTCACGTTTAAAGTTTTCAACTCATAAAATTGGTTTATAATTTTTGTTATTTGTCGGAAAAGCCGTTAACTTAAATTTCATGTTTCATATATCATATAACAATTTTAAATTTCGTGCATTATGATTTTGATTTTAACATTCGTTCCACACGCAGCAATATTTTATTAAGAGCTAAGTATATAAAAATTTTTTTCTCCATTTAAATGTTTATCAATAATAATTAGTTGACATTCTAAATAATTTTGTTGTGTGTTATGTCTCTTATTCTACATACCTAGATATATATAGTAAGCAATCCATCAATAATATATAAAAACCCTTTATTATTTAATATTATCATTTTTTTTGTGTATGTTAGTACCAGGTTTATTTTCTTTATTTATTTATTTATTTTTATCTATTTATTAGATTATTACTTGTATTATTTTTATCTATTTTGTTTTATTATTATAGTAATGAGTTTAGTTTTGTTAATTATATATTATTGATTAATCTGAGCTTATAATTATGTATATAATTATTTCCACAGAAAAGAAAAAAAATATTAATGCACAAAAAATTTTTAGGAAATTAAAATGTGACAAAATAATAGACCGTTATTGAAATGATTTTTAATTTTAAATTAAAAAAATTTACCTTATTATGTATTAATGTCATGTTATGTATGTATTTAGTCTATTTTAAGTATATAGTAAAAGTATGAGCAAAAATTATATGTATATATATAAAGTTCAATAAATATATGTAAAATATATGTATGTATATAGCCCTATGAGAATACATAGCTGCTTCTCCATGCCCTTTTTTTCTTTGACTTCGCACTGGAATTTGGTACCGTTAAATGTTGCATAGCTACTCAAATAAGCCAAGACGTTTTGGTACAGTTTCGTCTTCGTGGTCTTCTTCTGCTTCTTCCTCTGCTTCTTCTTCTCCTTTTGAATTATAAAATTAGGTACAGTTTCATTGTGTTTTCCTTTGTATTTTAATTCATTTAAAAGTTTTTGAACTTATATTGTAGTCCACTTTATGTGTGTAGCAAAACTTTATTTAAACTTGTGCCCTTTTCTTTTCTTAAAAATTTACAATATTTTCATTTTGTTTTAAGTTTTCGGCATCCTTTTTATTTTGTTTTAAGTTTTGCATTTCTATAAATTTTTCCATTAAATAATGTTCATTTAATTTTGTGTTTAATTTAATTTTGTGGTTCTTCAAATATTTTTATCCTTTTTTGTGTTTTATGTTTTATTAATTACACAACTTTACTGTAACTACACTTTCTGACACGATAATCTTATTCGGTTCATCAGCAAAACTCAACTAACTCAGCATCAATTAAGCATTTCCCACCGTCGCTAACTCGCATATCTCTTTTTTTTTAAAAAAAAAGTTACGGTACCTCGAAAGAAGAGAGTGGGTGTGTGAAGCAAACTCTTGGGTTGTTCACACTAGCCATTACCAAAGTAACCCATTACAAACTAGTTGATTCTGAATGTGGTTACATCCACGAAGAAACGACTGGAAAAGGGTGACTTTGCTTTGTTGTCAGTAAAGCTGTTGAAGCTTTAGTGCCGGATATCTTTCGCATGGTAAATTCCAACAGATCGTCCTTTTAAGTCTTCTAATTCAAAATAACAATTCCCTACTTTTCTGACGACTCTAGACTTTAGAAATTTCTTATCTAATTTGGCGTTATAATTTTTTGCCTTGTTACTTTGGGAGAAGTTACGCCGGAAAACTTCTTGTCCTGGTTGGAAATTTACTTTACAAGATCGTAGGTCATATCTTTGTTTATTAGTTTCATATGCTATTCTCATATTTTCTTTAACCTTTTCACGAATCATTTGTATTTTATCTCGAGGAAGTATGTCTCTTTCAGCCTCATTTACAAGATTTAGCTTTCGCAACAATTCGTATGAACTTGCATGTGTTATCATTTGTTGGCCAAAAAGTACCAAATAAGGGGAGGAACCTATAGATTGGTGATAAGAGCTTCGTAATGCTGCTGCGATTTGGGATAAATTTTGGTCCCAATTTCTCTGATCTGTATTCAAATATGATCGAATTCCTGCAATTATCGATCTATTAACTCTCTCGGACGCATTTGATTGTGGAGAGTAAAATGCAGTAAAGACATGAGACACACCATAGCTGGTTAGAAATGAATTGAAATGGTTGGATTTAAACTGGGCACCGTTATCTGTAATTACCTTTTCCGGCACTCCACCCAGCATAAATATATTTTCTTCTAAATATTCGCAAATGATCGTGGCACAAAATTTATTTATAGGTTTAAGAAACACAAATTTGGAAAAGTGGTCCAATACAATAAAAATTCCTATATTTCCGGTTTTTGAACGGGGAAAAGGTCCTAAAAAATCCATGAAAAGCTTTTGAAAAGGTCTTTCGGACAATTGCTGCAGGCCCATAGGTGGTCTGAGAGTAACATTGGGTGCTTTACATTGTCGGCAGATATCGCAGTTTGCAATAAATGATCGCACTTGCGTCACCATTTTGGGCCAGAAAAAGTTTCGACGAAGTTTTTCCAATGTCTTTCCTACACCACCGTGTGCAGCCGTTGGGGGACATTTGCATTTTTTATTACTTCCTCAGTGAGTTGCACAGGTACCCATAACTTCCAAGATGACTCCTCTGTGGTTTGATTACCATCAGAAAATTCCGTTCTTTTATAAATAAAGTCATCGAAAACCTTTAAGTCAGGGAAACGACTTTGTGTTGCTAAAATTTGCTTACGCCTTTCTGAATACTCTTTAGACCGAAAATGCGGAGAATTTAAATCTATCTCAGGGAAAACTTCCAAGGAATTTATTTCTTCTACATTACATCTAGATAAAAAGTCGGGAACCAAATTTTGTGAGCCTTTTCTGTGCTTAATACTAAAGTTGAAGCCTTGCAGCTTAAGAGACCAACGCGTCAATCTTCCGCTCAAGTCGATTTGACGCATAAGCCATTGAAGGCTTGCGTGGTCAGTGATAACCACAAATGGATGACCTTCAATGTATTCTCTGAATTTTTTTATGCTCAACAGAGCCGCGAGACATTCCAGTTCTGTAATGGAATAATTTCTCTGTGCACGATTTAATTTATGGGAGAAGTAGGCAATGGGTCGTTCAATTCCTTCCTCATCTTCCTGCGCTAAAACTCCGCCTACACCTGTGATCGAGGCATCGCACTGGACTATAAAGGGTTTATTAAAATCAGGGGTAACTAACAGAGGAGCAGACGTTAATTTGTCCTTAATTTGTTCAAAAGCTGTATTTGCTTCCGTAGTCCATTCAAATTTTCTAGTTTTTGACGTCAGATCAGATAACGGAGACGATAGTGAAGCATAATTGGATATAAATCTGCGATACCATCCGGCTAAACCAAGAAAACGTCGCAATTCCCGAACTGTTCGCGGTGGCTTCAAATTTTTTATCGCTGAAACCTTTTCCGGATCCGGTTTCATTACTCCCTTTCCTATAATAAATCCTAAATATTTTACTTCCCTCAGACAAAATTTACATTTGGCTATGTTTACGGTAAGGTTGGCATCTCGTAGTAACTTTGCTACTTTAGTAAGCAAATCAATGTGAGAATCAAAGCTATCTGAAACTAACAACAAGTCGTCTAAATAAACAAATACTCTGTCTTGTAATTCATTTGGAATTATCAAATCCATCAATCTGCCCATGGTCATTGGTGCATTGGTAAGGCCGAAGGGCATTACCTTAAATCGATATAATGGGCGATTCGGTACAGTGAAAGCCGTTTTGTCTCGAGAATCTTCATCCAACTCGATTTGCCAAAAGGCATGCTTTAAATCAAGCGAAGTAATGAATTCAGCTTTTGGTAACCGACTCAAGATTCCATTTATTTTCGGAAGAGGGAAAGCGTCTTTCACTGTCACGTTATTTAGTTTTCGCGAATCCAAGCATAATCTGATTTTACCTGGTTTTTCCACTATGGCAACCGGACTTGACCATGGACAGTTTGGAGGTGCCTTTTCAATAATCCCTAGCTGAAGCATTCGATCTATTTCCGCATGGATTTTCTTTTCCACTGCCGGAGAAACGGAAAAGTATCTCTGTTTGATTGGTTTGGTATTTGGTTCAACTTCTATAGTGTGTTTTATCAGATGCGTCTTTCCTAGTCCTTCCTTTTCGAATGATGGAAATAAATTGATGACTTTTTCAAGTAATTCGCTTTGCTTTGAATTAAGCGCGTTTGCCTGAAAGGAATTTGGTCTATTTTCTGAGTCACATATAAGTGAACTCAACAATTTATCGACAAGTCCAAAGCTATGAAAAAAATCAATACCCAAATATAAATTTTGTGTAAGTTCCGGTATTATAAATATTTCTAATTCCTTTTCAATGCCTTTAAATTTTATTACTGATTTTAAATGTCCGGTGATTTTGTATTTCGCGCCACCTGCGGTGGTAACCGATTCACTACACGTTTTAAATGGAATTTTCTTTTGCAAAAAACGTTTAGCTGCATCGCCACTAATGCATGAAATTGAGGCGCCGGAATCAAGAAGGCCAAGTAAATTATCGCCGAAAATCTCTACATTAACATACGGTCGGATATCACGTTTTATCGAATTAAAGGCTGCTATAGCTTGTGGGAAATTTTTACGATTTTTCTGGACGTGACACCAAAATTTCCGCATTCGTATCGTCGATCGTTTTGACCTGGGATCGTGGTTACCTTTCAAATGTTTTGGTAATTCATGAGAAAGACTGTCTACGAAAATACGTTTACGGGCTTCGCGATACTCCGCCAAACGTTGGTGAAAAGGTTTTCTTGGAAACGAGAAAAGCGGGTGATTATGTAATTGAAAATCATTTTTTAGTAATGAAGTGGTTTGTGTGGATTTAGACTTCGATTCTACATCTTTTCTTTCGAGCGGTGGCTGCTGTTGTTGCCCTCGCTCGACTCGAAGTTTCCCGGAGTGTGGCAGGTATTACAATTAGGCTTATATACATTTTGAAGGCCACATCCATAGCAGAAAACGGTTCTATCCTGTAAACAATCTGTATATCGATGACCTTCCTGTCTACAGTTCCAGCAAACTAAATTCGAGCTTGGCTTTGGTTTGGCTTTCTTATCTAATTCACATATTTCGATTTGTTCTTCTAAAGTTATATGGCTTTTTGGTCTATCATCAATAATTTCGTGAATTTGCCGCCGACCTTGTCGTAAACCCTCTTTTCTAAAGTCTTCGCATAATGCTTCTCTTCGTAATATTAGCTTACGAAGATGGGAAACAGAGTGGATATCTAAATAAAATAATTCAGTTCTTAAGCTTGGTTTTATGTTTCGGCGCAAAATTTCAATCAATTGTGACTCAGCTATCGGAAATTTTATCCTGTCGGCGAGTCGAAGAACATCGTAATAAAAGTCATCGAACCTTTTATTTTCTTTCTGTTTACGATCCCTTATTAGTTCGTAAACATCAGCATCTGAAAGATGGTCTTGAAAGTAAGCACGCAAAGCAATGCATAGGTGATTCCACTCTACCTTTTGGACACTACGACGATAGCGCCAAAACCAATCTGCGGCTATATCACGAAATAAAATATGTATATGTTCACACAAGGAAGCAAAATCTCCACCCAGACTATCCTGTGTTAAAGAGCCTATCATGTATATAAATTTATCAACGGGCATCTTATTTTGTAACCCACTGTAGGAAATATTCCAACTTTGGATCAATTGTGCAATTTTACTTTTATTAGTAACTAACGGAAGAGTGTCGGACGGACGGCCTATACCAGACTGATTTCGAGTACTTCTTGCTGTGGAATTTAATTCTTCTCTTACAGATCGATTCATTGGTTGAAATAGTTCTTGTGGCCATTCAGGGTCAGGCTGCCTATTCACGCTAAGTTCCTTCAATCTATTTGTTAAGACGCTGAGTAAATTTTCAACTCTGGCCATTTTTGCCGTAACCTTTTGTTCCACAATATCCTCCAAATTGGGTTGGTTTACAATCTGAGAATTATGTGAACTGGTTTCCTTATTTGTACGGAAATTCAAGTTCAACTCACCATGTTCTGGTGCTTTCTTTCGTGGTCGTAAATCGTAATTTTTCTGAACTCTAGAAAACTTAGTTTGTTTAGGAATAGCTCCTTGAGTTAAGGTTCTCGAAACCGGTTCTCTATCAACCAGTGAATTCGAAGGTATTGTGCACTCTTCGTGACACTGCGGACAAGATGCATTAGAGTGCAAACACTCCAACAAACAACTTTTGTGGAATTGATGTTGACAGTGAGTGACAATTACTTCCTGAGTATCTACCATGGACTTTGAACATACCGAACATATGTTGAAATCGGTCAGGTCCAAGCTGGTTAAATCATCTCTACTATGTCTAACAGCCATGTTTAAAGCTTATTGTTCTTTTTTTTCTTATTTATTTATTTTTGATTTTGTAAGTTAATTGTTAAGTTATTTGTTATTTATCTGTTATTTATTATTCAGTTTTTAATGTTAATTTGTTTTAGTTGTAATCTTTTCCGAAGCTTTCACCAGAAAATATTTAGATGCAATATGATTAAGGAATTTGCTTTGTCAGTTGAAGTCGTCCTTCTTAATAACGACTTATTTTTCGAAAACTATAAAACGATAGTCAGCTCCACCGGTTTGTCGTACCCGGTGTCTGTAATTCCAAGGTTTTACAGTTTTCAAACTAGAAGTATTGTTTAAAATGAATTTTTTTTTTCAAAACAAATCAGGCAAATTGAGTTCAACTAGAGGAATGTTTTTCTGTCGAGGTAAATGCTATACCCGAAACTAATGTCGGTCAGAAAAATCCAGTCGTGGAATAACTTCTGCAATTCCATACATAGTAACGAAGAACGGAATATACCAAGACAAATTTAATTTTACACTTTGCCAGTAAGTGTTTGTGGGGAACTACTTGAGGAACATAGATGTTAATGATAGGTTATTTTATTTTTTTTAGCTATTCAGTTTTTGTGGCCCCACGTTGGGCGCCATTTATGTAACGGTTCCTGGAAAATTTCCATCACTTGACAGGTTATTTAGCGGGTGCACGTACTGGCAGGCGGCTAAGCTCGTCGGCAATTGGGGGGGGATCTTTGCTAAGCCCGTCAAGTATCCTTTACACAAAACTACGTGCATCATGAATGATTGGGAAAATTTATTATGAACTGGAATGAAACCAAAAGACGGAAACTACTGGTCAAATCGGTGCATCTATTATGGCCTTAAGACGTTACAGCCACGTTTAGCCCTCCCTTCCATGATTTTCGATCTGTTTCTCCGGGTTCAATTATTATCAAAAATCCCTCACGATGTAGCTACGGCTCGGAAAAGATTACAACACTTTTGTTTTTACTTCATAACAAGAATTTAATTCACGTTTAAAGTTTTCAACTCATAAAATTGGTTTATAATTTTTGTTATTTGTCGGAAAAGCCGTTAACTTAAATTTCATGTTTCATATATCATATAACAATTTTAAATTTCGTGCATTATGATTTTGATTTTAACATTCGTTCCACACGCAGCAATATTTTATTAAGAGCTAAGTATATAAAAATTTTTTTCTCCATTTAAATGTTTATCAATAATAATTAGTTGACATTCTAAATAATTTTGTTGTGTGTTATGTCTCTTATTCTACATACCTAGATATATATAGTAAGCAATCCATCAATAATATATAAAAACCCTTTATTATTTAATATTATCATTTTTTTTTGTGTATGTTAGTACCAGGTTTATTTTCTTTATTTATTTATTTATTTTTATCTATTTATTAGATTATTACTTGTATTATTTTTATCTATTTTGTTTTATTATTATAGTAATGAGTTTAGTTTTGTTAATTATATATTATTGATTAATCTGAGCTTATAATTATGTATATAATTATTTCCACAGAAAAGAAAAAAAATATTAATGCACAAAAAATTTTTAGGAAATTAAAATGTGACAAAATAATAGACCGTTATTGAAATGATTTTTAATTTTAAATTAAAAAAATTTACCTTATTATGTATTAATGTCATGTTATGTATGTATTTAGTCTATTTTAAGTATATAGTAAAAGTATGAGCAAAAATTATATGTATATATATAAAGTTCAATAAATATATGTAAAATATATGTATGTATATAGCCCTATGAGAATACATAGCTGCTTCTCCATGCCCTTTTTTTTCTTTGACTTCGCACTGGAATTTGGTACCGTTAAATGTTGCATAGCTACTCAAATAAGCCAAGACGTTTTGGTACAGTTTCGTCTTCGTGGTCTTCTTCTGCTTCTTCCTCTGCTTCTTCTTCTCCTTTTGAATTATAAAATTAGGTACAGTTTCATTGTGTTTTCCTTTGTATTTTATTTCATTTAAAAGTTTTTGAACTTATATTGTAGTCCACTTTATGTGTGTAGCAAAACTTTATTTAAACTTGTGCCCTTTTCTTTTCTTAAAAATTTACAATATTTTCATTTTGTTTTAAGTTTTCGGCATCCTTTTTATTTTGTTTTAAGTTTTGTATTTCTATAAATTTTTCCATTAAATAATGTTCATTTAATTTTGTGTTTAATTTAATTTTGTGGTTCTTCAAATATTTTTATCCTTTTTTGTGTTTTATGTTTTATTAATTACACAACTTTACTGTAACTACACTTTCTGACACGATAATCTTATTCGGTTCATCAGCAAAACTCAACTAACTCAGCATCAATTAAGCATTTCCCACCGTCGCTAACTCGCATATCTCTTTTTTTTTAAAAAAAAGTTACGGTACCTCGAAAGAAGAGAGTGGGTGTGTGAAGCAAACTCTTGGGTTGTTCACACTAGCCATTACCAAAGTAACCCATTACAAGACAGACAGACAGACAGACAGACAGACAGACAGACAGACAGACAGACAGACAGACAGACAGACAGACAGACAGACAGACAGACAGACAGACAGACAGACAGACAGACAGACAGACAGACAGACAGACAGACAGACAGACAGACAGACAGACAGACAGACAGACAGACAGACAGACAGACAGACAGACAGACAGACAGACAGACAGACAGACAGACAGACAGACAGACAGACAGACAGACAGACAGACAGACAGACAGACAGACAGACAGACAGACAGACAGACAGACAGACAGACAGACAGACAGACAGACAGACAGACAGACAGACAGACAGACAGACAGACAGACAGACAGACAGACAGACAGACAGACAGACAGACAGACAGACAGACAGACAGACAGACAGACAGACAGACAGACAGACAGACAGACAGACAGACAGACAGACAGACAGACAGACAGACAGACAGACAGACAGACAGACAGACAGACAGACAGACAGACAGACAGACAGACAGACAGACAGACAGACAGACAGACAGACAGACAGACAGACAGACAGACAGACAGACAGACAGACAGACAGACAGACAGACAGACAGACAGACAGACAGACAGACAGACAGACAGACAGACAGACAGACAGACAGACAGACAGACAGACAGACAGACAGACAGACAGACAGACAGACAGACAGACAGACAGACAGACAGACAGACAGACAGACAGACAGACAGACAGACAGACAGACAGACAGACAGACAGACAGACAGACAGACAGACAGACAGACAGACAGACAGACAGACAGACAGACAGACAGACAGACAGACAGACAGACAGACAGACAGACAGACAGACAGACAGACAGACAGACAGACAGACAGACAGACAGACAGACAGACAGACAGACAGACAGACAGACAGACAGACAGACAGACAGACAGACAGACAGACAGACAGACAGACAGACAGACAGACAGACAGACAGACAGACAGACAGACAGACAGACAGACAGACAGACAGACAGACAGACAGACAGACAGACAGACAGACAGACAGACAGACAGACAGACAGACAGACAGACAGACAGACAGACAGACAGACAGACAGACAGACAGACAGACAGACAGACAGACAGACAGACAGACAGACAGACAGACAGACAGACAGACAGACAGACAGACAGACAGACAGACAGACAGACAGACAGACAGACAGACAGACAGACAGACAGACAGACAGACAGACAGACAGACAGACAGACAGACAGACAGACAGACAGACAGACAGACAGACAGACAGACAGACAGACAGACAGACAGACAGACAGACAGACAGACAGACAGACAGACAGACAGACAGACAGACAGACAGACAGACAGACAGACAGACAGACAGACAGACAGACAGACAGACAGACAGACAGACAGACAGACAGACAGACAGACAGACAGACAGACAGACAGACAGACAGACAGACAGACAGACAGACAGACAGACAGACAGACAGACAGACAGACAGACAGACAGACAGACAGACAGACAGACAGACAGACAGACAGACAGACAGACAGACAGACAGACAGACAGACAGACAGACAGACAGACAGACAGACAGACAGACAGACAGACAGACAGACAGACAGACAGACAGACAGACAGACAGACAGACAGACAGACAGACAGACAGACAGACAGACAGACAGACAGACAGACAGACAGACAGACAGACAGACAGACAGACAGACAGACAGACAGACAGACAGACAGACAGACAGACAGACAGACAGACAGACAGACAGACAGACAGACAGACAGACAGACAGACAGACAGACAGACAGACAGACAGACAGACAGACAGACAGACAGACAGACAGACAGACAGACAGACAGACAGACAGACAGACAGACAGACAGACAGACAGACAGACAGACAGACAGACAGACAGACAGACAGACAGACAGACAGACAGACAGACAGACAGACAGACAGACAGACAGACAGACAGACAGACAGACAGACAGACAGACAGACAGACAGACAGACAGACAGACAGACAGACAGACAGACAGACAGACAGACAGACAGACAGACAGACAGACAGACAGACAGACAGACAGACAGACAGACAGACAGACAGACAGACAGACAGACAGACAGACAGACAGACAGACAGACAGACAGACAGACAGACAGACAGACAGACAGACAGACAGACAGACAGACAGACAGACAGACAGACAGACAGACAGACAGACAGACAGACAGACAGACAGACAGACAGACAGACAGACAGACAGACAGACAGACAGACAGACAGACAGACAGACAGACAGACAGACAGACAGACAGACAGACAGACAGACAGACAGACAGACAGACAGACAGACAGACAGACAGACAGACAGACAGACAGACAGACAGACAGACAGACAGACAGACAGACAGACAGACAGACAGACAGACAGACAGACAGACAGACAGACAGACAGACAGACAGACAGACAGACAGACAGACAGACAGACAGACAGACAGACAGACAGACAGACAGACAGACAGACAGACAGACAGACAGACAGACAGACAGACAGACAGACAGACAGACAGACAGACAGACAGACAGACAGACAGACAGACAGACAGACAGACAGACAGACAGACAGACAGACAGACAGACAGACAGACAGACAGACAGACAGACAGACAGACAGACAGACAGACAGACAGACAGACAGACAGACAGACAGACAGACAGACAGACAGACAGACAGACAGACAGACAGACAGACAGACAGACAGACAGACAGACAGACAGACAGACAGACAGACAGACAGACAGACAGACAGACAGACAGACAGACAGACAGACAGACAGACAGACAGACAGACAGACAGACAGACAGACAGACAGACAGACAGACAGACAGACAGACAGACAGACAGACAGACAGACAGACAGACAGACAGACAGACAGACAGACAGACAGACAGACAGACAGACAGACAGACAGACAGACAGACAGACAGACAGACAGACAGACAGACAGACAGACAGACAGACAGACAGACAGACAGACAGACAGACAGACAGACAGACAGACAGACAGACAGACAGACAGACAGACAGACAGACAGACAGACAGACAGACAGACAGACAGACAGACAGACAGACAGACAGACAGACAGACAGACAGACAGACAGACAGACAGACAGACAGACAGACAGACAGACAGACAGACAGACAGACAGACAGACAGACAGACAGACAGACAGACAGACAGACAGACAGACAGACAGACAGACAGACAGACAGACAGACAGACAGACAGACAGACAGACAGACAGACAGACAGACAGACAGACAGACAGACAGACAGACAGACAGACAGACAGACAGACAGACAGACAGACAGACAGACAGACAGACAGACAGACAGACAGACAGACAGACAGACAGACAGACAGACAGACAGACAGACAGACAGACAGACAGACAGACAGACAGACAGACAGACAGACAGACAGACAGACAGACAGACAGACAGACAGACAGACAGACAGACAGACAGACAGACAGACAGACAGACAGACAGACAGACAGACAGACAGACAGACAGACAGACAGACAGACAGACAGACAGACAGACAGACAGACAGACAGACAGACAGACAGACAGACAGACAGACAGACAGACAGACAGACAGACAGACAGACAGACAGACAGACAGACAGACAGACAGACAGACAGACAGACAGACAGACAGACAGACAGACAGACAGACAGACAGACAGACAGACAGACAGACAGACAGACAGACAGACAGACAGACAGACAGACAGACAGACAGACAGACAGACAGACAGACAGACAGACAGACAGACAGACAGACAGACAGACAGACAGACAGACAGACAGACAGACAGACAGACAGACAGACAGACAGACAGACAGACAGACAGACAGACAGACAGACAGACAGACAGACAGACAGACAGACAGACAGACAGACAGACAGACAGACAGACAGACAGACAGACAGACAGACAGACAGACAGACAGACAGACAGACAGACAGACAGACAGACAGACAGACAGACAGACAGACAGACAGACAGACAGACAGACAGACAGACAGACAGACAGACAGACAGACAGACAGACAGACAGACAGACAGACAGACAGACAGACAGACAGACAGACAGACAGACAGACAGACAGACAGACAGACAGACAGACAGACAGACAGACAGACAGACAGACAGACAGACAGACAGACAGACAGACAGACAGACAGACAGACAGACAGACAGACAGACAGACAGACAGACAGACAGACAGACAGACAGACAGACAGACAGACAGACAGACAGACAGACAGACAGACAGACAGACAGACAGACAGACAGACAGACAGACAGACAGACAGACAGACAGACAGACAGACAGACAGACAGACAGACAGACAGACAGACAGACAGACAGACAGACAGACAGACAGACAGACAGACAGACAGACAGACAGACAGACAGACAGACAGACAGACAGACAGACAGACAGACAGACAGACAGACAGACAGACAGACAGACAGACAGACAGACAGACAGACAGACAGACAGACAGACAGACAGACAGACAGACAGACAGACAGACAGACAGACAGACAGACAGACAGACAGACAGACAGACAGACAGACAGACAGACAGACAGACAGACAGACAGACAGACAGACAGACAGACAGACAGACAGACAGACAGACAGACAGACAGACAGACAGACAGACAGACAGACAGACAGACAGACAGACAGACAGACAGACAGACAGACAGACAGACAGACAGACAGACAGACAGACAGACAGACAGACAGACAGACAGACAGACAGACAGACAGACAGACAGACAGACAGACAGACAGACAGACAGACAGACAGACAGACAGACAGACAGACAGACAGACAGACAGACAGACAGACAGACAGACAGACAGACAGACAGACAGACAGACAGACAGACAGACAGACAGACAGACAGACAGACAGACAGACAGACAGACAGACAGACAGACAGACAGACAGACAGACAGACAGACAGACAGACAGACAGACAGACAGACAGACAGACAGACAGACAGACAGACAGACAGACAGACAGACAGACAGACAGACAGACAGACAGACAGACAGACAGACAGACAGACAGACAGACAGACAGACAGACAGACAGACAGACAGACAGACAGACAGACAGACAGACAGACAGACAGACAGACAGACAGACAGACAGACAGACAGACAGACAGACAGACAGACAGACAGACAGACAGACAGACAGACAGACAGACAGACAGACAGACAGACAGACAGACAGACAGACAGACAGACAGACAGACAGACAGACAGACAGACAGACAGACAGACAGACAGACAGACAGACAGACAGACAGACAGACAGACAGACAGACAGACAGACAGACAGACAGACAGACAGACAGACAGACAGACAGACAGACAGACAGACAGACAGACAGACAGACAGACAGACAGACAGACAGACAGACAGACAGACAGACAGACAGACAGACAGACAGACAGACAGACAGACAGACAGACAGACAGACAGACAGACAGACAGACAGACAGACAGACAGACAGACAGACAGACAGACAGACAGACAGACAGACAGACAGACAGACAGACAGACAGACAGACAGACAGACAGACAGACAGACAGACAGACAGACAGACAGACAGACAGACAGACAGACAGACAGACAGACAGACAGACAGACAGACAGACAGACAGACAGACAGACAGACAGACAGACAGACAGACAGACAGACAGACAGACAGACAGACAGACAGACAGACAGACAGACAGACAGACAGACAGACAGACAGACAGACAGACAGACAGACAGACAGACAGACAGACAGACAGACAGACAGACAGACAGACAGACAGACAGACAGACAGACAGACAGACAGACAGACAGACAGACAGACAGACAGACAGACAGACAGACAGACAGACAGACAGACAGACAGACAGACAGACAGACAGACAGACAGACAGACAGACAGACAGACAGACAGACAGACAGACAGACAGACAGACAGACAGACAGACAGACAGACAGACAGACAGACAGACAGACAGACAGACAGACAGACAGACAGACAGACAGACAGACAGACAGACAGACAGACAGACAGACAGACAGACAGACAGACAGACAGACAGACAGACAGACAGACAGACAGACAGACAGACAGACAGACAGACAGACAGACAGACAGACAGACAGACAGACAGACAGACAGACAGACAGACAGACAGACAGACAGACAGACAGACAGACAGACAGACAGACAGACAGACAGACAGACAGACAGACAGACAGACAGACAGACAGACAGACAGACAGACAGACAGACAGACAGACAGACAGACAGACAGACAGACAGACAGACAGACAGACAGACAGACAGACAGACAGACAGACAGACAGACAGACAGACAGACAGACAGACAGACAGACAGACAGACAGACAGACAGACAGACAGACAGACAGACAGACAGACAGACAGACAGACAGACAGACAGACAGACAGACAGACAGACAGACAGACAGACAGACAGACAGACAGACAGACAGACAGACAGACAGACAGACAGACAGACAGACAGACAGACAGACAGACAGACAGACAGACAGACAGACAGACAGACAGACAGACAGACAGACAGACAGACAGACAGACAGACAGACAGACAGACAGACAGACAGACAGACAGACAGACAGACAGACAGACAGACAGACAGACAGACAGACAGACAGACAGACAGACAGACAGACAGACAGACAGACAGACAGACAGACAGACAGACAGACAGACAGACAGACAGACAGACAGACAGACAGACAGACAGACAGACAGACAGACAGACAGACAGACAGACAGACAGACAGACAGACAGACAGACAGACAGACAGACAGACAGACAGACAGACAGACAGACAGACAGACAGACAGACAGACAGACAGACAGACAGACAGACAGACAGACAGACAGACAGACAGACAGACAGACAGACAGACAGACAGACAGACAGACAGACAGACAGACAGACAGACAGACAGACAGACAGACAGACAGACAGACAGACAGACAGACAGACAGACAGACAGACAGACAGACAGACAGACAGACAGACAGACAGACAGACAGACAGACAGACAGACAGACAGACAGACAGACAGACAGACAGACAGACAGACAGACAGACAGACAGACAGACAGACAGACAGACAGACAGACAGACAGACAGACAGACAGACAGACAGACAGACAGACAGACAGACAGACAGACAGACAGACAGACAGACAGACAGACAGACAGACAGACAGACAGACAGACAGACAGACAGACAGACAGACAGACAGACAGACAGACAGACAGACAGACAGACAGACAGACAGACAGACAGACAGACAGACAGACAGACAGACAGACAGACAGACAGACAGACAGACAGACAGACAGACAGACAGACAGACAGACAGACAGACAGACAGACAGACAGACAGACAGACAGACAGACAGACAGACAGACAGACAGACAGACAGACAGACAGACAGACAGACAGACAGACAGACAGACAGACAGACAGACAGACAGACAGACAGACAGACAGACAGACAGACAGACAGACAGACAGACAGACAGACAGACAGACAGACAGACAGACAGACAGACAGACAGACAGACAGACAGACAGACAGACAGACAGACAGACAGACAGACAGACAGACAGACAGACAGACAGACAGACAGACAGACAGACAGACAGACAGACAGACAGACAGACAGACAGACAGACAGACAGACAGACAGACAGACAGACAGACAGACAGACAGACAGACAGACAGACAGACAGACAGACAGACAGACAGACAGACAGACAGACAGACAGACAGACAGACAGACAGACAGACAGACAGACAGACAGACAGACAGACAGACAGACAGACAGACAGACAGACAGACAGACAGACAGACAGACAGACAGACAGACAGACAGACAGACAGACAGACAGACAGACAGACAGACAGACAGACAGACAGACAGACAGACAGACAGACAGACAGACAGACAGACAGACAGACAGACAGACAGACAGACAGACAGACAGACAGACAGACAGACAGACAGACAGACAGACAGACAGACAGACAGACAGACAGACAGACAGACAGACAGACAGACAGACAGACAGACAGACAGACAGACAGACAGACAGACAGACAGACAGACAGACAGACAGACAGACAGACAGACAGACAGACAGACAGACAGACAGACAGACAGACAGACAGACAGACAGACAGACAGACAGACAGACAGACAGACAGACAGACAGACAGACAGACAGACAGACAGACAGACAGACAGACAGACAGACAGACAGACAGACAGACAGACAGACAGACAGACAGACAGACAGACAGACAGACAGACAGACAGACAGACAGACAGACAGACAGACAGACAGACAGACAGACAGACAGACAGACAGACAGACAGACAGACAGACAGACAGACAGACAGACAGACAGACAGACAGACAGACAGACAGACAGACAGACAGACAGACAGACAGACAGACAGACAGACAGACAGACAGACAGACAGACAGACAGACAGACAGACAGACAGACAGACAGACAGACAGACAGACAGACAGACAGACAGACAGACAGACAGACAGACAGACAGACAGACAGACAGACAGACAGACAGACAGACAGACAGACAGACAGACAGACAGACAGACAGACAGACAGACAGACAGACAGACAGACAGACAGACAGACAGACAGACAGACAGACAGACAGACAGACAGACAGACAGACAGACAGACAGACAGACAGACAGACAGACAGACAGACAGACAGACAGACAGACAGACAGACAGACAGACAGACAGACAGACAGACAGACAGACAGACAGACAGACAGACAGACAGACAGACAGACAGACAGACAGACAGACAGACAGACAGACAGACAGACAGACAGACAGACAGACAGACAGACAGACAGACAGACAGACAGACAGACAGACAGACAGACAGACAGACAGACAGACAGACAGACAGACAGACAGACAGACAGACAGACAGACAGACAGACAGACAGACAGACAGACAGACAGACAGACAGACAGACAGACAGACAGACAGACAGACAGACAGACAGACAGACAGACAGACAGACAGACAGACAGACAGACAGACAGACAGACAGACAGACAGACAGACAGACAGACAGACAGACAGACAGACAGACAGACAGACAGACAGACAGACAGACAGACAGACAGACAGACAGACAGACAGACAGACAGACAGACAGACAGACAGACAGACAGACAGACAGACAGACAGACAGACAGACAGACAGACAGACAGACAGACAGACAGACAGACAGACAGACAGACAGACAGACAGACAGACAGACAGACAGACAGACAGACAGACAGACAGACAGACAGACAGACAGACAGACAGACAGACAGACAGACAGACAGACAGACAGACAGACAGACAGACAGACAGACAGACAGACAGACAGACAGACAGACAGACAGACAGACAGACAGACAGACAGACAGACAGACAGACAGACAGACAGACAGACAGACAGACAGACAGACAGACAGACAGACAGACAGACAGACAGACAGACAGACAGACAGACAGACAGACAGACAGACAGACAGACAGACAGACAGACAGACAGACAGACAGACAGACAGACAGACAGACAGACAGACAGACAGACAGACAGACAGACAGACAGACAGACAGACAGACAGACAGACAGACAGACAGACAGACAGACAGACAGACAGACAGACAGACAGACAGACAGACAGACAGACAGACAGACAGACAGACAGACAGACAGACAGACAGACAGACAGACAGACAGACAGACAGACAGACAGACAGACAGACAGACAGACAGACAGACAGACAGACAGACAGACAGACAGACAGACAGACAGACAGACAGACAGACAGACAGACAGACAGACAGACAGACAGACAGACAGACAGACAGACAGACAGACAGACAGACAGACAGACAGACAGACAGACAGACAGACAGACAGACAGACAGACAGACAGACAGACAGACAGACAGACAGACAGACAGACAGACAGACAGACAGACAGACAGACAGACAGACAGACAGACAGACAGACAGACAGACAGACAGACAGACAGACAGACAGACAGACAGACAGACAGACAGACAGACAGACAGACAGACAGACAGACAGACAGACAGACAGACAGACAGACAGACAGACAGACAGACAGACAGACAGACAGACAGACAGACAGACAGACAGACAGACAGACAGACAGACAGACAGACAGACAGACAGACAGACAGACAGACAGACAGACAGACAGACAGACAGACAGACAGACAGACAGACAGACAGACAGACAGACAGACAGACAGACAGACAGACAGACAGACAGACAGACAGACAGACAGACAGACAGACAGACAGACAGACAGACAGACAGACAGACAGACAGACAGACAGACAGACAGACAGACAGACAGACAGACAGACAGACAGACAGACAGACAGACAGACAGACAGACAGACAGACAGACAGACAGACAGACAGACAGACAGACAGACAGACAGACAGACAGACAGACAGACAGACAGACAGACAGACAGACAGACAGACAGACAGACAGACAGACAGACAGACAGACAGACAGACAGACAGACAGACAGACAGACAGACAGACAGACAGACAGACAGACAGACAGACAGACAGACAGACAGACAGACAGACAGACAGACAGACAGACAGACAGACAGACAGACAGACAGACAGACAGACAGACAGACAGACAGACAGACAGACAGACAGACAGACAGACAGACAGACAGACAGACAGACAGACAGACAGACAGACAGACAGACAGACAGACAGACAGACAGACAGACAGACAGACAGACAGACAGACAGACAGACAGACAGACAGACAGACAGACAGACAGACAGACAGACAGACAGACAGACAGACAGACAGACAGACAGACAGACAGACAGACAGACAGACAGACAGACAGACAGACAGACAGACAGACAGACAGACAGACAGACAGACAGACAGACAGACAGACAGACAGACAGACAGACAGACAGACAGACAGACAGACAGACAGACAGACAGACAGACAGACAGACAGACAGACAGACAGACAGACAGACAGACAGACAGACAGACAGACAGACAGACAGACAGACAGACAGACAGACAGACAGACAGACAGACAGACAGACAGACAGACAGACAGACAGACAGACAGACAGACAGACAGACAGACAGACAGACAGACACAGACAGACAGACAGACAGACAGACAGACAGACAGACAGACAGACAGACAGACAGACAGACAGACAGACAGACAGACAGACAGACAGACAGACAGACAGACAGACAGACAGACAGACAGATAGACAGACAGACAGACAGACAGACAGACAGACAGACAGACAGACAGACAGACAGACAGACAGACAGACAGACAGACAGACAGACAGACAGACAGACAGACAGACAGACAGACAGACAGACAGACAGACAGACAGACAGACAGACAGACAGACAGACAGACAGACAGACAGACAGACAGACAGACAGACAGACAGACAGACAGACAGACAGACAGACAGACAGACAGACAGACAGACAGACAGACAGACAGACAGACAGACAGACAGACAGACAGACAGACAGACAGACAGACTGTAACGGTTCCTGGAAAATTTCCATCACTTGACAGGTTATTTAGCGGGTGCACGTACTGGCAGGCGGCTAAGCTCGTCGGCAATTGGGGGGGATCTTTGCTAAGCCCGTCAAGTATCCTTTACACAAAACTACGTGCATCATGAATGATTGGGAAAATTTATTATGAACTGGAATGAAACCAAAAGACGGAAACTACTGGTCAAATCGGTGCATCTATTATGGCCTTAAGATGTTACAGCCACGTTTAGCCCTCCCTTCCATGATTTTCGATCTGTTTCTCCGGATTCAATTATTATCGAAAATCCCTCACGATGTAGCTACGGCTCGGAAAAGATTACAACACTTTTGTTTTTACTTCATAACAAGAATTTAATTCACGTTTAAAGTTTTCAACTCATAAAATTGGTTTATAATTTTTGTTATTTGTCGGAAAAGCCGTTAACTTAAATTTCATGTTTCATATATCATATAACAATTTCAAATTTCGTGCATTATGATTTTGATTTTAACATTCGTTCCACACGCAGCAATATTTTATTAAGAGCTAAGTATATAAAAATTTTTTTCTCCATTTAAATGTTTATCAATAATAATTAGTTGACATTCTAAATAATTTTGTTGTGTGTTATGTCTCTTATTCTACATACCTAGATATATATAGTAAGCAATCCATCAATAATATATAAAAACCCTTTATTATTTAATATTATCATTTTTTTTGTGTATGTTAGTACCAGGTTTATTTTCTTTATTTATTTATTTATTTTTATCTATTTATTAGATTATTACTTGTATTATTTTTATCTATTTTGTTTTATTATTATAGTAATGAGTTTAGTTTTGTTAATTATATATTATTGATTAATCTGAGCTTATAATTATGTATATAATTATTTCCACAGAAAAGAAAAAAAATATTAATGCACAAAAAATTTTTAGGAAATTAAAATGTGACAAAATAATAGACCGTTATTGAAATGATTTTTAATTTTAAATTAAAAAAATTTACCTTATTATGTATTAATGTCATGTTATGTATGTATTTAGTCTATTTTAAGTATATAGTAAAAGTATGAGCAAAAATTATATGTATATATATAAAGTTCAATAAATATATGTAAAATATATGTATGTATATAGCCCTATGAGAATACATAGCTGCTTCTCCATGCCCTTTTTTTCTTTGACTTCGCACTGGAATTTGGTACCGTTAAATGTTGCATAGCTACTCAAATAAGCCAAGACGTTTTGGTACAGTTTCGTCTTCGTGGTCTTCTTCTGCTTCTTCCTCTGCTTCTTCTTCTCCTTTTGAATTATAAAATTAGGTACAGTTTCATTGTGTTTTCCTTTGTATTTTAATTCATTTAAAAGTTTTTGAACTTATATTGTAGTCCACTTTATGTGTGTAGCAAAACTTTATTTAAACTTGTGCCCTTTTCTTTTCTTAAAAATTTACAATATTTTCATTTTGTTTTAAGTTTTCGGCATCCTTTTTATTTTGTTTTAAGTTTTGCATTTCTATAAATTTTTCCATTAAATAATGTTCATTTAATTTTGTGTTTAATTTAATTTTGTGGTTCTTCAAATATTTTTATCCTTTTTTGTGTTTTATGTTTTATTAATTACACAACTTTACGTAACTACACTTTCTGACACGATAATCTTATTCGGTTCATCAGCAAAACTCAACTAACTCAGCATCAATTAAGCATTTCCCACCGTCGCTAACTCGCATATCTCTTTTTTTTTTTTAAAAAAAAGTTACGGTACCTCGAAAGAAGAGAGTGGGTGTGTGAAGCAAACTCTTGGGTTGTTCACACTAGCCATTACCAAAGTAACCCATTACAAGACAGACAGACAGACAGACAGACAGACAGACAGACAGACAGACAGACAGACAGACAGACAGACAGACAGACAGACAGACAGACAGACAGACAGACAGACAGACAGACAGACAGACAGACAGACAGACAGACAGACAGACAGACAGACAGACAGACAGACAGACAGACAGACAGACAGACAGACAGACAGACAGACAGACAGACAGACAGACAGACAGACAGACAGACAGACAGACAGACAGACAGACAGACAGACAGACAGACAGACAGACAGACAGACAGACAGACAGACAGACAGACAGACAGACAGACAGACAGACAGACAGACAGACAGACAGACAGACAGACAGACAGACAGACAGACAGACAGACAGACAGACAGACAGACAGACAGACAGACAGACAGACAGACAGACAGACAGACAGACAGACAGACAGACAGACAGACAGACAGACAGACAGACAGACAGACAGACAGACAGACAGACAGACAGACAGACAGACAGACAGACAGACAGACAGACAGACAGACAGACAGACAGACAGACAGACAGACAGACAGACAGACAGACAGACAGACAGACAGACAGACAGACAGACAGACAGACAGACAGACAGACAGACAGACAGACAGACAGACAGACAGACAGACAGACAGACAGACAGACAGACAGACAGACAGACAGACAGACAGACAGACAGACAGACAGACAGACAGACAGACAGACAGACAGACAGACAGACAGACAGACAGACAGACAGACAGACAGACAGACAGACAGACAGACAGACAGACAGACAGACAGACAGACAGACAGACAGACAGACAGACAGACAGACAGACAGACAGACAGACAGACAGACAGACAGACAGACAGACAGACAGACAGACAGACAGACAGACAGACAGACAGACAGACAGACAGACAGACAGACAGACAGACAGACAGACAGACAGACAGACAGACAGACAGACAGACAGACAGACAGACAGACAGACAGACAGACAGACAGACAGACAGACAGACAGACAGACAGACAGACAGACAGACAGACAGACAGACAGACAGACAGACAGACAGACAGACAGACAGACAGACAGACAGACAGACAGACAGACAGACAGACAGACAGACAGACAGACAGACAGACAGACAGACAGACAGACAGACAGACAGACAGACAGACAGACAGACAGACAGACAGACAGACAGACAGACAGACAGACAGACAGACAGACAGACAGACAGACAGACAGACAGACAGACAGACAGACAGACAGACAGACAGACAGACAGACAGACAGACAGACAGACAGACAGACAGACAGACAGACAGACAGACAGACAGACAGACAGACAGACAGACAGACAGACAGACAGACAGACAGACAGACAGACAGACAGACAGACAGACAGACAGACAGACAGACAGACAGACAGACAGACAGACAGACAGACAGACAGACAGACAGACAGACAGACAGACAGACAGACAGACAGACAGACAGACAGACAGACAGACAGACAGACAGACAGACAGACAGACAGACAGACAGACAGACAGACAGACAGACAGACAGACAGACAGACAGACAGACAGACAGACAGACAGACAGACAGACAGACAGACAGACAGACAGACAGACAGACAGACAGACAGACAGACAGACAGACAGACAGACAGACAGACAGACAGACAGACAGACAGACAGACAGACAGACAGACAGACAGACAGACAGACAGACAGACAGACAGACAGACAGACAGACAGACAGACAGACAGACAGACAGACAGACAGACAGACAGACAGACAGACAGACAGACAGACAGACAGACAGACAGACAGACAGACAGACAGACAGACAGACAGACAGACAGACAGACAGACAGACAGACAGACAGACAGACAGACAGACAGACAGACAGACAGACAGACAGACAGACAGACAGACAGACAGACAGACAGACAGACAGACAGACAGACAGACAGACAGACAGACAGACAGACAGACAGACAGACAGACAGACAGACAGACAGACAGACAGACAGACAGACAGACAGACAGACAGACAGACAGACAGACAGACAGACAGACAGACAGACAGACAGACAGACAGACAGACAGACAGACAGACAGACAGACAGACAGACAGACAGACAGACAGACAGACAGACAGACAGACAGACAGACAGACAGACAGACAGACAGACAGACAGACAGACAGACAGACAGACAGACAGACAGACAGACAGACAGACAGACAGACAGACAGACAGACAGACAGACAGACAGACAGACAGACAGACAGACAGACAGACAGACAGACAGACAGACAGACAGACAGACAGACAGACAGACAGACAGACAGACAGACAGACAGACAGACAGACAGACAGACAGACAGACAGACAGACAGACAGACAGACAGACAGACAGACAGACAGACAGACAGACAGACAGACAGACAGACAGACAGACAGACAGACAGACAGACAGACAGACAGACAGACAGACAGACAGACAGACAGACAGACAGACAGACAGACAGACAGACAGACAGACAGACAGACAGACAGACAGACAGACAGACAGACAGACAGACAGACAGACAGACAGACAGACAGACAGACAGACAGACAGACAGACAGACAGACAGACAGACAGACAGACAGACAGACAGACAGACAGACAGACAGACAGACAGACAGACAGACAGACAGACAGACAGACAGACAGACAGACAGACAGACAGACAGACAGACAGACAGACAGACAGACAGACAGACAGACAGACAGACAGACAGACAGACAGACAGACAGACAGACAGACAGACAGACAGACAGACAGACAGACAGACAGACAGACAGACAGACAGACAGACAGACAGACAGACAGACAGACAGACAGACAGACAGACAGACAGACAGACAGACAGACAGACAGACAGACAGACAGACAGACAGACAGACAGACAGACAGACAGACAGACAGACAGACAGACAGACAGACAGACAGACAGACAGACAGACAGACAGACAGACAGACAGACAGACAGACAGACAGACAGACAGACAGACAGACAGACAGACAGACAGACAGACAGACAGACAGACAGACAGACAGACAGACAGACAGACAGACAGACAGACAGACAGACAGACAGACAGACAGACAGACAGACAGACAGACAGACAGACAGACAGACAGACAGACAGACAGACAGACAGACAGACAGACAGACAGACAGACAGACAGACAGACAGACAGACAGACAGACAGACAGACAGACAGACAGACAGACAGACAGACAGACAGACAGACAGACAGACAGACAGACAGACAGACAGACAGACAGACAGACAGACAGACAGACAGACAGACAGACAGACAGACAGACAGACAGACAGACAGACAGACAGACAGACAGACAGACAGACAGACAGACAGACAGACAGACAGACAGACAGACAGACAGACAGACAGACAGACAGACAGACAGACAGACAGACAGACAGACAGACAGACAGACAGACAGACAGACAGACAGACAGACAGACAGACAGACAGACAGACAGACAGACAGACAGACAGACAGACAGACAGACAGACAGACAGACAGACAGACAGACAGACAGACAGACAGACAGACAGACAGACAGACAGACAGACAGACAGACAGACAGACAGACAGACAGACAGACAGACAGACAGACAGACAGACAGACAGACAGACAGACAGACAGACAGACAGACAGACAGACAGACAGACAGACAGACAGACAGACAGACAGACAGACAGACAGACAGACAGACAGACAGACAGACAGACAGACAGACAGACAGACAGACAGACAGACAGACAGACAGACAGACAGACAGACAGACAGACAGACAGACAGACAGACAGACAGACAGACAGACAGACAGACAGACAGACAGACAGACAGACAGACAGACAGACAGACAGACAGACAGACAGACAGACAGACAGACAGACAGACAGACAGACAGACAGACAGACAGACAGACAGACAGACAGACAGACAGACAGACAGACAGACAGACAGACAGACAGACAGACAGACAGACAGACAGACAGACAGACAGACAGACAGACAGACAGACAGACAGACAGACAGACAGACAGACAGACAGACAGACAGACAGACAGACAGACAGACAGACAGACAGACAGACAGACAGACAGACAGACAGACAGACAGACAGACAGACAGACAGACAGACAGACAGACAGACAGACAGACAGACAGACAGACAGACAGACAGACAGACAGACAGACAGACAGACAGACAGACAGACAGACAGACAGACAGACAGACAGACAGACAGACAGACAGACAGACAGACAGACAGACAGACAGACAGACAGACAGACAGACAGACAGACAGACAGACAGACAGACAGACAGACAGACAGACAGACAGACAGACAGACAGACAGACAGACAGACAGACAGACAGACAGACAGACAGACAGACAGACAGACAGACAGACAGACAGACAGACAGACAGACAGACAGACAGACAGACAGACAGACAGACAGACAGACAGACAGACAGACAGACAGACAGACAGACAGACAGACAGACAGACAGACAGACAGACAGACAGACAGACAGACAGACAGACAGACAGACAGACAGACAGACAGACAGACAGACAGACAGACAGACAGACAGACAGACAGACAGACAGACAGACAGACAGACAGACAGACAGACAGACAGACAGACAGACAGACAGACAGACAGACAGACAGACAGACAGACAGACAGACAGACAGACAGACAGACAGACAGACAGACAGACAGACAGACAGACAGACAGACAGACAGACAGACAGACAGACAGACAGACAGACAGACAGACAGACAGACAGACAGACAGACAGACAGACAGACAGACAGACAGACAGACAGACAGACAGACAGACAGACAGACAGACAGACAGACAGACAGACAGACAGACAGACAGACAGACAGACAGACAGACAGACAGACAGACAGACAGACAGACAGACAGACAGACAGACAGACAGACAGACAGACAGACAGACAGACAGACAGACAGACAGACAGACAGACAGACAGACAGACAGACAGACAGACAGACAGACAGACAGACAGACAGACAGACAGACAGACAGACAGACAGACAGACAGACAGACAGACAGACAGACAGACAGACAGACAGACAGACAGACAGACAGACAGACAGACAGACAGACAGACAGACAGACAGACAGACAGACAGACAGACAGACAGACAGACAGACAGACAGACAGACAGACAGACAGACAGACAGACAGACAGACAGACAGACAGACAGACAGACAGACAGACAGACAGACAGACAGACAGACAGACAGACAGACAGACAGACAGACAGACAGACAGACAGACAGACAGACAGACAGACAGACAGACAGACAGACAGACAGACAGACAGACAGACAGACAGACAGACAGACAGACAGACAGACAGACAGACAGACAGACAGACAGACAGACAGACAGACAGACAGACAGACAGACAGACAGACAGACAGACAGACAGACAGACAGACAGACAGACAGACAGACAGACAGACAGACAGACAGACAGACAGACAGACAGACAGACAGACAGACAGACAGACAGACAGACAGACAGACAGACAGACAGACAGACAGACAGACAGACAGACAGACAGACAGACAGACAGACAGACAGACAGACAGACAGACAGACAGACAGACAGACAGACAGACAGACAGACAGACAGACAGACAGACAGACAGACAGACAGACAGACAGACAGACAGACAGACAGACAGACAGACAGACAGACAGACAGACAGACAGACAGACAGACAGACAGACAGACAGACAGACAGACAGACAGACAGACAGACAGACAGACAGACAGACAGACAGACAGACAGACAGACAGACAGACAGACAGACAGACAGACAGACAGACAGACAGACAGACAGACAGACAGACAGACAGACAGACAGACAGACAGACAGACAGACAGACAGACAGACAGACAGACAGACAGACAGACAGACAGACAGACAGACAGACAGACAGACAGACAGACAGACAGACAGACAGACAGACAGACAGACAGACAGACAGACAGACAGACAGACAGACAGACAGACAGACAGACAGACAGACAGACAGACAGACAGACAGACAGACAGACAGACAGACAGACAGACAGACAGACAGACAGACAGACAGACAGACAGACAGACAGACAGACAGACAGACAGACAGACAGACAGACAGACAGACAGACAGACAGACAGACAGACAGACAGACAGACAGACAGACAGACAGACAGACAGACAGACAGACAGACAGACAGACAGACAGACAGACAGACAGACAGACAGACAGACAGACAGACAGACAGACAGACAGACAGACAGACAGACAGACAGACAGACAGACAGACAGACAGACAGACAGACAGACAGACAGACAGACAGACAGACAGACAGACAGACAGACAGACAGACAGACAGACAGACAGACAGACAGACAGACAGACAGACAGACAGACAGACAGACAGACAGACAGACAGACAGACAGACAGACAGACAGACAGACAGACAGACAGACAGACAGACAGACAGACAGACAGACAGACAGACAGACAGACAGACAGACAGACAGACAGACAGACAGACAGACAGACAGACAGACAGACAGACAGACAGACAGACAGACAGACAGACAGACAGACAGACAGACAGACAGACAGACAGACAGACAGACAGACAGACAGACAGACAGACAGACAGACAGACAGACAGACAGACAGACAGACAGACAGACAGACAGACAGACAGACAGACAGACAGACAGACAGACAGACAGACAGACAGACAGACAGACAGACAGACAGACAGACAGACAGACAGACAGACAGACAGACAGACAGACAGACAGACAGACAGACAGACAGACAGACAGACAGACAGACAGACAGACAGACAGACAGACAGACAGACAGACAGACAGACAGACAGACAGACAGACAGACAGACAGACAGACAGACAGACAGACAGACAGACAGACAGACAGACAGACAGACAGACAGACAGACAGACAGACAGACAGACAGACAGACAGACAGACAGACAGACAGACAGACAGACAGACAGACAGACAGACAGACAGACAGACAGACAGACAGACAGACAGACAGACAGACAGACAGACAGACAGACAGACAGACAGACAGACAGACAGACAGACAGACAGACAGACAGACAGACAGACAGACAGACAGACAGACAGACAGACAGACAGACAGACAGACAGACAGACAGACAGACAGACAGACAGACAGACAGACAGACAGACAGACAGACAGACAGACAGACAGACAGACAGACAGACAGACAGACAGACAGACAGACAGACAGACAGACAGACAGACAGACAGACAGACAGACAGACAGACAGACAGACAGACAGACAGACAGACAGACAGACAGACAGACAGACAGACAGACAGACAGACAGACAGACAGACAGACAGACAGACAGACAGACAGACAGACAGACAGACAGACAGACAGACAGACAGACAGACAGACAGACAGACAGACAGACAGACAGACAGACAGACAGACAGACAGACAGACAGACAGACAGACAGACAGACAGACAGACAGACAGACAGACAGACAGACAGACAGACAGACAGACAGACAGACAGACAGACAGACAGACAGACAGACAGACAGACAGACAGACAGACAGACAGACAGACAGACAGACAGACAGACAGACAGACAGACAGACAGACAGACAGACAGACAGACAGACAGACAGACAGACAGACAGACAGACAGACAGACAGACAGACAGACAGACAGACAGACAGACAGACAGACAGACAGACAGACAGACAGACAGACAGACAGACAGACAGACAGACAGACAGACAGACAGACAGACAGACAGACAGACAGACAGACAGACAGACAGACAGACAGACAGACAGACAGACAGACAGACAGACAGACAGACAGACAGACAGACAGACAGACAGACAGACAGACAGACAGACAGACAGACAGACAGACAGACAGACAGACAGACAGACAGACAGACAGACAGACAGACAGACAGACAGACAGACAGACAGACAGACAGACAGACAGACAGACAGACAGACAGACAGACAGACAGACAGACAGACAGACAGACAGACAGACAGACAGACAGACAGACAGACAGACAGACAGACAGACAGACAGACAGACAGACAGACAGACAGACAGACAGACAGACAGACAGACAGACAGACAGACAGACAGACAGACAGACAGACAGACAGACAGACAGACAGACAGACAGACAGACAGACAGACAGACAGACAGACAGACAGACAGACAGACAGACAGACAGACAGACAGACAGACAGACAGACAGACAGACAGACAGACAGACAGACAGACAGACAGACAGACAGACAGACAGACAGACAGACAGACAGACAGACAGACAGACAGACAGACAGACAGACAGACAGACAGACAGACAGACAGACAGACAGACAGACAGACAGACAGACAGACAGACAGACAGACAGACAGACAGACAGACAGACAGACAGACAGACAGACAGACAGACAGACAGACAGACAGACAGACAGACAGACAGACAGACAGACAGACAGACAGACAGACAGACAGACAGACAGACAGACAGACAGACAGACAGACAGACAGACAGACAGACAGACAGACAGACAGACAGACAGACAGACAGACAGACAGACAGACAGACAGACAGACAGACAGACAGACAGACAGACAGACAGACAGACAGACAGACAGACAGACAGACAGACAGACAGACAGACAGACAGACAGACAGACAGACAGACAGACAGACAGACAGACAGACAGACAGACAGACAGACAGACAGACAGACAGACAGACAGACAGACAGACAGACAGACAGACAGACAGACAGACAGACAGACAGACAGACAGACAGACAGACAGACAGACAGACAGACAGACAGACAGACAGACAGACAGACAGACAGACAGACAGACAGACAGACAGACAGACAGACAGACAGACAGACAGACAGACAGACAGACAGACAGACAGACAGACAGACAGACAGACAGACAGACAGACAGACAGACAGACAGACAGACAGACAGACAGACAGACAGACAGACAGACAGACAGACAGACAGACAGACAGACAGACAGACAGACAGACAGACAGACAGACAGACAGACAGACAGACAGACAGACAGACAGACAGACAGACAGACAGACAGACAGACAGACAGACAGACAGACAGACAGACAGACAGACAGACAGACAGACAGACAGACAGACAGACAGACAGACAGACAGACAGACAGACAGACAGACAGACAGACAGACAGACAGACAGACAGACAGACAGACAGACAGACAGACAGACAGACAGACAGACAGACAGACAGACAGACAGACAGACAGACAGACAGACAGACAGACAGACAGACAGACAGACAGACAGACAGACAGACAGACAGACAGACAGACAGACAGACAGACAGACAGACAGACAGACAGACAGACAGACAGACAGACAGACAGACAGACAGACAGACAGACAGACAGACAGACAGACAGACAGACAGACAGACAGACAGACAGACAGACAGACAGACAGACAGACAGACAGACAGACAGACAGACAGACAGACAGACAGACAGACAGACAGACAGACAGACAGACAGACAGACAGACAGACAGACAGACAGACAGACAGACAGACAGACAGACAGACAGACAGACAGACAGACAGACAGACAGACAGACAGACAGACAGACAGACAGACAGACAGACAGACAGACAGACAGACAGACAGACAGACAGACAGACAGACAGACAGACAGACAGACAGACAGACAGACAGACAGACAGACAGACAGACAGACAGACAGACAGACAGACAGACAGACAGACAGACAGACAGACAGACAGACAGACAGACAGACAGACAGACAGACAGACAGACAGACAGACAGACAGACAGACAGACAGACAGACAGACAGACAGACAGACAGACAGACAGACAGACAGACAGACAGACAGACAGACAGACAGACAGACAGACAGACAGACAGACAGACAGACAGACAGACAGACAGACAGACAGACAGACAGACAGACAGACAGACAGACAGACAGACAGACAGACAGACAGACAGACAGACAGACAGACAGACAGACAGACAGACAGACAGACAGACAGACAGACAGACAGACAGACAGACAGACAGACAGACAGACAGACAGACAGACAGACAGACAGACAGACAGACAGACAGACAGACAGACAGACAGACAGACAGACAGACAGACAGACAGACAGACAGACAGACAGACAGACAGACAGACAGACAGACAGACAGACAGACAGACAGACAGACAGACAGACAGACAGACAGACAGACAGACAGACAGACAGACAGACAGACAGACAGACAGACAGACAGACAGACAGACAGACAGACAGACAGACAGACAGACAGACAGACAGACAGACAGACAGACAGACAGACAGACAGACAGACAGACAGACAGACAGACAGACAGACAGACAGACAGACAGACAGACAGACAGACAGACAGACAGACAGACAGACAGACAGACAGACAGACAGACAGACAGACAGACAGACAGACAGACAGACAGACAGACAGACAGACAGACAGACAGACAGACAGACAGACAGACAGACAGACAGACAGACAGACAGACAGACAGACAGACAGACAGACAGACAGACAGACAGACAGACAGACAGACAGACAGACAGACAGACAGACAGACAGACAGACAGACAGACAGACAGACAGACAGACAGACAGACAGACAGACAGACAGACAGACAGACAGACAGACAGACAGACAGACAGACAGACAGACAGACAGACAGACAGACAGACAGACAGACAGACAGACAGACAGACAGACAGACAGACAGACAGACAGACAGACAGACAGACAGACAGACAGACAGACAGACAGACAGACAGACAGACAGACAGACAGACAGACAGACAGACAGACAGACAGACAGACAGACAGACAGACAGACAGACAGACAGACAGACAGACAGACAGACAGACAGACAGACAGACAGACAGACAGACAGACAGACAGACAGACAGACAGACAGACAGACAGACAGACAGACAGACAGACAGACAGACAGACAGACAGACAGACAGACAGACAGACAGACAGACAGACAGACAGACAGACAGACAGACAGACAGACAGACAGACAGACAGACAGACAGACAGACAGACAGACAGACAGACAGACAGACAGACAGACAGACAGACAGACAGACAGACAGACAGACAGACAGACAGACAGACAGACAGACAGACAGACAGACAGACAGACAGACAGACAGACAGACAGACAGACAGACAGACAGACAGACAGACAGACAGACAGACAGACAGACAGACAGACAGACAGACAGACAGACAGACAGACAGACAGACAGACAGACAGACAGACAGACAGACAGACAGACAGACAGACAGACAGACAGACAGACAGACAGACAGACAGACAGACAGACAGACAGACAGACAGACAGACAGACAGACAGACAGACAGACAGACAGACAGACAGACAGACAGACAGACAGACAGACAGACAGACAGACAGACAGACAGACAGACAGACAGACAGACAGACAGACAGACAGACAGACAGACAGACAGACAGACAGACAGACAGACAGACAGACAGACAGACAGACAGACAGACAGACAGACAGACAGACAGACAGACAGACAGACAGACAGACAGACAGACAGACAGACAGACAGACAGACAGACAGACAGACAGACAGACAGACAGACAGACAGACAGACAGACAGACAGACAGACAGACAGACAGACAGACAGACAGACAGACAGACAGACAGACAGACAGACAGACAGACAGACAGACAGACAGACAGACAGACAGACAGACAGACAGACAGACAGACAGACAGACAGACAGACAGACAGACAGACAGACAGACAGACAGACAGACAGACAGACAGACAGACAGACAGACAGACAGACAGACAGACAGACAGACAGACAGACAGACAGACAGACAGACAGACAGACAGACAGACAGACAGACAGACAGACAGACAGACAGACAGACAGACAGACAGACAGACAGACAGACAGACAGACAGACAGACAGACAGACAGACAGACAGACAGACAGACAGACAGACAGACAGACAGACAGACAGACAGACAGACAGACAGACAGACAGACAGACAGACAGACAGACAGACAGACAGACAGACAGACAGACAGACAGACAGACAGACAGACAGACAGACAGACAGACAGACAGACAGACAGACAGACAGACAGACAGACAGACAGACAGACAGACAGACAGACAGACAGACAGACAGACAGACAGACAGACAGACAGACAGACAGACAGACAGACAGACAGACAGACAGACAGACAGACAGACAGACAGACAGACAGACAGACAGACAGACAGACAGACAGACAGACAGACAGACAGACAGACAGACAGACAGACAGACAGACAGACAGACAGACAGACAGACAGACAGACAGACAGACAGACAGACAGACAGACAGACAGACAGACAGACAGACAGACAGACAGACAGACAGACAGACAGACAGACAGACAGACAGACAGACAGACAGACAGACAGACAGACAGACAGACAGACAGACAGACAGACAGACAGACAGACAGACAGACAGACAGACAGACAGACAGACAGACAGACAGACAGACAGACAGACAGACAGACAGACAGACAGACAGACAGACAGACAGACAGACAGACAGACAGACAGACAGACAGACAGACAGACAGACAGACAGACAGACAGACAGACAGACAGACAGACAGACAGACAGACAGACAGACAGACAGACAGACAGACAGACAGACAGACAGACAGACAGACAGACAGACAGACAGACAGACAGACAGACAGACAGACAGACAGACAGACAGACAGACAGACAGACAGACAGACAGACAGACAGACAGACAGACAGACAGACAGACAGACAGACAGACAGACAGACAGACAGACAGACAGACAGACAGACAGACAGACAGACAGACAGACAGACAGACAGACAGACAGACAGACAGACAGACAGACAGACAGACAGACAGACAGACAGACAGACAGACAGACAGACAGACAGACAGACAGACAGACAGACAGACAGACAGACAGACAGACAGACAGACAGACAGACAGACAGACAGACAGACAGACAGACAGACAGACAGACAGACAGACAGACAGACAGACAGACAGACAGACAGACAGACAGACAGACAGACAGACAGACAGACAGACAGACAGACAGACAGACAGACAGACAGACAGACAGACAGACAGACAGACAGACAGACAGACAGACAGACAGACAGACAGACAGACAGACAGACAGACAGACAGACAGACAGACAGACAGACAGACAGACAGACAGACAGACAGACAGACAGACAGACAGACAGACAGACAGACAGACAGACAGACAGACAGACAGACAGACAGACAGACAGACAGACAGACAGACAGACAGACAGACAGACAGACAGACAGACAGACAGACAGACAGACAGACAGACAGACAGACAGACAGACAGACAGACAGACAGACAGACAGACAGACAGACAGACAGACAGACAGACAGACAGACAGACAGACAGACAGACAGACAGACAGACAGACAGACAGACAGACAGACAGACAGACAGACAGACAGACAGACAGACAGACAGACAGACAGACAGACAGACAGACAGACAGACAGACAGACAGACAGACAGACAGACAGACAGACAGACAGACAGACAGACAGACAGACAGACAGACAGACAGACAGACAGACAGACAGACAGACAGACAGACAGACAGACAGACAGACAGACAGACAGACAGACAGACAGACAGACAGACAGACAGACAGACAGACAGACAGACAGACAGACAGACAGACAGACAGACAGACAGACAGACAGACAGACAGACAGACAGACAGACAGACAGACAGACAGACAGACAGACAGACAGACAGACAGACAGACAGACAGACAGACAGACAGACAGACAGACAGACAGACAGACAGACAGACAGACAGACAGACAGACAGACAGACAGACAGACAGACAGACAGACAGACAGACAGACAGACAGACAGACAGACAGACAGACAGACAGACAGACAGACAGACAGACAGACAGACAGACAGACAGACAGACAGACAGACAGACAGACAGACAGACAGACAGACAGACAGACAGACAGACAGACAGACAGACAGACAGACAGACAGACAGACAGACAGACAGACAGACAGACAGACAGACAGACAGACAGACAGACAGACAGACAGACAGACAGACAGACAGACAGACAGACAGACAGACAGACAGACAGACAGACAGACAGACAGACAGACAGACAGACAGACAGACAGACAGACAGACAGACAGACAGACAGACAGACAGACAGACAGACAGACAGACAGACAGACAGACAGACAGACAGACAGACAGACAGACAGACAGACAGACAGACAGACAGACAGACAGACAGACAGACAGACAGACAGACAGACAGACAGACAGACAGACAGACAGACAGACAGACAGACAGACAGACAGACAGACAGACAGACAGACAGACAGACAGACAGACAGACAGACAGACAGACAGACAGACAGACAGACAGACAGACAGACAGACAGACAGACAGACAGACAGACAGACAGACAGACAGACAGACAGACAGACAGACAGACAGACAGACAGACAGACAGACAGACAGACAGACAGACAGACAGACAGACAGACAGACAGACAGACAGACAGACAGACAGACAGACAGACAGACAGACAGACAGACAGACAGACAGACAGACAGACAGACAGACAGACAGACAGACAGACAGACAGACAGACAGACAGACAGACAGACAGACAGACAGACAGACAGACAGACAGACAGACAGACAGACAGACAGACAGACAGACAGACAGACAGACAGACAGACAGACAGACAGACAGACAGACAGACAGACAGACAGACAGACAGACAGACAGACAGACAGACAGACAGACAGACAGACAGACAGACAGACAGACAGACAGACAGACAGACAGACAGACAGACAGACAGACAGACAGACAGACAGACAGACAGACAGACAGACAGACAGACAGACAGACAGACAGACAGACAGACAGACAGACAGACAGACAGACAGACAGACAGACAGACAGACAGACAGACAGACAGACAGACAGACAGACAGACAGACAGACAGACAGACAGACAGACAGACAGACAGACAGACAGACAGACAGACAGACAGACAGACAGACAGACAGACAGACAGACAGACAGACAGACAGACAGACAGACAGACAGACAGACAGACAGACAGACAGACAGACAGACAGACAGACAGACAGACAGACAGACAGACAGACAGACAGACAGACAGACAGACAGACAGACAGACAGACAGACAGACAGACAGACAGACAGACAGACAGACAGACAGACAGACAGACAGACAGACAGACAGACAGACAGACAGACAGACAGACAGACAGACAGACAGACAGACAGACAGACAGACAGACAGACAGACAGACAGACAGACAGACAGACAGACAGACAGACAGACAGACAGACAGACAGACAGACAGACAGACAGACAGACAGACAGACAGACAGACAGACAGACAGACAGACAGACAGACAGACAGACAGACAGACAGACAGACAGACAGACAGACAGACAGACAGACAGACAGACAGACAGACAGACAGACAGACAGACAGACAGACAGACAGACAGACAGACAGACAGACAGACAGACAGACAGACAGACAGACAGACAGACAGACAGACAGACAGACAGACAGACAGACAGACAGACAGACAGACAGACAGACAGACAGACAGACAGACAGACAGACAGACAGACAGACAGACAGACAGACAGACAGACAGACAGACAGACAGACAGACAGACAGACAGACAGACAGACAGACAGACAGACAGACAGACAGACAGACAGACAGACAGACAGACAGACAGACAGACAGACAGACAGACAGACAGACAGACAGACAGACAGACAGACAGACAGACAGACAGACAGACAGACAGACAGACAGACAGACAGACAGACAGACAGACAGACAGACAGACAGACAGACAGACAGACAGACAGACAGACAGACAGACAGACAGACAGACAGACAGACAGACAGACAGACAGACAGACAGACAGACAGACAGACAGACAGACAGACAGACAGACAGACAGACAGACAGACAGACAGACAGACAGACAGACAGACAGACAGACAGACAGACAGACAGACAGACAGACAGACAGACAGACAGACAGACAGACAGACAGACAGACAGACAGACAGACAGACAGACAGACAGACAGACAGACAGACAGACAGACAGACAGACAGACAGACAGACAGACAGACAGACAGACAGACAGACAGACAGACAGACAGACAGACAGACAGACAGACAGACAGACAGACAGACAGACAGACAGACAGACAGACAGACAGACAGACAGACAGACAGACAGACAGACAGACAGACAGACAGACAGACAGACAGACAGACAGACAGACAGACAGACAGACAGACAGACAGACAGACAGACAGACAGACAGACAGACAGACAGACAGACAGACAGACAGACAGACAGACAGACAGACAGACAGACAGACAGACAGACAGACAGACAGACAGACAGACAGACAGACAGACAGACAGACAGACAGACAGACAGACAGACAGACAGACAGACAGACAGACAGACAGACAGACAGACAGACAGACAGACAGACAGACAGACAGACAGACAGACAGACAGACAGACAGACAGACAGACAGACAGACAGACAGACAGACAGACAGACAGACAGACAGACAGACAGACAGACAGACAGACAGACAGACAGACAGACAGACAGACAGACAGACAGACAGACAGACAGACAGACAGACAGACAGACAGACAGACAGACAGACAGACAGACAGACAGACAGACAGACAGACAGACAGACAGACAGACAGACAGACAGACAGACAGACAGACAGACAGACAGACAGACAGACAGACAGACAGACAGACAGACAGACAGACAGACAGACAGACAGACAGACAGACAGACAGACAGACAGACAGACAGACAGACAGACAGACAGACAGACAGACAGACAGACAGACAGACAGACAGACAGACAGACAGACAGACAGACAGACAGACAGACAGACAGACAGACAGACAGACAGACAGACAGACAGACAGACAGACAGACAGACAGACAGACAGACAGACAGACAGACAGACAGACAGACAGACAGACAGACAGACAGACAGACAGACAGACAGACAGACAGACAGACAGACAGACAGACAGACAGACAGACAGACAGACAGACAGACAGACAGACAGACAGACAGACAGACAGACAGACAGACAGACAGACAGACAGACAGACAGACAGACAGACAGACAGACAGACAGACAGACAGACAGACAGACAGACAGACAGACAGACAGACAGACAGACAGACAGACAGACAGACAGACAGACAGACAGACAGACAGACAGACAGACAGACAGACAGACAGACAGACAGACAGACAGACAGACAGACAGACAGACAGACAGACAGACAGACAGACAGACAGACAGACAGACAGACAGACAGACAGACAGACAGACAGACAGACAGACAGACAGACAGACAGACAGACAGACAGACAGACAGACAGACAGACAGACAGACAGACAGACAGACAGACAGACAGACAGACAGACAGACAGACAGACAGACAGACAGACAGACAGACAGACAGACAGACAGACAGACAGACAGACAGACAGACAGACAGACAGACAGACAGACAGACAGACAGACAGACAGACAGACAGACAGACAGACAGACAGACAGACAGACAGACAGACAGACAGACAGACAGACAGACAGACAGACAGACAGACAGACAGACAGACAGACAGACAGACAGACAGACAGACAGACAGACAGACAGACAGACAGACAGACAGACAGACAGACAGACAGACAGACAGACAGACAGACAGACAGACAGACAGACAGACAGACAGACAGACAGACAGACAGACAGACAGACAGACAGACAGACAGACAGACAGACAGACAGACAGACAGACAGACAGACAGACAGACAGACAGACAGACAGACAGACAGACAGACAGACAGACAGACAGACAGACAGACAGACAGACAGACAGACAGACAGACAGACAGACAGACAGACAGACAGACAGACAGACAGACAGACAGACAGACAGACAGACAGACAGACAGACAGACAGACAGACAGACAGACAGACAGACAGACAGACAGACAGACAGACAGACAGACAGACAGACAGACAGACAGACAGACAGACAGACAGACAGACAGACAGACAGACAGACAGACAGACAGACAGACAGACAGACAGACAGACAGACAGACAGACAGACAGACAGACAGACAGACAGACAGACAGACAGACAGACAGACAGACAGACAGACAGACAGACAGACAGACAGACAGACAGACAGACAGACAGACAGACAGACAGACAGACAGACAGACAGACAGACAGACAGACAGACAGACAGACAGACAGACAGACAGACAGACAGACAGACAGACAGACAGACAGACAGACAGACAGACAGACAGACAGACAGACAGACAGACAGACAGACAGACAGACAGACAGACAGACAGACAGACAGACAGACAGACAGACAGACAGACAGACAGACAGACAGACAGACAGACAGACAGACAGACAGACAGACAGACAGACAGACAGACAGACAGACAGACAGACAGACAGACAGACAGACAGACAGACAGACAGACAGACAGACAGACAGACAGACAGACAGACAGACAGACAGACAGACAGACAGACAGACAGACAGACAGACAGACAGACAGACAGACAGACAGACAGACAGACAGACAGACAGACAGACAGACAGACAGACAGACAGACAGACAGACAGACAGACAGACAGACAGACAGACAGACAGACAGACAGACAGACAGACAGACAGACAGACAGACAGACAGACAGACAGACAGACAGACAGACAGACAGACAGACAGACAGACAGACAGACAGACAGACAGACAGACAGACAGACAGACAGACAGACAGACAGACAGACAGACAGACAGACAGACAGACAGACAGACAGACAGACAGACAGACAGACAGACAGACAGACAGACAGACAGACAGACAGACAGACAGACAGACAGACAGACAGACAGACAGACAGACAGACAGACAGACAGACAGACAGACAGACAGACAGACAGACAGACAGACAGACAGACAGACAGACAGACAGACAGACAGACAGACAGACAGACAGACAGACAGACAGACAGACAGACAGACAGACAGACAGACAGACAGACAGACAGACAGACAGACAGACAGACAGACAGACAGACAGACAGACAGACAGACAGACAGACAGACAGACAGACAGACAGACAGACAGACAGACAGACAGACAGACAGACAGACAGACAGACAGACAGACAGACAGACAGACAGACAGACAGACAGACAGACAGACAGACAGACAGACAGACAGACAGACAGACAGACAGACAGACAGACAGACAGACAGACAGACAGACAGACAGACAGACAGACAGACAGACAGACAGACAGACAGACAGACAGACAGACAGACAGACAGACAGACAGACAGACAGACAGACAGACAGACAGACAGACAGACAGACAGACAGACAGACAGACAGACAGACAGACAGACAGACAGACAGACAGACAGACAGACAGACAGACAGACAGACAGACAGACAGACAGACAGACAGACAGACAGACAGACAGACAGACAGACAGACAGACAGACAGACAGACAGACAGACAGACAGACAGACAGACAGACAGACAGACAGACAGACAGACAGACAGACAGACAGACAGACAGACAGACAGACAGACAGACAGACAGACAGACAGACAGACAGACAGACAGACAGACAGACAGACAGACAGACAGACAGACAGACAGACAGACAGACAGACAGACAGACAGACAGACAGACAGACAGACAGACAGACAGACAGACAGACAGACAGACAGACAGACAGACAGACAGACAGACAGACAGACAGACAGACAGACAGACAGACAGACAGACAGACAGACAGACAGACAGACAGACAGACAGACAGACAGACAGACAGACAGACAGACAGACAGACAGACAGACAGACAGACAGACAGACAGACAGACAGACAGACAGACAGACAGACAGACAGACAGACAGACAGACAGACAGACAGACAGACAGACAGACAGACAGACAGACAGACAGACAGACAGACAGACAGACAGACAGACAGACAGACAGACAGAGAGATTGCGGGTGGTATGGCGTGATATGCATTTTCTTAATCCCTAGCATCTTACATACTTCTGAGAACACTTTTGATACGAAATTGGTCCCGTTGTCCGTAATCAGGACCTTCGGAATGCAGTGTCGTGTTATAATTTCATCGAAAAACGCTCTAGCTATGGTGCCGGCTTCAGCGTCTGGTATAGCAACGCAAGCCATATACTTTGAGAAGTCATCCTGAAATGTGAGTATGTATTTGTCGCCTGAAGCAGTTTCTGGCAGGATGCCAACAATATCCATGTAGACCTTGTCGAAAGGTTTCCGTGGAGTATCTGTTAGTACCATAGGCATTTTGGTCAGCCTACTGCTCTTATTAACTTGGCATTTCGTACAATTTCGTATAAATTCCTTGATTTGCCTTTGCATCCCTGGCCACCTGTACTGTTTCCTAATCCTCAAGTATGTTTTCACTGCCCCTTGATGTCCTCCCAGGGGTGTATAGTGGAAATCCCTCATTACCGTTTCTATTTCCTTCGGATCCGTTAACAATTCGAATGCATCCCGCATCAGTTCATCGCCTTCCTCCTCTAATGTATCCCCAACCCCTCCGCAATATGTTTTTCCTGCTCCGTTATTTTGGTCTTAGACCGAGTTTGCACTGCCGCAACAGCCTGGCTTTTAGCTGGACAGACAGACAGACAGACAGACAGACAGACAGACAGACAGACAGACAGACAGACAGACAGACAGACAGACAGACAGACAGACAGACAGACAGACAGACAGACAGACAGACAGACAGACAGACAGACAGACAGACAGACAGACAGACAGACAGACAGACAGACAGACAGACAGACAGACAGACAGACAGACAGACAGACAGACAGACAGACAGACAGACAGACAGACAGACAGACAGACAGACAGACAGACAGACAGACAGACAGACAGACAGACAGACAGACAGACAGACAGACAGACAGACAGACAGACAGACAGACAGACAGACAGACAGACAGACAGACAGACAGACAGACAGACAGACAGACAGACAGACAGACAGACAGACAGACAGACAGACAGACAGACAGACAGACAGACAGACAGACAGACAGACAGACAGACAGACAGACAGACAGACAGACAGACAGACAGACAGACAGACAGACAGACAGACAGACAGACAGACAGACAGACAGACAGACAGACAGACAGACAGACAGACAGACAGACAGACAGACAGACAGACAGACAGACAGACAGACAGACAGACAGACAGACAGACAGACAGACAGACAGACAGACAGACAGACAGACAGACAGACAGACAGACAGACAGACAGACAGACAGACAGACAGACAGACAGACAGACAGACAGACAGACAGACAGACAGACAGACAGACAGACAGACAGACAGACAGACAGACAGACAGACAGACAGACAGACAGACAGACAGACAGACAGACAGACAGACAGACAGACAGACAGACAGACAGACAGACAGACAGACAGACAGACAGACAGACAGACAGACAGACAGACAGACAGACAGACAGACAGACAGACAGACAGACAGACAGACAGACAGACAGACAGACAGACAGACAGACAGACAGACAGACAGACAGACAGACAGACAGACAGACAGACAGACAGACAGACAGACAGACAGACAGACAGACAGACAGACAGACAGACAGACAGACAGACAGACAGACAGACAGACAGACAGACAGACAGACAGACAGACAGACAGACAGACAGACAGACAGACAGACAGACAGACA